>VWPW01016596.1:581929-681793 GCA_013389825.1 Crypturellus undulatus
TTTTTTTTTTTTTTTTTTTTTTTTTAAAGGACCACCCTTAGGAGTGGCCACTCTGCTGTTTTATTTCTTATGTGCATTTTCCTTGAAACAATTTAGTACTGAGGAAGGGTAATTTTCTTGACCTCTCTAAACCTGTAGGCTCTTTAGATATTTGAACAAAATTGGGTGTGTTTTTGTTGTGAAACCCTAATGAAATGGAAAGTATTGCAGTGAGTATTAAGGCTATCTTTTTTTTTGTAGCACTCTTTACATAGGGGACAGTCATTAAACATCTGAATATTCTTCTTAGCACTATCTTTACTACTACTAATGTCCTCTGAAAGTTATCTTTGAGTAGTTGGTGTAAATCTCCCATAACTTCGCTGTTACAGACTATATACACACTATGTGTTGTACAGTCATATAGCACTCTGCAGCATCAATCTTCAGCATCAATCTTGTGTCTTACAACTTCAGCTTCATTGTAAGATGTTTTTAAGTTTACCGGACTGTTTGCCCAAGAATTGAGCTTGACAGGAAGAGCATCAGAGCAAGGTGGCATGCATGGCTTCATAAGCAATGCAGGTCTGTTGCTTCTCATTTTACTGGCTGTTAGCAGTTTTTAATTTTCTTTCAAATTACTGTTAGCCTTAAGTTATTATGTGTCTAAGCTCCCAAATACAATTTTCTTTCAGGCAGAGATGGAGCATGGGAAGTCATCACCTCCAAAGGTAAATACCTTATAATGCCTTGGTTAGTGTGTGAAAGCAGCAGTTTTTATGCTGAAAGAATAGATGAAATCTGAAAATATGTACAGATGTGGTGGCAAATATAAAAGTAATTCTGATTGCCATTTAAAATAACTAAAAACTGTTTATAGGTATCTTTTAGTCTTGTCTTCAGCTAGATATTTAAAATCTTCAGTTGTTAATGGTCTTTGCTATTTGACTATAGGGCACAGCAGATAAATCTGCAATAGAGACATTATAACATTATAATTCTGAGAATTTGTCAGTGACTTACATAATCAGTAATTATTTAAAAGTGGGATCTGTAACTCATCTGTATCATTTGTCTGCATCTGTAACTTGTGACTTGTGGATTCAGAATGGGATAGATAGAAATAGATGTATTTTTTCCCATAGGGTAAAAAGGTGACTGTAAGTTTTGATTGAGAGATGTGACTGTCATATTTTTACCTTACTCTCCCTCACACTACCTCTTGAGAGTCAACTTGGGGCTGCTCTGTAGCTGTGTAAACTGAAGGGGTCTCCAATGGGCTTTAAAGCAAATAGATTAGTTTTATGAGAGTAACACTGTCGTTAAGTATTCCTTTCAGTTAAGTCTTAACAGTGGCATAATGTTGACATGTGTCGCATAGTGGTTTTGTTTGTTTTCTGTGCTAATGGATATCTTGATTTTTTGAAACCTAGTCTTGCAATATGCTTTTTTTTTTTTCTCTCTCCTCTGCTTGCCTCTCAAGTTTTGGAAGATACTTTAAAAGCTTACCTTGTGAGAGCAACTAGTATTCTCAAAAGCTGGCTTTTCTGATGCAGTTCTGAAAAGCCTTTCAAGGTTTTTTTTTGTTTGTTTTTTCCTTCTCTCATATACACCAGCAAGACTAGCGGCTGCAAACTTCATAGTATTTGGCAGGAGGGAACGGAAGGAAATGTGAAGCAGAATCCAGAGGAAAGGGATCTGATGGTTTTTGCACCCAAGAAAACATGATTTGAGAGCAAAGAACAGAAGAACTGTTTTTGTATAGTCTAGGAAAACTGAAAAAAGATTACACATTTGAAAGCAGGTACATATTGATTTGGAAGTACTGAGGTTAAATTTCTTAGTCTTGGATTTTCTATCAGTTAGCTAGGAAAATATCCGGCACATGAGACTCTATGATTCTGTTGTCCATGACTTCATGCTTGTCTCACCTATTGACTTCCATGGCAGCAAGCTTAAAAACAGGCAAGCAACCTTATGCTTCTCCTCATAGCCTCTGTTTTGGTTAGTTGAATCAAATACCTGTTTAAATAGTCTACATTTATCAAATACTGTTACTGTATGTACTGTGAAATAGGGAATATTTTCACATAGGAAAATCTTGTCATAGCAGAAATTATGGCAATTACTTGAAATTTAGTGCAGTAGTCTAGTGTTCCTTAAATCAAGTTTTGAACAAGCAGCAGTTTAAGTAAGAAAACTTTCCAGATGGTTAATCTTTTATCTGGGAGATCTGAAGAGGAAGTCTGGAGAAACCTAATCTGAAAGGAGAACTGTAGCAGGTGCTCTCCAGAATTCAACACAGTTTTTAATGTCTTAAAGCAGATACTGAAAACTATCTTAAAGATCATCTATATAAACTCTTAGGTTAGTAGTATTTACTATGTTTCATACGATATGTATAGCTGCCTAACCAGCCCAAAACTAGTGGTAAGTGCAACGAGAAATAAAAAGCTTTCTTTTATTCTTACAGTGTGCTGAACACTCATGAACTTCAAGAAATGTTGACGTTTTAAAAAATGCCATATTACTCAGTGATTACCACTGGCTGAACTACCATGTTAGGGTTCCCCCCCCCGCCCTTCTCAGGTCCTTCAAAAGGAAGTATGTTTCTCTTTATATCATCTTTTCCTGTTCAGGTCCAATAAGATACATTTGGAAGGCCTGCACAGAAATGTTTGGACTGCACAGAAATCAGATTGTAACATTCTTGAAAGTGGGTTTGCATTCCCTTAAAGTCTTTCAGGCCCATGTGCTTGTGTGATGAAATGTAATTTTCTATGCTTATGATCTTTCGAATAGTATTGGAAGGAGGCAGGAATCTTAGCTCTCCAGCCAACAAAGCTATCGGGAAGATACGAATTAGCAGACATGACCTGATTCAAGCCTGGAAATGGAGTTAGCAGAGTTTCGCACAGCTGGGAAGAACACCTCAGCAGTCATGTAGTTGGTCATTAGCGTGAAGTAGTCAGACTTACCTAAATGAAAATATTGTGTTTGTATAGTTTATTCTCCCTGACAATTACCATATTAAACACACAAACTACACTTTCGTTTGTGCTTTCTCATCAAAACTACCCTTCATGTTATTGGGGGGAGTTTCTTTTTGAAAGCAAGAAGTTGAATTTGTTCTACACATGCCCTAATTTTATTTTCCATTGCGTCACTATTTACACGCTGAACAAAGCAGTGCCGCATGCCAATACGTGGCCATGTTGGGCTCTAGTTTTAGGATCAGGATTTGTTTTGTAACTTCACTTAGTTTTAAGAACAAGATACATTGGCTTTTCAGCTCAGACAGCAAAAGATTTATATATGTAAAACATCAATAATCAAATTTACATCAGTAATGTCACAGACTAGCATAGCACTTCGGTAGTTTTATATATCTTACTGAAATTAGGGAGCTGCGGAATAGTGAAACTACCATGGCTTATAAAATCAGTTGTAGGATATCTGTCTATAAATAGCAGTCCTTGGGGTATATGTGGTAGGCATTCACAAAAAAAAAAATCATCTTAAGAATTTCGTCATTGTTTTGTTTTTTTTAGTAATGGTTCTTAGTTATGAGTTGGTGCCTCTAGTGAATGTCTTGTTGCCAAAGTATTTTGACAACAACTTTCATTTTATAAGAAATTCAGTAAAATTTCATGTTACGGATCAGGAGAATGTTTTTACTGTGTCATTATCAGTTTTGCCATTCCTCTTAGAGCCTTTAAATTCAATGCAGGAGTTGTCCTCATTAGGAATTTCTTCTACAAATCAAGTACTTGATCTTTGTGACTTACTAGAGAAATGGATCACAGTAATTACATTTCCATATAGACAATGCCTTTTCAACTTAGATATGCATTTTGAATATGAGCTTGTAAATAAATAATATGAGAAAACAGCACGGGGATAACTGCAATCTAAACTGCCTCATATTCTACCAGTTTTTTATATTGGGAATAGATACACTGTACAAAAGCTTAATTTTGCTTTACATTTGATTTATACTAAATCTGAATACTAATACTGAATCTTAAGGTGTGGCTGACATATTTTTTGCTGACCTATATATTTGTCTATCTAAAATCTTTCATAGAGCTAGCAGTGTTTCTTTGTCATTTGGTGAGGGAAGAGGGTGTGAGTACAGTGGTGACACTTGATCGTTCGGTTGTAGCAAATGGTGTAGTTGCAGCCTCCTCTGGTTGTATCGCCCTATATATATATCCTCTCAAACCCTATAGCATTCTGTGGTTTGAGATGTATGACTTGTAGCAAACACACAGACTGAACTGCACAGCATTTAAACACGTCTCTACATGTCAGACTTCTTTGGAAGTAATATAGCATCCCAGTGCACTACATTTTTCTAAGGAGGCTGCATCTCAGACTGTGTCTGAACTGCAATTATTGTCTGCAGTGTGACCTTGAAGACAGCTGGCGTGTTTCTGTACTAGCCAACTTGGGGTTTTGCCCATGGCAATGTGCTCTTTCAACTTAGTGCCAACTCACAGTTACTGTAACTTTTATGTAGTTTTGGCAGTTTTTGTTGGTTTCTCTACTAGGCTATTCCCAGTGGTGAGTAATGTGAGAGATTGTATATGCTGTCAGGCATATATGTCTGTTAGGACTGAAAAGATTTAGTAAATTACTGTTGACTGTCATTCTTCTCATATCATTTTTCTTACTGTGTACATATATATATATATTTTTTCTGGTCATGAGTCTGTATTCATATTTGGACTTTTCTGTTTTTCAGTAGTTGTTCATTTTATTGATCAGAGGATAATGTAACTGGCTGACTGTGTCCAGTGGTCTTTTATAATAACATAATAATACAGTAAAAGGTAATATGGTTTGATTAAAACTGATATAAAGCTATCAAAACAAATGTAGCAAAAAAATTCCTTTTATGTTGCATTGTACTTAAATTTATCTTAACTCTGGTTAAGTTTCTTTTGTTATTTTGTATGGTGTTATAGTTCATCAAGATGCTGAAAAATACAGCTGCTATGTGATAGCTGACCCTGCATGAATTGCTAGCCTGGCCGCGTTGCAGAGGGAGGTGCATCATTTGTATCCATTAGAGTTGTGACAAGTTGATAGTATCATGGTCTGTATGGTTGCTCTGCTGGTTCGTACAGATGTCCGAGGGAAAGCAGAAGTTCTGGTGCCAGTCAACTAATTTATCTAGTGTTACTCACATGTATTAAATGTTGATGTATTAAATGTTGAAGCAGTGTTAATGAGACTGTGAAGAATTCTAAAGCCTTTTTATTATTGGTGTCTGTGTTTTACAGAATGACTCAACTATTGGTTTTTCTAGAAGTCTGAATGCCTAAATCCTTTTTTTCTTTTTTTCTTTTTTTTTTTTCTTATTTTTTGTTCCCCTTTGTATTTATACATATATGTTTGGGTTTTTCTACAGGATTTACTTGAAGTAAAAGATCACTGACTACTACAATGGAAAAGTCATGGATGCTTTGGACCTTTGTTGAAAGATGGCTACTAGCTTTGGCTTCCTGGTCTTGGGGTCTCTGCCGTATTTCTCTTTTACCTTTGATAGTAACTTTTCACTTGTACGGAGGCTTTATGCTACTCATATTAATATTTGTATCAATAGCAGGTATATTATATAAATTCCAGGATGTGCTGCTTTACTTTCCTGAACAGCCGTCTTCGTCACGCCTTTATGTTCCTATGCCAACTGGTATACCACATGAAAACATCTTCATCAAAACCAAAGATGGAGTTCTTCTTAACCTTATTCTGCTGAGATACACAGGGGACAATGCAGCATATTCGCCAACCATTATTTACTTTCATGGAAATGCAGGCAACATTGGCCACAGGTTGCCAAATGCTTTGTTAATGCTGGTAAACCTGAAAGTAAACTTGCTCCTTGTTGATTATAGAGGGTATGGAAAAAGTGAAGGAGAAGCAAGTGAAGAAGGTTTGTACTTAGATTCTGAGGCTGTCTTAGACTATGTGATGACTAGGTCTGATCTGGATAAAACAAAAATCTTTCTCTTTGGCCGTTCCTTGGGGGGAGCAGTAGCTATTCACTTAGCTTCTGAAAATTCCCATAGAATTTCTGCCATCATGGTGGAGAACACCTTTCTTAGCATCCCACATATGGCCAGCACTTTGTTCTCTTTCTTTCCGATGAGATACCTTCCTCTGTGGTGCTACAAAAATAAGTTTCTGTCCTACAGAAAAATCTCTCAGTGCAGAATGCCTTCTCTCTTCATCTCTGGGTTGTCTGACCAGTTAATTCCACCAGTTATGATGAAGCAACTTTATGAATTATCCCCAGCTCGGACTAAGAGATTGGCGATTTTTCCTGATGGAACTCATAATGACACTTGGCAGTGCCAAGGGTACTTCACTGCACTTGAACAGTTCATCAAAGAAGTAATAAAGAGTCACTCCCCTGAAGAAATGGCGAAAACATCATCTAATGTTACAATAATATAACTGATACAATTTTTTATTTTTTTCCCCATGGGGGGAGGGAAATACATGCACTGTACCTTGATTTGTGACAAGTGGTAAAAGAATGTCCATTTTTAAATGTATATCATGTCTGTACTTGTCTAAAGAATGAAATTAAAATTGGAAAGGTCTAATGCTTTATTAAGGTGTTCCACACAACTTTTACATATGCAGCCTTGTAAATGAGTCGTTCTATATGTCTTTCACATACTTTTTTGATATCTCGGTCCATATATTCCATTTGTTTTATATGTACAATGGATGCTATTAAAGAGTCAAAAAAAAAAAAAAAACTTGTTACAGCAGTAGTGCAGAATGCATTAGTTTAGAGCACTGTCAGGCTCTCCGATATTCGTTGCTGCTATGTGTGAGCTTTTGAGACAATCATGGCTGGCACAGTGTTTAGTTGTTTCTCTTGGGCTTTCTTTAAAGTCTGCCATGCATGAGAGAGTGTTTTATTTCTTAACATTTAATATGCAAAGATGGGGAGGCTTTAATGTGTTATGTAATATAAAATAACATTAATGGTAGAATATACTTATAGGCATACCATCCTGCATTGTTACTATTTTTTTATGGTTATGTATTTAAATATATGTTTATATATGTGTATATAAATACACATGCTTATACATATGGAAAGCAAATTGCAAGTGAAAAGGAAAAGCCATTTTCCCTGTTTTCATTTATGTGCCTATATGGAGCAACTACTGGATGTTCCCAGGCGTTTTTTCATCAAAAACGACCCTTCAAAGAGAAATGTGTAGTCTGACTTTTAGAGTGATTTTCTACTCAAGATCTCCTCACTGGCTTCTTGACCACCTTTTTGTTAGTAGAAGTCTGCTCGTGCGTTTCCAAGGCAAAGGGGGTCACGAGAGAGTGGGCAAAGGTGTAGAAGAGAGTGTCGTACAAGGTAAAGGTGTACATATTTGAATTTATTTTTTTAAGTGGATATATTAAGTATTTGTGCCCTTTATTTATCCTCCAGAAGAAACATCCAAATAATTATAAGTAATCACATGATTAGGGATTAATCTGTACAGTTGCCATAGTAAGGACAATAAAAATGAGCACTGCTTAAATTAGTAGACCTAAGTTAGGTAGTCTAAACAAGATATCACTTATTTTAACATTATTATCCATTTGCTTTTAAAATATCTTTTATAATGCTGTTGTACATTGCAAAATAGCTTAAGCATTAATGGAGATGTTAGTTTTCTTTAGCTGTGCTGAGAATTTGAAGCTAACATTGTGCCATTTTATTACTATTAAATACTACTACCAGTGTTTAGTTTATTAGAACTTGATTCTGACTAAATGTTTTGTTTTTCAGATTTTAAAGATCCTTATGTTAAGATACACTAACAACCTTATGTGGTTGTCTGTACTGGACTGTGTGGCTCTGTAAATCTTCAGCAGGCCTAGTTGCTCATTTCCTGTAATTGATAGTTTACCCATTCAAAATAGATTTTTATAGGAAGAATTATAACTAAAAAAACCTTCCTTCAAATCACTACAAATTCTTTTTTGGGTTGATTTATTAAAAAAAAAAATCATTCTTCTACAGTTTCCTGATTTGGAAAAGTTCCTTAGCATATCTTAATAGTTTTCCCAATGGACAGTGGTATTTTAAGCATGTACTTAATTTCTGTCATTGATTAAAATGGCTTTTTTGAACTGGAGCATTAATGATTATGACTCCAGTTACTGTATGGAGTTACAGGTATCATGTACCTATTGGGTAGTAGCTATCAGCAAACAAAGAATAGAGAGGTGCATCTTTATTAGGGAAAAAAAAAACAAAACAAAACAAANGATAGAGAGGTGCATCTTTATTAGGGGAAAAAAAAACAAAACAAAGCAAAAAACACTTAAATGTGGCTATCCTTTCTCTTAGAGCAAAGAAACAAAACGCTTTATATGTTGCTGGTCTCTCTGGTAAGTATCCTGTGACGTACTACTATTAAGGTTTGTTTAGAATTGACTTGAAGAAGCTATAGGCCTGCATGGATAGCAAAAATCTTCTTGAACATAGTATGGCTTTGAAAGTTTATGACAAACCAGAGCTGTCTGTTCAGCAAGCCAGTGGTGCATGGTATGGTATTTGGTGGTGGTTTTTTCTGTATTTTCTTTGGAAACCCTTGTTTATGTAACAAAAAGGATGGTTAAACTGTAGCTTCCCTCCTTCCCCCCATGGAATTTCTCTAAAACCACGATGTGGTTCTTGCTTTACTTGCAATTTCTTTTTCCCAGCTGCTTTGCAGTGTTTTAGAATTAACATAGAGGAATGGAGAGAGAAGGAAAAATAGCTGGGCATGTACTGCTTTTCTAAAAGTAACCTGATAAATCCAATTGCATACATTGTTTGTTGAAGACTGAATGCAGATAAACAGCTATTTCAGAAGTCCAAACTTGTTATTAAGTATCATGATGTTCTTCATAAAGTGTGGATTTCCAGAGCACCAAAGGACTTCTTTCTTTCCCTTCCCCTTGTTTCAAATCAGTCAAAAGGGACCAAAAAAAAAAAAAAACCCACAAACCCAGAACATCCTACTATCCTTCTGACCTCCTATATAGTGCCACTTGTGAGGCTTTACTGGCGCTTGCATATGAACAAGACATATTCTTATTGGGAGCCTGCAGTTGCCAAGGTCATGTCTAACGTGTAGTATTAGGTGATGGCAGTCTAGATACAGGGCACTTTATGAGCAGTTTTAAACAGTGGTTTGGGTTACCAGGCTCTATTTTTTGGCTTATCACACTCTTATCTTTTCACTGTCAAGTCTGCAAGATGCGAAGATGAAACTTTGCGAATAGCAGATATGAAAAGACAATTATTGTACTTTAAACTTAATGTGGTTTCCTTTGCCTTCTGTAAACTGCCTTTTTATTTATTTTAAATGGTTTGAACACGTACTTTTGGATGAATACCTATCATTCTATTTTTATTTGCGTTGGCTATGAAATACCTGAAGAGAAAAGGGGAGGAAAACATTAATAATCATCTTATGTAAATATTCCATTGCTGTAAATATGATCTTTTCCTTTTAAGGGAGGGGAGAGGGAGGAGGAGCAAGAAACTTGTTGCTGACCTTTTACAGCTGACAAGTCAAGGCATGATTTTATTTTACTGTGTGTGTATTGGCAACCCACAGTTATCTACTGCCAAAGCTGTTACCAGACAGTATTTTGCAGGAACCATAGTAGTATTGACTTTAAATTGTTGTATTATGACTACTATTGCATTTATTTCAGTAGATACCATTATATGATTTTTGCCCATACTGGTTCTCCATTAATGTATAGAAGTTTCCCAAACATTTCTGTTTTATATACAGATTTCTAGTTTAGTTTGGGAAGGGGAGTTGAGTTTATTTCAGAGGTTTATTTAAAAAAAAAAAAAAAACTCATTTTGGCTTAAATATGCTCTTTGTGTAAACTGTCTCTTTTATAAAAGGGGAACTTTAAAAAAAAAGGGTCAGGAATTGAACTAGCACAGTTGTAGCAATAGAGTCCTTATAAGGAATCATCCAGTATAAAACTGTGTGTCTGGTTTTGATTAATGGAAATACTTGAGACTTCCTACTAACTCAAGTTTACATTCCCAATATCTGCTTCTGAACTGTGAAATATAAACTATATTTTTCAGATGAAAAAACTGATATAGCTACCCACATGTCCATTTCTCAGGTAAAATTAGAAATACAGCACAAATCCCTTTGCTAGGCTGAGAGAAATCTCTCAGTCAAAGGGCAGATGGATTAGCTATTTATGTAAAATATGCATATCAGCACCTCCTAGCTAATCACTTGTGTCACCTTGGATGTTCACGGTGGGGCGTGCAAGGCTGAAGTGAAATTCTAAGGTATGGTCTCTTCTGTTAGCAAAAAGATACAGGCATACCTCCATTTATACTTCATAATTATTGAAAATACCATCTTTATTTTTGTAAATGAGGGATGACTTACCCAGAAGCACTTCTGCCAAATATAAAATCAAGTCTTCTGCATACTTTGGGATCAATGGGTGTTTCCCATTAGGAGTAGTATCACCGCTCTGTGTAATTTAGAGTAGAACCCACTGTAGTGTAAGTAGAGAAAGTGTATTCAAAATCTAAATAACACTGATGTTTTGAATTGAGAAATAGCCACTGAGTAAATAATGCAAGGATTTTACTTGAATTCTTTCTTGATGTTTTAAGAAAAGATAGCATATGAAATATTCTTAACTGCTGAGTTTTGTAGACAAAGCGTAAGTGTTATCAGATTTGTGCTAAGCATGGTAGAGTTTTACATTCTCATTCTAGTCTGGATTTTGCAACAAAATTAATTTTACAAAAAACACTTTTCTATTTTTATGTAATGCAATATGCAATAAATTGATACAATAAAAGTGATATTAATGTCGTATTCAAATTTGTGACCTCTCTTCAGTATGAGTGTAGGAGTATCTTTGTATGTTAAATGATTGATTTTGAGATAAAATTTTGCAGTTGCAAAACCTGTACACATAGAAACATCTGCATTGTTAGATGTGGGGTTGAAATGCTGTTAGACTGGGGAAAAAAGTTAATTGACAAAGATTCATTTCTAATTCATATCCTTGCTTTCTGGAAGTATTAAGAGTAAAACTGATATCCAGTAGCCTCTGCTGCTTTCTCAGCTTTTTCATGTGTTGCATGTTGTTGAGGACTAAGAGGTGATCTCGATATTGTACCACTTCAATTGAAATACTTTTTTTTTTTTTTTTTTTTTAAAGTCTGACTATGACGAGTTTTACTTCCTACTGCTGAAATTATTTTAAATATCACTTTTAAATGCTCTAATGGCACTCTAGTCTGGGTGTAGTTAGGTATTTCATAGAGCTGCTGTATTGAGATGCTCAAGTTGAAGCAAATTTCTCTGGGTTACAGAGAAATGCATAGCTAAGCTTAAATTCCCTTCACAGATACAGACAGTTGTGTGAAATGCCTCACAGATAAGGATTTGTTGCTGTCTTATCTAAAGTTGCGAAGCACATGCCTGCCTTGAGCTGCAGGACCTCTACTAATTTAACCCAGTACCTAGGAAACCTGGTGCGCAGAGGAAGCCTCTGATGTTTCTGATTCTTGAAACACTGAAAGTAAAGGATCGGCTTGGATGTGGATACTTGATACATGTAATACCCTTGAAGAAACAGCAAATTGTCTGTGTCACTAGGTCTTGCTTGGGCAGTCTAGTTTAGCAAATCCAGGTCTTCCCTCTGCTTTTTTCTTAACTGAAAAGTGAAGGCAGCTGGCCTTCATAAAACGCCTTTGTTCTGGAGCGCTTTAAGAAGTTATGTGTTTAAGTCTCATGTTACATTCCTCTGCTTAGCAAATATGTGTAGACCTTTATAGCAAAGATCAAGATGTGTACACCGTACTGGAACTTCTCTCAGAATTTGCAGTGCTGATCAAAATATATGTATAAAAAAAGAGAAAAAGAGAGAAATAGATAAAAGGTAGGGGGACATCGAAATTAAATGCTGTTAAGGAAACCTAAACCAAAGGCAGGGGGCTTCCTGTGTATGGCAAGATCAAGTATAGTCAGGTAAAGTTCTAGGAAAGTGTTGGCTAAATAAAAATTATTTATTCCAAAGATCTTGTACGTGGTTTTAATCTCAGAGCCTAAGCTGCTTAGGAAGACTAGTACCTGAATCTTGCTGTATTTACTGGTAGTTAGGTTCTTCCTTCTCTCAGCAACAACAAAAGAACAATCTAAAAGTTAACTGTGCTGCTGGGACTGTCATATTTGAATTGTTAGTGATAATCAGATGTCATCAGTCATTTACTAGTTTCTAACTTAGTCTTATCTAGTTCAAAGCTTTGTATCCTTTGCGGCTTAATTTTAGACCTGTTATAGAGATTCCATATCTACCTGCACAGATAGAAGATACCTATTTTAGGAATAAATATGAAATGTTTTCTGAAAATCTACTAGAAAATATTCATTTGGTTGCTTTAACATGCTAGGGTTCAGTTTGGGTGGGAGCAGAATCTTTTTTTTTTTTTTCTTGAGTAACAGTAATCTTCCTTTCTGTGACAGATGAGGCCTCTTAAAGGTAGGCCTGTTTAACACGTAACAGTGCTTGATTTCACTCACAGGAATTCCAGGTGCATCTTTAACAGTCTTAAGTAATGAATGCAATAATGCAAAAGTACAAGGATATGATTGTTTGCGTAAAATGCAACTATTTTTCTGTATCAGGCTCGAGAGAGGCATTTCCCTAGTCACTAATAGGAACTGAGGATTTTTTTACTTCAAGATAGAAAACTCTACAGCTGAGAGACCTCGCGCTCAGTTCTGGTGTGGCCTGGTTGTTTACAAAGCCTCCAAATGAAAGGTCACACAGAGTACCCTTCTTTTGCTGCTCTTGAAGACTCAG
Organism: Crypturellus undulatus; assembly: GCA_013389825.1. Lineage (NCBI taxonomy): Eukaryota > Metazoa > Chordata > Aves > Tinamiformes > Tinamidae > Crypturellus > Crypturellus undulatus. The sequence goes on from VWPW01016596.1 coordinate 594,797, forward strand.
GACCAATGTAGCAATTAAATGTAGCTTCAAATAAATAATGCTATAAAGTGAAAATCCAGGTATCCCTCTGGCCTGTCCCCTCTACTAAAAGTACTCGGTGTGTAGCAGCAGCAGAGTGAGTGCTCCCCCATGAATGGCGATGGCTTGTTTATTTTGTCACCCCACAAATGCATTTTCAGCCCATCTGTGCACGGTGTTGGAGAGGTGAAGTGCAGTACCCTGTGTTGCTGGGAACCAAACCAGTGCAGTGAGCTCCGGCGGTCTGACAGAGCTCCTTCCTTTGGATGTTCAAGGCAGTAAGAAGCAATTGCTGTAGCATCAGAGGTAGTTTTGTCATTAAGTTTCTGTAACGTTTATATTTTGTGTTTTCTCCTCTTTATATTGTGGGTTCTGCTACATACCTTGAGACAGACCTATGATTTTTTTTTTCCTTCCTGTGCCATTTCCTATTCTCTTTGACAGCACTGTAATAACCATGTTGTACAAAATGTTTAATGATAGGCGCAAGCCTGCTGTGGGTTTACTTTAGATAAGCGTACACATTCCTGCTTTGGATCCAAACTTGCTGTTCTCAGAGAGCTGTTGCTGAAAACAGCTTTAATAAAATCATAGGTGCTAGATGCTCTTAGGTAAGTATCATTATTTGGTTATGTTAGAATGCATTTTAAAGTAATGTTAAAATTGTTTGGAAAATAATTCTAGTAATTATGCTATATTTCAAATGTTAATGAAGAAAATGGAGTCTGAGTCTTAACTTGAGTTGCCGGGAAAAAGTTAAACTTGCTTCAAGCTAACTTTTTTTTTTAATAGCAAAATTGTCATTGTCCGTTCACATTGTTTATGTTTGAGATAACTGCTTAGCAGGAAGCTGTCATGGAATTTATCCTCATCTACTGCTCCTTCACAATAATCTGTTAGTTCCATCTTCAGCGAAGGCTTGAAATTAAATGTGGTTTAGCTAAAAACTGCTTATTCTTTGCTCTTCTATCTGTTCTTTGCTATCTTGTATACTGGGGCAAGTTATTATGGTTTCTTTCTTTTTGTAATAGTAACAGGAACCAGTTCTGTTTTGCAGCAGCTTCAGAAGTTTGTGAGCAACTCTGTTGCTAATTTAGACCTTTGCCATTGGAGATGCAATGACTGTTGACATTGGCCAGGGTCTCTGTGTTGCAGCATCTGCACAATCTGCTCTTCTAAAAACAGAGCATTTGTTTTTAAATAAACTTTTACATTTCTTCAGCGAGTTGGGTTTTTTACTTAGGTCTGCTTAGTTAAGTCTTCTGCTTCTCTTTTGTTCGTTAAACTTCATTATGGGATTTTGCTCCCCCTCTAATAAAATACTGTTGTGGTTAAAACACTGGACTAGATTTCAGGAAATCAAGAGTTCAGTTTCTGGTTCAACCACAGACTTCCTGTGTGATCGTTTACTATCTCTGCTTCGGTTCCCCGCAGATGTAGTGATGATGTTTCCTAAACTTGCAGGGTAGCAGGACGCATCTTGATCATAAAATCATATATTCTGCATAACAGAAATGACAGAGATAAATCTACTTGCAGAAGTTAATTGTTTGTTTTAGCTGTAACATCTTGGAAACTGGTGGATTTGCGAATAAAACTGTCTAGCTATTCTTAGTAAATTATTCTCATACCTAACAGCCTTTGCTGGTAAAGTACTTTTTCTTTCTTTATTTGAGTTTTACCTAGGTGGTAAATTAGACTCAACTAAGTAAAATTTTTAGACTGATCAAATCATTCTTAAATAGTTTTCCTTGACTAAATTAAAGAGATTCCATAGTCACTTGCACTAAGACGGTAGTACTCACTCTGTTTACCTGAGTGATTCAGTTCATCCTCTGGATTGAGGAAGCATTGCATGACTGGATTTACTGTACGTGCATGGATCAGCTCTATTGTGCATGCAAAACTGGGTCATATTTTCAGAATAATATTGTTAGAAGAGTCTATCCTTCTTTGCTTCCAGATACAGATACCTGGGACTAGATTTCTGTTTAACACAGCATTTTTTTTTCTCTTGGAGTAGTTGGGAAAAAGCTACTTGAACTGTCCTGAGATGGCTACTTGTCACCTTAAGATTTTACTGTATGCTGTAGCATAGTATATGTGCCTTGCATTAAAACAATGATATGGTATAACCTTTTGCTAAAGAGTTTTTGAGAAAGATAACCTATAGAAACAGGCTGCTAATCACAAACCAATTACTATGCTATGATTCTTTAAAACTCTTATATTCATTATGATTTCTTTTTCTGAACCCTTTTTGCTCTTAGGTTTTGACCATTATAACTCTATGCAGTATTAAGTAATGGTCTTGTTAATGTTAAAGCTCACTTTTTATTACCTTTTTTTTGCTTAATCTTCTCTGTCATATATATAAATATTTTATTTATTACATTTATATTTCAACAACAATGATCCACTAACAGCTTGTATTCATCAGGGGTCATCACCTTTTCATGTCTGCAAATGGAAGGCGTCAACTCAACAATCGCAGAATGGTTGAGGTTAGGAGGGACCTCTACAGATCATCTAGTCCAACCCCCCTGCTCCAACAGGGACATCTAGAGCACAGGGTCACAGCCAGGTGGGTTTGGAAGATCTCCAGAGCCTCTCGGGACAGCCTGTTCCAGGGCTATGGCACGCTCACAGGAAAGAAGTTCTTCCTCACATGGAGATAGAACTTCCTGTGGTTCAACTTACAGTTGGTGGAACTTCCTGTGTTTCAACTTACACCCGTTACCCCTCGTCCAGTCACCGACCACCACAGGACCCTCAGTCTCCTTTCACCATGACTTAATAAATAGGCCCTCATGGAATGGTTGACATTGGAAGGCATCTCTGGAGCTCATCTAGTACAACGCAGAACTCAGGTCACTAGAACATGTTACATAGGATCGTGTCCAGGCAGATTTTGAATACCTCCAAAGGAGATTTTGCAACATCTCTTAACCTCTTCCTGTATTGTCAGCCTCACAATCGAGTTTTACTCATATTCAGATCGATCTTTCTGTATTCCTGTTTGTGCGCTGCCTCATGTTCTATCATTGGGCACCACTTCTTGACACCCTCCTCTAAGATACCAGTTTATACAAATAAGATTCAGTTCTTTCTAAACCACACAGGCCCAGTTCTCTGAGCCTTTCATCACGGGAGAGATACTCCAGTCCTCTAATCATGTTTGTAGCCCTATGTTGGACTCCCTCCTGTAGCTGCATGCCCTTCTTGTACTGGGGATCCGAGAACTGGACACAATAATCCAGGTGTGGCCTTACCAGGACTGAGTAGAGGGGGAGAATCACCACCCTCAACCTACTGGCCAACGCTCTGTAATGTACCTCAGGCTACCATTGGCCTTTTTGGGCAACAAGGGCACACTGCTGGTCAGCTTGCTGTCCATCAGGACTCACAGATCTTTCTCTACGCAGCTCCTTTCCCACAGGTTAGTCATTAACCTGCATCGGTACATGGGGCTATTCCTTCCTTGGTGCAGGATCCTGCACTTGCCTTTGTTGAACTTCAGAGGTTGCTCTCTGCCCAACTCTCCGAACTGTGAGTGGCCTCCCTCTGAATGGCAGCACAACCCTCTGGTGCATCCAATACTCCTGCCAGTTTTGTATCGTGAGCAAACTTGCTGGGAGGGTGCCCTGTCCCTTCATCCAGATCATTGCTGAATAGGTTGAAGAAGGCTGGACCCAGGATTGACCCCTGAGGGACACAGCTAGCTACAGGCCTCCAACTAGACTCTGTGCCATTGGTCCTAACCCCTCTGAGTTCTTCCATTCAGCCAGTTCTCAATCCATTTCACTGTCTGCTCATCTAACCTCCCACAAGCCTTGGTGAAGTCAACGTAGACATCTATCACAGAAGGCTATCGGATTTCCCCTTGATGAATCCATGCAGACTATGCCTAATCTTGTCCTGCACATGTGTAGAGATGATATCCAGGATGAGCTGTTCCTTCAGCTTGCCAGGTATGGCGTGAGGCTGACTGGCTTGTCATTTTGCAAGTCCTTCCTCTTTTGAGGACTGGCGTGACATTGTTTTTCTTCTAGTCTTCAAGCGCCTCTCATGCTCTCCCTGACCTTTCAAAGGTGATGGAAAGTGACCGAACAGTAACATCCCCTCGGTTTTACCAGGAACTTGGATGTATCCCATCAGGGCCCACAGGTTTGTTTATGTCAAGTTTGACTAAATGATCTCTAGCCGAATCCTCCTCCACCAAAGGGAAGTCTTCCTTCCTCCAGATTTCCTCTCTTGTTACCAGCATCTGGGATTCCTGAGGGCTGACCTTAACAGCAGACACAAAGCAGCAAAGAAGGCATTGAGTAACTCTGCCTTCTCCTTATCCTTTAAGGCACTCATTAGTGCCTTAAAGGCACTAGGACCAAGGCACTCATTGCCTTGTGTGGACCCATGTTTTCCCTAGTTTGTTTTTGCTACTGAAGAGCCTTTACTACAGGTCCCTTCTTGTTGGCCTTGACATCTCTTGCCAGATTTAACTCCAAATGAGTCTGAGCTTTCCTCATCTTATCTCTGCATACTCTGGCAATATTCCTCCTATAATCTTCCCAAGCGGCCTATCTGTATACTTCTTTTTTTTTCGGTTTTACCAGGAACTCATCCATGCAGGTCTTTTACCCTTTTGCCTGACTTCTTACTCCTAGGCATGCACCAACCTTGAGCTAGGAGAAAGTGCTCGAATACTAACCAACTCTTTTGGACCTCACCTTCCTTCTAGGCCCCTAACCCGTGGGATTCCTCCAAGTAGGTCCCTGAAGAGGCCAAAGTTTGTTCTCTTAACAAACAAAGTTTGTTAAGTCCCAACTGTATCAAAAGTTAGCGTGAGTGCTCTGCAGGAAATTACAATCAATTAGTATCCTTGATTTGCCAACATATCATTTGACTGTGTTAAAATGTAAATTGTTTAAATAGTATGTTTCCATGAATTTCATGTTATTTTTCCTGACTGACTCTTGTTGTTCAATTATTTTTTTGTAATCTGCCAAATTTGTCTAAAATTCTGTTTTTGTTCTGATTCCTTCATTGGATCTTTATGGAGCTATAGAACAGCACAGGATTAATAACAGAGTGATCCCTTTGCAATTTGGCTAGAAATTAAATTAACAATCAAAATAAACAAATGAAATTAAACAATTTGTCATCTGTAGACTGCTCTGATTTTTCTTCTTTCCCCTTTGTAATTCTAATTTATCAAAATGATGAACAAGTCAAAGCCAAATGTCTTATAGAAGTCCTCCACAATTACTTTTGTCAGCCCAAGTAGTGACCCCATGCAAGGAAGACATGGGCAATTAGAAACAACCTATTTTATGTAAGAGTAACTTGTGTGATGGCAATTATTATATGTCAGATATTTTCTTATACATTAATGACCACAGAGATCTCTCTGGCCAATACTCATGAATCACTGGTCATAATTTGCATTCTCTCCCTTGGTTTCATTTACTTAAATAGTACTTCTTTTCTAGCAGGAATATTGCTTTATTTTTGAAATGCAGTCATTCTCTGTTCCATAATAATGACATTCTAATGTCAAACAATACCTCTAGGCACATCTTTTTTATTTCAAATAATTTGGAATGCGAGTAGTATTCTGTTCTTATTATTCCACTGTTAGTTTCACTATCATTTTCCACAGTATATGTCTTCTAGGAGCATGTTAAGACACATGATAATTTTTTTTCTCTGCTTTTGCTTAAAAGGAGAGAAAAGGTTTTTGATTTGTTTTTCCTCTGTTTCTTCTTCTCTCGCCTTTCCTTTCTAAACCTGTAAAAACTTTATCTCCTGCAATATTACATTTACTTTTGTGGTAAAAGATGGTGTCAGTATTTAGCAGTTTAAGTTGTTAATTTTAGTCTTGGCATGATACTTTGATGTTCTGACCCAAATTGCTGAAAAGCTTAACAAAAGAATAAAACTTTATTTTTGTGTATATGTGAGAAGACATTGTAAACATGTTTTGAGTGTTTCATGTACCCTTACTGCTGAAGAGGGCAAGTATGTTAAGGAAAGAATTATTAATGGAGGGTTTTAGTATGAAAGAAATAGTGGGATCTTAAAAACAGTGGAATTTAGTCCCAGTCCTGAAAAATTCACCTGAAAAATTAAGCATGTATTTTAATATTTAAAGCTTTTTTTCACTCACTTTCTCTTATTTATTCCCTCTTCTATTATTCCCTTCCCCTTGCACCAATCCAGATCCTTGAATTCTATAGCAAAGTCAGTACATTTATTAGATCGGTTTAATAAGAAGTCACCCCTTTTCAAATTAGTATGATAAATTTATCTCACCAGAACCTGCTACTTCATACAACTGAGAGAGCAGTAATTTGTTACTCATACCTGGGAATACTTTTCACTCTTTTAGGACACCACAAAAATTATTAGATGAGCCATTGCAGGCATATATGCACTTTAGATATGAAAATATAAATGCATATATCTATATATNCCTTGGTGAAGTCAACGTAGACATCTATCACAGAAGGCTATCGGATTTCCCCTTGATGAATCCATGCAGACTATGCCTAATCTTGTCCTGCACATGTGTAGAGATGATATCCAGGATGAGCTGTTCCTTCAGCTTGCCAGGTATGGCGTGAGGCTGACTGGCTTGTCATTTTGCAAGTCCTTCCTCTTTTGAGGACTGGCGTGACATTGTTTTTCTTCTAGTCTTCAGGCGCCTCTCAAAGGTGATGGAAAGTGACCAAACAATAACATCCCCTAGGTCTCTCAGCACTCTTGGGTGTATCCCATCAGGGCCCACAGGTTTGTTGGTGTCAAGTTTGACTAAATGATCTCTAGCCGAATCCTCCTGCACCAAAGGGAAGTCTTCCTTCCTCCANAGCGCCTCTCATGCTCTCCCTGACCTTTCAAAGGTGATGGAAAGTGACCGAACAGTAACATCCCCTAGGTCTCTCAGCACTCTTGGATGTATCCCATCAGGGCCCACAGGTTTGTTTATGTCAAGTTTGACTAAATGATCTCTAGCCGAATCCTCCTCCACCAAAGGGAAGTCTTCCTTCCTCCAGATTTCCTCTCTTGTTACCAGCATCTGGGATTCCTGAGGGCTGACCTTAACAGCAGACACAAAGCAGCAAAGAAGGCATTGAGTAACTCTGCCTTCTCCTTATCCTTTAAGGCACTCATTAGTGCCTTAAAGGCACTAGGACCAAGGCACTCATTGCCTTGTGTGGACCCATGTTTTCCCTAGTTTGTTTTTGCTACTGAAGAGCCTTTACTACAGGTCCCTTCTTGTTGACCTTGACATCTCTTGCCAGATTTAACTCCAAATGAGTCTGAGCTTTCCTCATCTTATCTCTGCATACTCTGGCAATATTCCTCCTATAATCTTCCCAAGCGGCCTATCTGTATACTTCTTTTTTTTTCGGTTTTACCAGGAACTCATCCATGCAGGTCTTTTACCCTTTTGCCTGACTTCTTACTCCTAGGCATGCACCAACCTTGAGCTAGGAGAAAGTGCTCGAATACTAACCAACTCTTTTGGACCTCACCTTCCTTCTAGGCCCCTAACCCGTGGGATTCCTCCAAGTAGGTCCCTGAAGAGGGCCAAAGTTTGTTCTCTTAACAAACAAAGTTTGTTAAGTCCCAACTGTATCAAAAGTTAGCGTGAGTGCTCTGCAGGAAATTACAATCAATTAGTATCCTTGATTTGCCAACATATCATTTGACTGTGTTAAAATGTAAATTGTTTAAATAGTATGTTTCCATGAATTTCATGTTATTTTTCCTGACTGACTCTTGTTGTTCAATTATTTTTTTGTAATCTGCCAAATTTGTCTAAAATTCTGTTTTTGTTCTGATCCCTTCATTGGATCTTTATGGAGCTATAGAACAGCACAGGATTAATAACAGAGTGATCCCTTTGCAATTTGGCTAGAAATTAAATTAACAATCAAAATAAACAAATGAAATTAAACAATTTGTCATCTGTAGACTGCTCTGATTTTTCTTCTTTCCCCTTTGTAATTCTAATTTATCAAAATGATGAACAAGTCAAAGCCAAATGTCTTATAGAAGTCCTCCACAATTACTTTTGTCAGCCCAAGTAGTGACCCCATGCAAGGAAGACATGGGCAATTAGAAACAACCTATTTTATGTAAGAGTAACTTGTGTGATGGCAATTATTATATGTCAGATATTTTCTTATACATTAATGACCACAGAGATCTCTCTGGCCAATACTCATGAATCACTGGTCATAATTTGCATTCTCTCCCTTGGTTTCATTTACTTAAATAGTACTTCTTTTCTAGCAGGAATATTGCTTTATTTTTGAAATGCAGTCATTCTCTGTTCCATAATAATGACATTCTAATGTCAAACAATACCTCTAGGCACATCTTTTTTATTTCAAATAATTTGGAATGCGAGTAGTATTCTGTTCTTATTATTCCACTGTTAGTTTCACTATCATTTTCCACAGTATATGTCTTCTAGGAGCATGTTAAGACACATGATAATTTTTTTTCTCTGCTTTTGCTTAAAAGGAGAGAAAAGGTTTTTGATTTGTTTTTCCTCTGTTTCTTCTTCTCTCGCCTTTCCTTTCTAAACCTGTAAAAACTTTATCTCCTGCAATATTACATTTACTTTTGTGGTAAAAGATGGTGTCAGTATTTAGCAGTTTAAGTTGTTAATTTTAGTCTTGGCATGATACTTTGATGTTCTGACCCAAATTGCTGAAAAGCTTAACAAAAGAATAAAACTTTATTTTTGTGTATATGTGAGAAGACATTGTAAACATGTTTTGAGTGTTTCATGTACCCTTACTGCTGAAGAGGGCAAGTATGTTAAGGAAAGAATTATTAATGGAGGGTTTTAGTATGAAAGAAATAGTGGGATCTTAAAAACAGTGGAATTTAGTCCCAGTCCTGAAAAATTCACCTGAAAAATTAAGCATGTATTTTAATATTTAAAGCTTTTTTTCACTCACTTTCTCTTATTTATTCCCTCTTCTATTATTCCCTTCCCCTTGCACCAATCCAGATCCTTGAATTCTATAGCAAAGTCAGTACATTTATTAGATCGGTTTAATAAGAAGTCACCCCTTTTCGAATTAGTATGATAAATTTATCTCACAGAACCTGCTACTTCATACACCTGAGAGAGCAGTAATTTGTTACTCATACCTGGGAATACTTTTCACTCTTTTAGGACACCACAAAAATTATTAGATGAGCCATTGCAGGCATATATGCACTTTAGATATGAAAATATAAATGCATATATCTATATATGTATTTATACACACACAACACCATAGGCTTATGTCTGTTAACACAGCAGCATTGGATGATACTGCCAGGAAACATATTTCTTCTGCATTCCTAGATAAGGCTCTAAATACAAGTGGTACAAGTTACGCCTAAATGGTAGTAGCAAATTGCCACACAAATAAATAGTTGAAAGTGAAAGGAGGAAGGCAGATTGAGCAAGCAGCTCCTGAGAAAGTATTCGTTGCCAAAATGCAGCACAAGGAGAAGAAAACTCAAGGGAGACCTAATCTTAGACGCTCACTGTACATTAAGTTTAATGGTTATATCAACAGCTTCATATGACAGGAAATGATCTGGGCGTTTTGTTCACTTATTCTGGATGCTCTTAGTTTCACAGAGCAACGGGTAACATGGATTGCACCTCAGAAGGAGGCAGCTGAACTATCCCTCTGGCTTTAGTGAGGAAAGAGCAGCGATGAAATCCGTGGACTGTGTGCACGTCATCCCGCAGAAGGATACCGCCTCCTCTCCCTCTGCCCCCCCTGGTGCTGGTTGGGGCACCAGGGGACTTTTTTCTGTCACATTCCTGTGGCTTGCAATGCTCCTGTCCTCTTGTCTTGCAGCAGTGTCTCTTTACCATGTTATCACCCTGAAAACAGAAGTAGAAGCTCTCCGTAGCGAGCTGATCTACAGGGTCCAGGCAAGCTCCCGGCTAGACCAGCCGCCGGTGTCCCCCAGAGAAAACCGAGTGGGTGGCCCCGCTCCCTCCTTCCCGGAAGGCTCAGCAGCTGCTGCCGGGCAGGTAAGCTGGCAAGGTGGGTTCTGGTGGCCGGGGGCGAGGGAGCTGAGCAGCAGACCTGGGGCTGCTTTTGCTCACTGCTACGCATCTCCACTAGGGAAGCAAAGTCCCCGGTCCTGCCACAGCCGAGCACTTCCAGCAGGGAATCTGGAATGGGAGCAGAAACAGGGGGAGGAGGTCTATAATCCACGCTGAAGAAACGGGTAAGTAACACTGCAGTAGCTGGAGGCACTGCGGTCGGATGCTTTTCTGAAATGAGTGGCAACACTTGACCTGAATCTGCTGCTGTAAGCTAATTAATGCTCCAATAACCTGTCTTTATATATACATACTTTTATATGTATACATATTTGTTTATATATGTGTATATACACATATATACATAGAACAGAATGAATACATAGTAATAACTGAAAATATATTCCTTAATGATTCCATTCATAACTATTGGAGATATTCGTGCCATCTCCATGTTAAACTTTAAAAATTAGATCTGAAATCTACTTCTCACAACCCCACGATTTCCTCAAATATGAACACTGGGGTAAAAACAGCTTTGATTAGTGCAAATGTTATATTGTCCAATTTTAATTCCATTACTGTCCTCTCAAGCTAATGTCCAGTTTCGTTTTCTGTAGTCAACATTAGGGAGGAAAAACTGTGACTAAAAAAATAAAAATGCAAGTCATTTTTCCGGGAAAATGTGCTTATCCTGAAAGAGAGAAGTGACAAGAAAGCTCTTTGTGTTTAGGGAAATGGGAGCATTCAAAGAGAAAGTCTTGTATGTACCTGTCAAAGGAGGCAGACTGTAAGGAATTCGGGTTAGTTTTTTTCTCATGGTTTTCTAAAAGATACTAGAGAACACTGAAGAGTGTACTCTGTTAAACACCTTTTATGCATTATAATGCATTATAATGCTGGAATATTCGTGGAAGAAATTTGTTTCCTTTAAGGAAAAGTCCCTAGACTTTTTGTTTTCTTGTTCGATCCTGACTTGTGATAGTATATAATGCAGAATTTTAAAACAACAGTGTACCTACTCTAATTACAGTTTATTGCTAAAAACATTCCTGAATTGCTAAATTAGTTCAATCTTCCTATGGGTACTTTCAGATTGTTTTGACTGATGAATGCTGACACCTTGAATCATTATTTGACTATGATAAAATGGAGTAATTATGTAGGAAGAGCCTAAATTAGACTTTGTGGAAAGCATGCTTTTGATTGATCAGTTAACCTAAACAGTATTTCACTTAAGATTCAACTTGTTAAATTAAATTTAAACATTTAAATTTAAGCATAAGTATTCTACTTACTTCCAAGTCTCTCAAAAGACAATATTCACACAAGGATCCAAGAGCTGCTGTTTGTTTTTCTTTTTTTTTTCCCCCACTGATTGATAATATTTAGTTGAGAGTCTTTATTAAAAGTGATTTCACAGACAGAATTAAAGACAAGATTGCTTAAATCATTTCTTATAGCCTCCTTCCTGTGGAAGATCACAGGAGTCATGGAGTTTCCTTTTTTTTCCCTACCCCAACACCTTCTAAATAAATTTTTGAGATCTTTTGTACCTAAAGCCCAAGCACCATCAAAATAAGGAGGCATTTCTTTTTTATTTAACATTCCAGTTACTTGCACTGGTGTTCTGCAAGTTATTCAGTACCCTTCACAGTAGCTTTATTCTTAATGCATTATATATCTAATCTAAACAAATCTAATCTAAATAAATCTAAATAGCATTATTCTTAATGCTATTTAAATTGTATGATGGATGGGAGTTTTGAGGATTCTCAGATGCGCTTCTGATAGAGATATTTTTTTTTCATCAGGTATCCCTACTTACCTCATATAAGAACCAGCTTATTTAGAATTTTATTTCTACAATATTTATGCAATTCTTTTTCTACAATATGTATTTTGACTATACATACATATGCAATATGTGTGTTTAAAATAAAGGCTCTATAAAGAGCTTTTAAATTGTCTAGATGGATAACAGAAAACACATAACATAAACATTGATTAAAATGACTAATTATAGTCAATTTAATAGTCAATAGTCAATAGTCAATTACATTGACTAATCTACTACAAACTATTTCCTAAGAAGACCATGCTATTTTGTGTGAGAATAAATTACAAATCCTGGACTTAATATGGAAGACCATCTCTTAGGCATCATTACTTTTCTGCATATTCAAACTATAACAAAATAAGTTTATCAGTAAGATGTTACATTTCCTCAAATTAGACTTTTCTTCACTGATGACTATTGCTTTCCCAGTCGATTTGTCAAATTATTTTTTTTTAAGCATAGAGATGGGAAAAATAGGAGCATATGGTGTTGTTCATGGTGCTGAATCCTGTCCGTTACTTGATCAGATACATAGAGCTTTTATCCCTCTATTTTATTCTCCTTCATTTGCTGCTCAGTATCAGAATCCTGACAGCCTCCAAGTTGTTCTACAGCCTCAGTACTCTGACTGATAAATTGATTTCTTTTTTTTTTTGCATTCTATTTCATTCTATTTCTGCTAGAATAAGGGCTCCAAATAGAGTCTGGAGTCTGCTTGGATAATTTATTGTCTTCAATGTGTATCAGACAGCAATGGTAAAGATAGAACTGTTTTTGTTAATAAATAAAAAGCCATGGTTTCGTTCTGTTATCATTTCTAAACTTTAATTATTAAACTCCAGAAATGAACATGAATACTCTTATGAATCTTTTTAGGACATGGAAAGCCTTTCTTAACCATATAGAATTACCATTTTAAAAGTTTTTGTTGTTGTTTTTTTGGGTTTTTTTTTTTTTGCTTAATATTGTGTCTGTAAAAGTGGCCAAAAACAGGACTTAAATTAAAGTGACAACTGAATGAGAACTGACGTATTATTTTCATATTTTTGTTAGGGCATTCATTTGTACATGCTTATGCATGAATACAAGAAACATCTGTAGTGTACATCTTGTGTCTTGAAAAAGTTTCCAGCTTAAGTAAATTGAAGAAAGGCATTTTGAGCATCAGTTCCAACTAACGCTATATAGTTACAACCAAACCAGAGATCTTGATGCAATGAGTAGGCGTTAATGGCATTAATGTGTCAAAGGGCACATATTATTAATATGCAGACAGAAAGATCATCTAACCTCTTCTGGTACACGTAATTTCAAGATACTTAAGAACATAGATAATTTTTGTGTGTCTTTTTTTAACAAATTTCATCAGTATGGCAAAACTGCTAGACAACAGAAACCATTTCTAAACCAAATGCCTGAGTCACAATTATTCATTGCATTGCACGCATGTTTCTCGCTAAGATGTCCACACATGTCCAGGAAAAAGATACAGGTTTTGGTACCAAAGCAATTCAGTACATGAATGCCATGTTTTCTTAGCATGGGCCCATTTCTGATTTCTGTTGTGTGATTCCAATTCCAATCTTGAGCTAGAGAGATAAACATCAAGTCTTCTGTAATCCCAAATTCTGACAAGGTTTTGGTGTGATCAGATTAGTAAACCAGTAGAATACATTAGTTTAGTGTACTAAGATTATCCATACCGCTCAGTTTAATTGCCTTTATTGAGAGAATTGAAGAGAAATTCTAAGCAATCTTTTAAAGCAGTGAAATAGGCAAACAAGAGATGAGACTCAGATGTTTTTCAACTAGCACTTCTCAAGTTTGTCCTCTGATGTCAGCTATGACCACAGAGAACATAATGTCCTGCGAACCTGAGTATAAGTTATAACAATATATCACCTTTGCCATTGTTCTAGATATAACCAACTTGTTGGAAATTCATCTATTTGCTGGCTAGAAGTGTTTTGATCTTGTATGTTGTTGATTTAGACCTCTGTGAGAAAGGAATGAAGCAAACTTTTAAAATTGGAGTCTTGACTTGGAAGATCTTTGAATCAAGAAATGTAACCTTTACCAGTAGTCTAAACCAATACCAAACATGAAATTCCCTCCCCAGTTATTCAAAATATTTCTTATATAAATTGTATGAAGAGAGGAAATGTGAGAGTTCTCTAAACTTAAAAATAAAGATCTACTTCTTGAAAAGAGATGTTATTCTTTTGTTTCTGCTGACAACTGACTAATTCATAAGGAAGTAACCCGTCCTGCATGAAAGGACAGGGACTTCAACCAATACGTGCAGTTTTACATACAGAATTACACTTACTGAATGAATGAATGAATGAATGAACATTGCATTTTATGAGGAAAACTACAATGAAAAATAGGTTTTAATTTTAGGCTAAAAAATCTACTTTATGTTGCATAATAGAAGTCCACATAAACCATACTTAGTAAATAACTCATTAGATGTGTTGTAAGAGTGTGCTAATTCTATTAAGATAAAGGTAAAGCTACAAATACTTTAGGATATTTGTTACATCTGAGTTGTATCTGTAACTATTGCCAAACCATTTTAATGAAGAGATGGATATAATCTAACTTATGTCTCAAAAATCCTCTTCAGTTAAAAAGCACCAAATTAGCCAGTCTACATAAAATATATAAGCAAAAATTAAAGGAATATTTCTTAGGAAAAGAATTAAAGAAGTTATGGGAAGAAAAGTCATTTAAGAACATGTACATAATCTATAGACAGAATTATCCACTGTTTAAGCTTGTTTCAGGAAGTCTATAGAGAACAGATCAAAACCAAAGAAGGAACCTAAATAGGCATGTCTGGTTTTTTAAAGTTCAGGGTGGTTGTTTGTTTTGGATTCAGCAGAAATTGAGATAGATGTCTCAAGTCTCAGATATCTAAACATAATTTTAAACCCATGCAGAGATATTTCACAAACCAGCAATTTTCTTTGGATGCATTATGAAGTTAGATCATATGATACTAAAATGTTTAGGCAAGTTAAATGATACAAAAACTTGCGTGGGAGGGGAATTTGGCCATGTTGGCATCAGATCTTAAATCATGCTGATGTGCAGAAGGCTGAGTTCCTATCCTGCGTCAAAAGTAAGACTGCTGGCTTTTTTGAACTTGTGGTCACATTGCTCAACTAATACAGATTGCATCCCTTCATGCACTGCCTATGATTTATAAAGTCTTGTGGAGTCACTAATTTCTTCAGAACTGGCTGTCTACTACACGGAAGAAGATAGATTCTGAAATGTTTTCTCCCTGCCCAGACCCCACAGAGCAGTATAAATCAGAAAGGAAAAATCTCATGAAAGCAAAGCTGTTGTCTGAAATCACAAGCAGTCAGGCATATGTTGTTATTCTCGATCCAGCCTGTTCTGTCCAGCTAGACATTATGGTAGTAGTCAGTTTAAATATTATTACATATTTTTAAAGAAGTATTTCAGCCATTTGTATTCTGAGTCCATTATTAATTATTCAAAAATCCTTTAGCTGAAGCTCAGATTTGATTTACTCTAAGCTGAAAGGAATTCAAGTAGAATTTTTGACCCTATCGCTACATGCAGCGTGGCTAGAAGTGTGTACTTCAACTTGATGGCACCCTTGGGTATGGCTGGCAAATGTAGTGAGTGGATCTCAGAGAGTAGTGCTCTCTGAGATCCACTCTTTTGCTTTTGTAGCAAAAGTGGCCAAATCTGGTTGAGGCAGGCATTTTTACCTGAAAAAAAAAAAATAATAAATAGGAGAGATGAAGATTTAGCAATCCAAAGCTGGTTTCCTTTTTTTTTTTTCTTTTTTTTTCTTGATTCCTAGTAAATTACTAGTTTAGTAGGTACCTGAAAATATATTGAGAGTACATGTATATTGATTATGAGAATTTGAATTTATTATTTTTACAAATGTTATGTAACTAGCATATATATGATTAACATCCTACATAAACTGTGAATTGCAAACTAATTTCTTTAAACAGTACAGTGAATTTCATTAGAAAATCTGGTATCTGACATGGCTGACTTTTTCTTTAGCTTTTGTTTAGGAATTTAATAAAGCTAATGTATTTTAATGGTTCCTAACTCATTTGACTTAACTGCTGCATTATTCTATTGCATCAGAACCAGGGATTAGAACAAACAAATATAATTTGTGCTACTATCTGAGGCCTACTGCTTAGACACATGATCTCTGAAAGTTATCTGATATGCTGAGGTATGAATTTGGTTATGGTGTGTGACTGTCCTAACATCAATAGATAGAATCTATTTGCAAATAGACGGTGAGACTAAGAGAAG
Organism: Crypturellus undulatus; assembly: GCA_013389825.1. NCBI lineage: Eukaryota > Metazoa > Chordata > Aves > Tinamiformes > Tinamidae > Crypturellus > Crypturellus undulatus. The sequence goes on from VWPW01016596.1 coordinate 611,053, forward strand.
TGTTTTTTTGTCATTTCCATCTTCCCTTTTTTTAAAAGCATTTGCAAAAACTTACTCCATTCTATTAATGATTTATATTCCTTTGATTTTTAACTGATTTCACTTTGCAGTGTTGCAGGCCTGCTTGCAACTGATTGCTGACAGCAAAAGTGATGTCCAACAGAAAGGTAAGAATATACCAGTAATTTTTAGTTATTTGATGTATTAGCCTGCCTATCCAATTTTAGATAATTTCAAAGCAGTAACTGAGTTATGTAGCATGATTTTTTTTGTAAAAAAAAAAAAAAATGAATCAAACAAGAAACTCCAAAAAGATCTATGCAGCTGGACATATATGCAAATATTCTCTTTTCAGTGGGGAAATCCCAGTATTAAGAGTGGAAGTCAGCATTATTAAATTTTAGTAGATGAAAATTAAGGAAGTAAATTTGTTTTTCTCATTAACTCCAAATTCTTGTTTCTTCTAGATGACTCAAGCATTGTCCCATGGCTTCTTAGCTTTAAACGTGGAACAGCTCTGGAAGAACAAGGAAATAAAATAGTGATCAAAGAAACAGGATATTTTTTCATATATGGACAGGTAGAAATGATCAATTCACTTCAGTACCAGCTTCAGATCACTTCAAGTTTTTAAGGGATTGTAATGTCTTCAAAAAATGTGTTTGAAATCTTTTCTTCTTCCTTCTCCAGGTTTTATATACAGATACAACATTTGCTATGGGACATCTAATACAGAGGAAGAAGGCCCATGTGTTTGGTGATGATCTCAGTTTGGTGACATTATTTCGTTGCATCCAAAATATGCCACAGTCTTATCCGAATAATTCTTGCTATACTGCTGGTAATCATCTAAATTTTCCTCTTCTTTGTTTACAAATAAACTGTATCAAGTAGAATCTGTAGAAATGGGTGATTAAATATTGTAGCAGTTGTATGGCCTACATTCATGGATGAACTTAATTGTAAAATTACGGAATACTTTTGAAAAAAAGTATAGTTTATTTATAGTCTGACTATAAGCATCTAATTCATGTGATCTGAATAACTTATCTTGCTCTCCATGCACTCTGTAAGCAGCTTAGATGATACTTAGGTGTTTTCAGTTAGGTGCCTGTATCAGCCAAAGAGGAGTACATGTTGTCCTTAAGGAAGATCTCATTTTAACTTAGGAGTTGAATAAAAGATTTATGTATACCAGTAAAGCATTTAAGAATTCTGCTTTAATACATAAAACATGAATTTGAGACATCCAATTTTTATGTACTTTTTCATGGAATTTTCAAAGATCTTCCTTTCAGATTAATTCTTTGCACCTAGTAATGACCACTGTAGTTTTACAATTTGAATAGATGGAAAAGTAATTAGTTTCTGTATAAATCTTATTTTCAGTGACTTGCACAAACCAAGCACACCAAAATAAAGACCATTCAGAATATTTTGTGCATAAAAGAAGACGATTCAGAATATTTTGTGCAGGTCTATCAGGTCAAGTGCTCAACATAAATATATATTCCTATAACAGTGTTTAAGGAGTTATTGTCAAGACTGTTTTAACCTTATTCAGTATTCCTTTTACTCATCTTTCTTTCTTCATAGTTGGTAGAGATGGAGGGGCTTTTTTGTATTTTTATTTTCCAACAAGTGCTCTATGAATAGAAAACTGTCTTTTCTAGTGCTGTGTATTTAAAGTGGGTGACATTCAGTGTCAGGACTTCAGTGCTGGCACGTATACACATTGACATGTTGGCTTTATACAAAAGTGACAAGAAAGGAAGCTAACTTTTCTTTTTTCCCATATAAAAATAAATAATCTATTTCCTCCTGTCAAATAAGACTATCCAAACTTTTTCTTTAACTTTCTGCCCCTCCTCTCACACATTCTTACATCGTAACCAGCGTCAGTTGCATGTAACCTTCTTTCTCACCCTTTTTTTACACCTTCCTTCCTAACTAGGATCTCTACTCAATTTTGGCACTTCATGGTTCCTGCTTCCCAAATTCGCACCTTCCACTTTCATCCGGAGAAGCACCTCTTAGTGCAGTACTTCATGCTGCTGACCATGTGTTGCAGCACACGTTAGTTATGGGTTCAGCTCAATGACTCTGATTTTGAAGGCGTGCCACTTTCCATTGCCATGTCAACTGGATGTGTGCTTAGCAGGAAGCAGAGACTATTGTGCTCTGCAGTTGCAGTGAAATCAGCTGATGTTTGGTAACTTCAAATGATGGTAGAGCTGATGAAACTTCCTCCAGAAGTGTGAGACTGGAGCGGTTTAGGACCAACCACATCCAGTGCTGTCCTTGGCTGTTGTATCACCATAACATAAAAACATTTGCTTAAGCACAGGACAGAATTGCTAAGGAAAGGTGGTCCCAACTCCACTGATGTTGTTAAATATAATCTTTGGGTGGGTTTAAATATGTAAGATTTTGTCTAATGATAAAAAAGCAAGACATGCTTAAATTTGTGAAACAATGTATAATAATGTATTAAATACCATTTATGGAATACTGTATATGAAATATTGACTTTAAAATATTCCAAATCTTTTGCCAGGCATTGCAAAATTAGAAGAAGGTGATGAGCTGCAGCTTACAATACCACGAAGAAGGGCCAAAATATCCTTGGATGGAGATGGTACTTTTTTTGGTGCAGTTAGACTCCTCTGAAGCCCCTTTTTTTTTTCTTATTATACTTAGTGCAATTTTCTTCTCTTCCTATGCTTCTGAGAAAAAAATATTGGATTTCAATAAAGCTGCTAATTCAGTCTCTCACTTTCCTGCACATGCACATGCCTTCTTAGACCTTTTCTTCATTTTAAGAAGCAAACACAAAAATGGAACTCACCAGCCATACTTGTGAGATACAATCATCATGCGATAACCAGAAAGCAAATTTATTTTAGACAATGGAAGACTTTAAGTAACATCTATAAATACATGTATTTTGATTTTCTAAGGAATACAGTAAAAAAAAGCCAGCATACAGTTAAGAAATTAGATTTGTATCCCATAAGTTTCAGTTCAGTTCCTAGGCTAATTATAGACTTACTGTGTGCTTTTGAGAATATTGCTCAAATCTGCCTGTACACAAAAATCAAAGGTGTAAGCCGTTCTAAGCAGATTTCTTCTTTTGTTTATCTATCTGCATTGTTCACTAGACAATTTTTTTTTTCTTTTTGTTTCTTTTTTTTTCTCATGAATGCCTGTATACAGGTCAAGGCTTCAAGGAGTTATTGTAATAAAAACATAAAATTCACATAAGTACTGAAGATAGAAAAAAATTTAAAAAAAACACAATAATGAACTCTGCTTCATTTGAAAAAAAAATGTTCTAGAGGCTGACTGTTGTGTCATTAGTAAAGAAAAGGTTCTTTGCATATTGCAGTCTCCTTATCCATTTTTATAAGTAGTACTGACTTGATTGAATTATGGTGACTGACTGTAAATGAAAAGTATTGGGAGCCTGGAATTTCAGACATGGGAAACTGATGAAAAAAAACTTCAGCTCTCCTGCGCTTCATGAGGCATTTCAGCAGTGAGCACGTGTGTTGGATTACCACATTGGTAAGTCTTCAGTGAGCGCTGTCAGATTGAAGGCTAACCACATACTATCAATCAGGAGCATCACCAGTTATTGCCTTTTTCTCAGTACATCTGTTAGAGCACATCTAGAATACTGGATCTAGTTTGGACCACCTCCACCTGGCACTCAAATACAGGAAAGATGGTGAGAAACTTGAGGGAGGCAGCTGGAATGCAAGGAGGTGCTCCGATGTGGAGCAGCTGGGAAAAACTTAATGGCAGCTTTCCTACCCAGTAGTAGATTAGGAGGAGATGGATGGTGGTGTGAGAAGAGACAATGTTCAGAATTCAAAATGTGAAGTTCCAAGGTGACATAAGGAAAAAAGTGCTTGCCAAGGGGACAGTAAAGTGCTGAACAGGTTGCCCATCGAGACAACTCCTGTTTCTAAGGATTTTCAGGACTGGGTAAAGCTCTGAACAACATGGTCTGAATTCAGTTTTAATCTTGATTTGGGCAGTCTGGAATGCAAACCTCCCCCTGTCCCTTCCCATCTGAATGACTCTGTGGTAAGAACCAGGGGCATGTGGGGAACAGGGAAAAGACTGAGATTGGAGAGAACAGGTCAGAAAGGGTCCTGCTGGTGAAGGAAAGTTACTCATTTCCCGAGTGTAAATGAAATTCAGATTCCTCAGTGTGTGCTCCAACAGCGTCATCAGATATTTATGAAATGCCCACTGCTGGCTCCAGTCAAGCACAGCAAGCTGCTAGCAGTCATCAGGTAGTGCATAATCTGAAACCCAAGGTGTAAATTGAACCAGAACACATGGCCAACTGTAATAATCTTCATCCGCTCACTTGCAAGTTTCATCTGACTTCTTTTTTCAGGCCCCCTTGCTTCACTCAATGGAAAAAAGACGTTTGCTTTATCCTGCCAAAGCTGGCATATTGATAGGAACTGTGTTAAGCTGGGCCACTGGCTTTTTTTTTTTTTAAATATTGTTAGGAGATAAAAAATGAAACAGTACTTGGAGGAAGAGAAGTCATAGTCTCCTGGTCAAACAGTTAAAATTGTCCTTGATAGTTACCTGAAAAGCCAACCTTATTTTTCACGGGGGTTTTGTTGAATTTTTTGTTTTCTGGGGTTATTCCAAGTCTGACTTAAAACCATTTCTCCCCAGACATGCAGGTATAGCGTGCAAGGTATGGTTACTTAGAGATTTGCTTGTCCTGGGATGTGGGGCTGTCTTTAGATGAGCTTCTTTGGGACTAGGGATGCCTACTTTCTTGGCCTAGTAATAACCCTTCAGGAATCCAAGATGAGTTTCCTTCAGATCTCGCTTTGATTTTGGTAAGAGTTCCTTCATCATGAAATATTTTAAACAAACAGAACGCTTTGGGCTCGATAAACCCATATTTTTGATGAAGTGCTGTTTTGTCAGAAAATTTCCAAGCTGCTCTTGTCTTCACCTCAGAGGTTCCTTAAACCAGATTTTTCACAGGTTGTCACTCATTGAGTGTTCCTCATTCTCTGGCTGGCTGACTGATGGGATCTGATTTGCAGAACTGTTGAAACTCACAGCTGCAAGTGACTTCTTAAGCAGGAGCTGTGCTTTGGGTATATGGAAAGCTGTAAAATTCTACTTAGAGATACTACGACAACAAATATTCTGGAAAAGCCCAGGGGAAAATAAATCTTGATCTGGAGGCACAAATAGTTAATAGTGTGCAGTGAGCCAAGAGCTATGCTTTGGGAAAAAAAAGCAGAAGAAAAAAATGTTAAATCCATCCTTGGACTGTGAACATCATCCACTTCCTGCATTGTGTGGTGTGGCTCTTAATAGGAAAGATAATATGAGATGATATGAAGTGGTTTATAAGTGCAAGAAGAGATTATTAAGACAATTTTGCCCCATCCTCATTGGATGCCTTAACTATTCACTGATGCCTTAAGTTTGCATTGGAGTATGTGTTGGGGGTTGGAGACGGAGGACCTGCAGAGACTTGGTTCTATTTCCCATGCTAAAAGAGAAGTTCCAGCCGCAATAAACCATGAAAGATGAGTTGTATGTAGCTATTGAATAGGCAGTGACAGTCCCCAGCCTGTCTTTCTCTTTCCTCTAAGGGAACTACTGTGTTGCTGACATACTGACATAACCACAGAGCAACCTGAACAGTTTTAAAGCAGGATTAATAAAAGAAATAAATAAATCAGGTTGACATTCTCCATCTGTAAAATTGTGGTAGTACACTTGCCTGCCAGAAAAATATTTGCTCTACCATCAGCAGAAACAGTAAGTAGTAGAAAGAGGAAAAGAAAATGACACCTTTTCCATCACAGTTTTCAACTCCTTTTTCATTCTTTGCCTGCTTTTTCCAGCATTCTCTGGCCGTATGTTCACCCATATTCATGAAAAAAAAAGACTAGCATAAGTGTTTTTGAAACAAAAATGTAGCTACTTTAGCTTGCCTCCTTTATTAAGTTTTGGTAGTCAACCTCACACAGCCATAATCTTTTTAGTAATTTGCCAAAAATGCAGGGAGATGGTGATGAGGAGAGTGTCTCATGTTGTTAAATATATGTTCTATTACCCGCCAGAGGGCAGCGGTGTCCCACATCAGCAGCATTTCTTTTACATTTGAGTCTTACTTCACAACAAACTGGTAGTAAACATTTTTTCTCCTTCCATCCGTTTGCATATATAAGCCCTGAAAGAGAAAAGAGATACTTCTGGAGCACAGTGCTAATAAAATGATCTTTTGTGCCTGTGACATAGCAGTGAGCCAAAGCCACCAGTTGTGTATTTGCTTCTGAGATTTTGTTTCCCCCTCTGAACTTCCTTTGTTTTACCTAGGGGGAAAAAAAAAAGATTTTGGTTTTATTTTCNTCCCCGCTGAACTTCCTTTGTTTTACCTAGGGGAAAAAAAAAAAAAAGATTTTGGTTTTATTTTCCAAAAGACAGTAAGACATATGAACATGAGCATACGTGTAAAACAAAGGCCAGCCTAAACTACAAATCTCCTTAAATGGAAAAAAATAGGTCTTTTATCCAAGGCCTAACACCTGAAAAAAATGTTTTTAAAATCTTAAGCATTATGGCCACTACTACAGCACTGTAGTATAAGGCTTGCCCTGTAATTAATTTCACCTTTTTTCATTAATTTCACTTTTTTCTTTTTTTTTGTGTCTTCGTATCTGGATCTATCTACTCTCAATGCATATACTAAACAGTAAACTCTGTGGTATAAGAATTTTGATTATTTATGTTTATACATGCATACATTTCTAGCATGAATTGATCCTTGTGAAGACTTTGAGCAATCTTATTGCTTTGTTTTGTGTAGTGTGTTAACCAAGTTGGAAAAAGTGGAAAGGTGGAAAGAGGTTCCAAAGTGGAAAGAGCATTTTTCAGTCATTTAGAAAACAGTGCTTTGAGATGTTTTTGATAAATTCATTCTCCTCACTTCAGTTTAGCAACACGGTGGTGAGAAGAGAAATCAGAACCTGTTTAACAATTAACATCTTTAATTTTGTAAGGGAATTATTTGTATTTCTATAGCTACCTTCATATTCTGATACAGATTTTGTACTAGCTGCAAATCTCTTTATGCAGTGCTGGTAAAAGAATAGCAGTGCAAATCCCATCCCTTTAATACTACTCTCAAATTCACAGCTGCCAGATCTGATATGTTGTTTTAGTCTCTTCAAATATTTGCCTCTTCAGAGAGGGTGGTTGCTTATGTATCTTCATTAGTTTTCTGCACAGAGACATTGTATTAAAGCTGATCCTCTGGGAGGTGCAAGCTGCTGGGCCATGAAGAAGAGCTGAGCAGAATGGCAACATTATGCATAATTGTGCCTCGCCAGTGCCTTATTGCTCCGTTTCCTTCCACTGCTGACTGCAAATGTAGCAGATCACATTAGCTAAGTTTAAACACCCAGTGTGGGATTCATCTGGCTTAATAAAGACATCCGCAATAAGGACATCTCCTCATTTTGAGGCAACCATCTTGCATCCCTCTACAGTCAATGGAGAGAAATCGACACTTGCTTGTCACAGTTTGCATCCTCCTAAAGCAAACAACCCATGGGTTGGATGAATCATACTGGAAATTACCTTCTTTTCCTCCCTGACCGTAACAACCTCAAGTTACCAGTTCACACAACGTAACTGTATTGAGTTTGTAATCTCACTCCTGGTTACTGCAGCAGCCAGTGAGCGAAAAAGGATACACGCTGCTTTATTACAGCACTTCGCATACTGGAAAGGGACAAGCTTATTGCCAAATGCTTTACTTGTTGCTGCAAGAAAAATGGACATTAAGAAAGGAAAAGAAAGATTGTTGTGCTACACACCAAAACCAAGCCCATGGATAATAAGATTATTGTATTTTGTTCAAGTACTGAGAATGAAGGGTGATTTAATTGGTTAAACTGAAGTATTGGCTTGGAGGTTAGATGGGTTGGGACATGTCTTGCAGGAGAGAAAGGCAGTAACTGTCAGCAAAGTGAGAGGCGGTGGCATGTAAAAACAAATGAAAGCAGACAGTCTTTATGGTACCATTTGGAATTAAGTTAAATATTTTAATGTGATTTTTTCCCCATTATTGAAGACTGCTACAGAAGAGATGTATTGGGCAATATTTGTTAATTGTTGTTAATAAACAAACTAGTCAGGAAATTCTGACTGCACAATATTGAATAGGAATATATCAATAATCCTGATAAGAATTTAAGCAAATTCATAGATGACTTCTAAGGCTACCAGTTGTTAGTGCATTGAAAACTGCAGAAAAGTACAGAAATCATGTGAATATCCATATATTTATATTTAAAGAATGAAATGAGAAAGCAGGTAGGCTCTGTGATTAAACTTAGCAAAGACCTTATATGCACTTTTTAGCATGGTCATAAGTCTTGGTCCCACTACATGTGGAAACCTATCGCCCTCACAGAAAAAGTGGTATGTTTTTATGCCATGAACCATTTCTCTTCCCACACCTCCCTTTCCTGTCTCTTTTCATGTAAGTCTGCTCAAGCGTCTGCCTTCCACATCCTCTGTAGGGCCTTTTGAGTCTTTCCCTTGACTTCACCTAGAGGAACACTTGCTCTGGTGGGTCCTGTTCTGTTTCTCCCCAAGGGAGAGATGATGCTGCGTAACTTATGCTATATGTGCAATTACATGAAACAGCCTATATTAACTCAAGATCATTCTTTAGATAACTTTTAAGACCTTTTTGTCCTTTTTTTTTTTTGACTCTATAATTCCTTTTCAGTATTTCATCAGCGGAAAAATACCTGTGAAAGTGCATTTTTGCCTGTCATGTACCTTTTATTCTAAGCTAATACCTATGTTTTCTCACAATCCTTTGTGTGACTGGAGTTCCCTATCTGAACACAGCCCACTATTACCACATTATATATTGTAAATTTCATGTTAATCTAGAGAAGTAGGGATTGTTTGTGCTTTTGTCTGTATCTGCACTCGAAGTTTTACAGTCTAAAAGTAATTTACAGTGATAAAGAGAATGGGTGGAGAAAAAGAGACAGTGACATTCTCATATTACTTTCAATGAGCTGCATCATGAAGAAGGTGCTCAATTGCTCAGTTTGTCCTAGGAAAGTATGTGGCAGAGCCTTATACCTAAATCGTAGCCTCAGTGAAAAGCTCTCACTATCAGTTTAGTATAATGAGAATAATTATTTAAATATGAACTTTATATGAAATCTGAAGTACCAATGCATTAACATCAATTTTCAAAGCCTTTTAAGAGTGTTTATGAAATATTTTGCAGGTAACACTTATGCAGTGAAAGATTAATTAATGGAAAATAGCTAGAATCAGGTGCAGGTACAGTTTTCAAGAGCTTAAAGGAGACCTGTTAAAAGGGAAAGTGAATAGAATATTAATTTGAGTAAGATTTGATTTCAGAGGTTGTTTTTGCTTGAATAAAGTTACATAGCTGTGTTCAGGTCTGACTAAATTTTATGTCTGAGTGAGCAAACCTGACAATAACTGTTGAAATGCCATTAGAGAATACACTGGATGGAGTGAAGCAACATTTATGGACTCAGAACAGTTACTCTACGTATGAACATTTTGCATGTTATTTGTGCCTTGTGCATTAAGCTACTTTAAGTGACCATTAAAGTGTAGATCAGGAAACCAAAGATGCTAAGCCTGGGTACTGGCAATGTGGAAAAATTTAATCACTGCTGTGCCCTTTCAGCATCTCCATCCTCAGATGCAGAGTCTAACCTTTCTCTGGGTCTGTGGCTGGTGCTGCTGAAACCATTTCACATGCCTAAGACAAAAGCATTTGTTTCTATTTTGTGTTATTTTGGGTAGTGTTCTGTCAGCCATTGAAGTGACTTGCTTTGTAAAATCTGTGGAGAGAAGTGGATTTCTCTGATGGTTGATTCAGTTGCCTGAGTCTAATGCTTATATAGATTATGTGCCTTTGTGTCTGTATTATGTGCCCAGCAATAATTAAAAATTAGTTAGCTGCTGCTGCACCTTGGTAAATGTAATTTTATTTCCTATTCTAAATCATGTCATATATGACAAGAGACTAAGAGCCACCCCCCATCTCTGTATCTTAGGTTCAAACTACAGGAAGGTAACTGATTAATACATTTCTTTATATACTCTTGAGCGAAGCACAGTTATAGAAGGCTAATGATTTATTAAAGTCAGGCATCATATCCTCCTGTTGTATCTTACCATGATAGAGTTTATTCATCCCAAGGTGTTCTGAAATATCTGTTCTCTCTGATTATGATATAACAGAGCATCCTAGGAATAATAAATTGCAGATGACACTATAATGTTCAATTCTACAGTCAGTTCCTGGATTTAAAGCCTATACATCAATTATACTGAAAGCAGACTCTTCTCTACAGCTGAGCTGCTTTTGCACATTTACCTTAGGCATTGTTTTCCCAATGCAAACCTACACAATTTATGTGACTTATTAACAATGTATAATTACAATGAACTCTGTATTTAATATTAGTATCAACAACAGACAAACCATGGTGCAAGATGCTTACAATTGTTAATGTATACCCTTGAATTCCTAAACACTCCTCCATAACTCATTTCAGGAGGCTCTCGTGCCTGCAGTGACAGGGCACTCTGATCCCCCAGCCCCGGGGGTCAGAGTGTGGTCCCCTGCCCTGGGAGTGGGGTCCTTTGGGTGCTCACCCCTCTTGGGGGCAGCGGGTGCCCCACTCTCTGGTTCTCCCTGTGCCTCACTCTGTCCCCTGTGACCCCCGCGCTGGTGGGAAGCCCCCATGCTCCACGTGGCTACCCAACAGACATCCTAGGATGCGGCACCCCTTGGCCTTGGAGATGAAGGCCTTCTCCTCTGCTTAGCAACCAAAGCATGGGACCCAGATGTAGTTTGTTGAGGTACAATCAGCAGTGGTAACGATGAGTTCTGGCTCTGTTCCCATCCACATGCACCTGCTGTAGGCTGCAGCACACTCGCCCTCCATCCTGCTGCAAAAACCTTTCTCCTGCAAAAATTAAGGCTCCAATGCCATCCTATTCTGAGCTTTCATGTACTTTTCTCTACTCACAGTATAAGACTAAATTCACCAGCTTCCCTGAGAGCAGGTTTGGATCAGCATCTCTGCACAGGCAGTTAGGAGCTACATTTGCACGTCCTCTGAACTGGCCCTATTACCCAAAATACTTTTTATGTGAGTTCCTGCCACAAAGTATTATGGAAAACTGAACTCAAGGCCAAATTACAGAAAACCACTTAAGGATTCATTCAGGTGAAATGCAAGTAATTTAAGTCCAAGTACACAACTCAACTCTACATAACTCTTTAGGCAGCCAAGAGCCTGTAGGTTCTCAGCTCCCCGTGGGTAAAGTTCCCTAAGTGTCTAGCATTCTGCTGATGTGCATGCCCCAAGCAGTGGAATGGAATGTCTCAGCACTTATCTCAAGCTTAAATCTGTTTGACGTTCATAAATTAGTCACTCCTATTTATGACAGCCCAAAGCATGACACATTTTCATTCCAAAACATGGCCACAAGGGGAGGAAGTGGTGGCCTGACCTTTTTATATACAATAGCTTAGCAGTTAGTGCACTTGCTGAAGAAGTAGGGCACCTGGAGTTCAGTGCTCTCATTAGCCTGAGGGAACAATCAAATATTTAGCTCAGGTCGACCTGCTGAGCACATGTGCCCTGAAAGGAAAGAGCATGGCAGCCCCTCACAAGTGAAGGAAAGATTTAGTTGTGGAAATCAGGATAGAATTTGGTACTGTGAAACACAGTCTTGTGTTTCTTGAAATTTTAAGATTTAATTCAATGGTGTAGAGTGCCAAAGCTGAGTTCCCAGTTTCGTGGTGCTGTCCACAGGCAAGCTGATCTGCCAGTCGTGAACTGCTGTAAAACCCACAGTGAGGTTTCTACCTGGGTCTGCTGCTTTGGTGTGGTGATTCTGGACCTTTTCCAGTTCTAGGTGATAAGATCTTAAGTTACTCTCACATGATGCACTTTATCTTTCACTTTTAAAGTCAAACTGTTTTCTAAAATATATAAATTCAATCAAAATCACAGAGGGATGTTTATTTCAAGGGAATTCTTAGACCTTTCAATGGCCAAATGCTTGAACTGACAAAACTAGTAGTAGTACAGTAGTAGTGGTATCAGATATATCTAGATATAAATTTAAACAGCTAAATCTTCTTTTTTTGATTTTTTTTGTTGTTGTCTTGTGTGTCAGAAATACTTGATGCTTGGCCAGAGCATATTGATGCTTCCATTTATGTATTGGTAATGCCATAGTGTTATGGCATTTGCTTGCTATTTTTTTAATATTAACACCTTTTTTCAGTGGGTAACGACCTCAGATTTGTTTATCACTGAGAGTCGTAATTTCTTTACCCAAGTTGGAATTGCGACTAACTTTGTTTGTTTTAAAAACTGAGATCTCTGGATAGCAGATCATCAGAGCAAGAATATTTACCAGCTAAATCTGTTTCCTTTAGATTACAGAAATCCTTTTCATTGTAGCTATATTTTCATTGTTTCGATTAGCATAGGAATTTAAGGATGAAAAAATTCATTTTCATGAAACATGGACATTTAGATTCTCCTTTGTCTCTGGTAACTAATGCTTTGTTTGAATAAATGAAACAACTCTGTATCTTTGTAGCATTTAGTATCTTTGAGTTTAATTTGTTTTAGGAGAAAGTGGTAGCATGATGGGGTTTTTTTAATGACGTCACTGCAAACTTCCCCTTTCTTCCATTCCTTTTGTAAATGCATTCTTATCAGGTAGACAACAACTCACTGCCCAAAAGCTTCTTTTTATTTCAAACTTTCTATTGTTTCCTTCTGTGTTTTTTGTTTACACATTCATCAGCTCTATACTTGGCATTACAGAAAATATCATCCTGCTAAAGTATTGAAAAATGCTTTGCACCAGGTTTCCTTTGACAAGCCTGTGGCAATAAAACAATGGGGAAATGCTTCTCCAAAGCAGCATAATTAAACACTATTTATTTTAAATGGCAGTAGTTGACTGGCAGATCCATCACATAATCGGTTAACCCCTGTTGAGGGTACACAAGGACCTTGGAAGATAGGCATGCATGTCAAATTTAATTGTCTAGATCAGAGATTCAGATTATGCAGCTTGCACTGTACCTTCTTTGTCAATTTATGGCATGGTTCATCTCTTTGGGGTGTTCAAAACAAGGAAGGTTTGACTGTTAAAATGAGGGGCATTTCCTATAATGAGAAGTAATTGAGTCACCTGCCAATCTTGTGAGTTTCCTCTACTCCGCCTAATCTAGTTACTCTTGCAGCACGCAGCTGCTATTTTGGACCCTACAACACCTGCAGAGAATAGAGGTTTCTGCAAAAAGATAGCAGGAAAAATGCAGGACAATAGCTGGTCATAAACAGGCTTTGGCCGTTGCAGACGTCTTGGAAACTGAAAACTTTAGGTAAAATCTTGGCGACCATGTCTAAACCCTCCTCAGTTTCATACTGGGGCAGACTTCCTGCCTTTATTTATGATTTCATTTTTGCTTGCAATGTTGTCCTCTCATATTTGCACCCTGATAAAAACAGACAAAAAAACACTATTTCTTGTTATTCCTCTTAGGCCTGAATCCATCCCACTATTTCTTGTTATTCCTCTTAGACCTGAATCCACCCATCTCCAGAGATGAANTTTTGCACCCTGATAAAAACAAACAAAAAACCACTATTTCTTGTTTTTCCTCTTAGGCCTGAATCCACCCATCTCCAGAGATGAAAAAAGTGGATCTGTTATTGCACATAAACTGTTGATCACTGTTGGTTATTGATGCACTTTTTAACAGCTATGGCATCAGTATCTGTTTCCTGCCAACACAGACTTCAGACTAAGAAAGGGTACTGTGATTTAAAAAATTATTTCAGTAAATGGCATCAAAGTGTATTTAATTGTCTAACAAGCATGCATGAATAAGGAATGCTTAAACTGATTTCTCTCTGAATTTAGTAGCTGAGGTGCCAGGATGTTGTGTCTATCACTGTATGCAATGGAAATGCTGGATATATGGAGTTCACCCACAGTAGAAAGGAGTATATGAATGGGAGTGTTCTTATAAGTGATTTCAAATGCATTAAAATATTTTGAGGCATGACCTGATTTATCTATATAGTAGAAGGATATAAAAGGAAGAAAATAGCTGTCACATAATAAGAGATTGGCCTGGTTATACAAAAGTTATTTCATTTGAGATATTTAATGGGAGGAAGCAATCACTTTTTTACATCTCTCAGTGAAGCACATTGTTATATATTAGGGTATATCAGTTAGTATTCAATTCGTTTAAAAAGTAGAATGTAAGGAACTAGAACTGTTTTGCGCGTCCTCACAACACACTTAAAGTTCAGGCAAGTGAAGGTTTAGAGGCAGCTTGGAAATGTAGGTCAGGGAACTGTGTGGTTACAGTGAACTGGAACATGCAGAAGTGGTCTGAACTCAAAATGAATTCATTTCCTCCAATGCAAAAAAAAAAGATGAAAATGCAAAATGCATTAACCAAAAAAAAAATTCTCTTACATTAAGACTAGCTGTGTATAATCTTGTTTGGTTTCTCCTCCCTTTGGTGTCTTTTCTCCTAGGAGTGAAAAGAGAGATAAGACATCAAAAATGCACCCACACGCTGAAAGACAGTTAAGACATCAGAAATATCGATTCTCTAAGAGGCAACTTGGATTAGCTAAACAATATCTCCTGCTAGTCGGCGTTCTCATTCCAGAGGCTAATGGGGTCACCAAAGGCCTCACACTGTTGCTGTTTGAGAAAAAGGAAAGTGGCAGCATGAGGCTATAATGAGCTTGGAGAAAGAAGCTGCGTTTGCCAGTGACCTCTGCCAATCGACCTCAGTAGAGTCTACCCCCACTGGATCCAAATTCTCTATGAGAGCCATCAGTTTTATCATGGTTTAATTACAGTTTTGCAATGCTTTAAATACAATGTGCAATGCTGAGTACTGTCACGTATTCTTTCTCTCTTCCAGCCTCAGTGAAGTCAATAATTATTTTTCAAAGGGTTTTGCAAAAAGATAGTGAGTGCTTAACGTGATTGAAAAGCCAAACAACAACAACCAGAACATTGCATGATTTTCCAACTGGAAGCTTCATCACAAACCTACCATCTATCTATTCTGTCTTCCAGAGTGAATATTTCAAAGAAATGATGCAAAATTTCATCTCTTCATTGTATTATCAGCTTGAAGTATACTGCTAAATAGCAATGTGTTTTGTTAGGAAAACTCCAGCTATTTTCCTTGTGTATAATTTTCTATGAAAAAGCAAAGTAAATACTTCACAATGTTTTCATGAAAAGTCTTTCCATATTAGAATTTCTTTGGTATATCTGAGAGTGTTCCTGATTTCTCCAATAACTGACAGAGTTCTTCAATTTTCAGGAGGTCTTTCACCTTTTACTGCCACAAGATGGTAGACTTCTACTGTATGCCACAGTGAGCAGCCTGGGAAAGGGAGCTGTGCAGTGTGTGTACTCACAGAAATGTCAGTTGGAGTTATGAGGAATGCTAAAACAGTCTGTGGAAAAAAATATATATATAGTTCATACTTATAAGTAAGTGCACACATTAATGTATCTGTTTTCAAGTGTATTCTGGATCTACTTTCAATTACCTTGTACGTGTAAAGATTTTATGAAAAGATTATTACCAAGTAATATTATTAAAATAATTATTCATTTATTTAATGCATTTAACTAAAAACAAACAAAAACAAGAGCATTTAAATTTTAAAGTCCTGCATATCTCTTAATGTGTGCTTTCAAAATATTTGCACCTGAACATCCTCATAAAAGAATATTTCATATTTCATAAAGGAATATTTCATAAACTTTTAAAAAAGAATATTTCATATTCTTTTATGCAGGCCTTGTTGTAAGCTTTACATAAATCCATCCTTGGTGTGAAACATTTTATTCTAGACTAAGTGCAAATATTTACTTTCTGAAAGTAAAAAAAGGGAAACTGAAATGTCAAAATACAAAAAGTTTTGAAATATTATTGCTATTGATAAAATACTGCAATCTTTAAAAGGCAGGGAAATGAAAGACTAATAAATCCAGCAGGCATCATTCTGAATGGTATGTAGGTTTTCTTTCTATCTCCCTGTCTGTCTCTCTATTTATCCATCTATCCATCTACCTATCTGTATTGGGGAGGGGGAAGAGGTGGCTGATCTTAGGAGGGAGAAGAAAATACTTTCCTATTTTAGTCTTTCCTAATGACTTTTAGAGTCATTTAAAGCGGTTAAAGCACACTGTTTTCATAACTGTCACAATTTACAAGGCTTACCTTATTCCTAGGCTCCTGAGATGTGAAGGGAGCTGTAGGAGGCAGCATAATAAGGAAAATTATTTTTGGCTGTGAGTGACTGATGGGCTGCAGTACATATTTTTATGTTTTTAGAGATTTTATAAATTTATTTGGTATTCATGCATTTAAAATAAGAAAGCAGAAAAAAATATTCCATTTTCATGATTTTTGCTCCCTGGAAACTCTGTGCACACAAAAAGCATATGGATGATACATTAACAAAGACAGTTCTCTATTGAAAATGTTTGCTTTGTCTTACGATGTGACTGCAAAAAATAAACTATTATTTGGGCTGTTCTTCAGTTTTTGGAAGTTGCGACAAGATTGATGAAGTGTGTGTGCTCAACAGGG
This sequence comes from Crypturellus undulatus, assembly GCA_013389825.1. Taxonomy (NCBI): domain Eukaryota; kingdom Metazoa; phylum Chordata; class Aves; order Tinamiformes; family Tinamidae; genus Crypturellus; species Crypturellus undulatus. Next base: position 627,809 of record VWPW01016596.1, read on the forward strand.
AAGCACAGAACACTGGCTGGTGTATCACAAACAAGCACATATCCTTCTTGCTGCAAAGACTCTAAGGAAAATCTTTTGTGTATTTGTCTTGTTTATTCTTTTTTTTTCTTTTCAAATTAGAAAAAAAAAAAAGAAATTTTCACTTGTCTGTAGAGATTTAGTTTAAAATAAAATAAATTCTAATTTAAACTTTGTTTAGAATATAGGATAATTTGTTCCAGATTCTTCAATATTACATTGAAAAATACCTCAGCTTTGTTAAGAAGGGTTTACAAGATTGCAGTGCAACTCAGTCCAGACAGTCTTGTGATTTATGGAAGAACTGATAGAAATGGTGGAGCAAGAACAAATTAGGTGACATTGGGAGTCTGTGGCATCATCGTAAGAAATTATGATATTTTATACAGGTCTTGCATCTCAGAAGGCACAAATGAAGCAAGTAAAGGATAATTAGCACCTATACATGTCCTATTTATTTTAAGGATACAACTATACTGATAAAAAACAATGTTTATACACAAATTCTAAAATCCAGTTACAATGAGGAGATTGGTAATATTTTGAATATAACGCCCATCAAACAGAATAATAAACTTATTTTGTAAAAGAAGAGGCATATTAAAGAATCATTTGAATATTAAAGAGAACAAGATGTCTGACAAACTCATCCTTAAATCTTCATTAATATTGCAGCGATGTAAAATTTTTATGATTTCTGGGCCTGTAGCAATTTTATTTGGACCTTCCATAGAAGGAAATCTCCATAAAGAAATTACTGAACCTTTCTTTTGTAAGTAAATCTATAGAGGTAGATCACAGACTGATGACTCAAAACCATTGCAGTAAGTACTGAGAAGGTAGCTATTATATGTTTTTTGCAAAAAAAGGTGCAGAAAAAGAGAGCATATTCAGCATGGAAGAGGTTTAATATATACACATGTATATATAGACAGAGATCTGTTCTATTTTTTTCCAGTAATAATAATAATAATAATAATTTAATTTTGCATTGACCTGGGCTGGCCGAATCTTATTCACTTCTGAACAAAACCTTACCTGTGCAACTGTGTTATTGGGGTGCTTTATCCAAATGAATAAACTCTCCTCAGATACTTCTTTTTGAAGGCCTTCTTGATGTGTTTCCCATGTAGCCAGAACAAATTCTGAACTGTCTGCAAAAAGTCAAGATAGACACATGTTTAATTAGTATTTTGGAAAAGGTTGTTTGACACAAAGCAGAAAGTTCTTCTGTCCATACGAGAGAAGTGGGGATTCCTGTTTCATTCAAGCATGCCCACGGAAACAGGACAGCTCAGCTCTCTAGTCAAGGACGGTGGATGAGCCAATATGGCCATGTAAGCTGGGATCCACTTTTATAGTCACAGATGCTTAGCTGTCGGAATGAAGCAATTACTAGCACAAGATATACTGTTCATTCATGAAAGATCTACTGGGCTCTCTAGGATTTTTTTTAATTTCATGGAATTACTGGAAAGCATTAAAACTGTTTTAATAGCTTAGTAAGTCCTAGTTTTCACTTGTTGGACCTATGTGAAAACTAAAGCATTGATGTCCCAAGCATAATCCACAGTCAAGTTTTTGAATTTGCAAATGTTATGCAAGAGAGACAACTCTAGCAGTAGGCATCTACATGTATTCCAAAGAAGGTGCTCTGTCCTGCCAACATTATTTGCAAGCAGGAACGGGATTTGCAAAGTTAACAAAGCTGACACTGCCTGACAGATCACGTTCACTGACAGATTTCTTTTTCTTTCCTTCAGCTCCTCCTTAAAGACTACTTTTTTCAAAATCCTTTTCAACCAGTGAGAATAAAAGCTTGTACCTTGTGCTGGGGTGTAGGGAGGGAAAAAGTTCACAGAGGTTGACTCCAAGCTGCACTCTAGAAAATGCAGGGGGTAAAGCAGCCAATGTGCCTTCACCAAATAGACCTTTTTGCTTTTGAAGCATCACCTGGTACGTTGCCAGCATGTATTTACCAGACAGCCTCATAGTACCCACCTCATGTCATTTTAGCAGGGTGCTGGCACTATACACAGACCTGCACCAGATCTCACATAACTCTAGCACTGTGCCAGGGAGTCAGGAGGAAAAGCAGGAGGCAATGGGGGAAGGAGGTTGTAGTGATTCCTACAGCTCTGTCCTGGCTAAGTCAGCACTCGTTCAATCAAGGACCTTGTAGCAGAGAAACCCTGCTGCAGTGCTATAGACTGTAGTGCTGCTCCTACCAAATCTGGTCTCCCAGCTGTGCTGTGCTCTGTCCCCATCATGTGGCCATGGTGGCAATTAAAGAGGACTGCATCCCCTTGTAAAGCACTGTGCCTGACTCTGACTATTCTACCCTAAGGAAGCTGCAGAAACAGCTCAGAGCTAAAACTTAGAGGAGACCACAGACAATGACAAACAGCTTGGAAAAACAGTCAGTTGTTCACTTCTATTCACAGAATAGGAGCTTGGCATAACCAACGGCAGAGGAGTTTTTGTTTGTCATAAAATAATTTTTGGTTTTAACATTAAGGATGTTCCTGCACCTGAGGAGGAATAACCCCAAGCACCAGTAAGGGCTGGAGACGGATCTGTTGGAGAGCAGCTCTGCAGAGAAGGACCTGGGCGTCATGGTGGACGACAGGTTGACCATGAGGCAGCAGTGTGCCCTCGTGGCCAAGAAGGCCAATGGCATCCTGGGGTGCATTAAGAGGAGTGTCTCCAGCAGGTCGAGGGAGGTGATCCTGCCCCTCTACTCAGCCCTGGTGAGGCCACATCTGGAGCACTGTGTCCAGTTCTGGGCCCCACAGTACAAGAGGGATGTGGAGCTGCTGGAGAGAGTCCAGCGCAGGGCCACGAGGATGATCAGGGGCCTGGAACATCTGCCCTGTGAGGAGAGGCTGAGGGAGCTGGGCCTGTTCAGCCTGGAGAAGAGAAGGCTGAGAGGGGACCTGATCAGTGTGTACAAGTACCTGAAGGGAGGCAGTGAGGAGGATGGGGCTGACCTTTTTTCAGTGGTGTACATTGATAGAACTACACGTAATGGCCACAAACTGAAGCATCAAAAGTTCCACAGAAACTTTAGGAAAAATCTCTTAACAACGAGGGTGACAGAGCACTGGAACAGGCTGCCCAGAGAGGTTGTGGAGTCTCTGTCTCTGGAGATCTTCCAAACCCGCTTGAACACAGTCCTGTGCCACACGCTCTAGGTGACCCTGCGTATGCAGGGGGGTTGGACAGATGATCTCTAAAGACCCCTTCCAACCTTAACGATTCTAAGATTCTGTGGTTCTGTGATAATGATAGAGGGATACTAAACTCAGAGTGGTTCTAATGGGAGTGAAAATGTAAAACAAGTGCTTAACCAGCATGATCTAGGTGTACCAGATCTTTGGGACAAGGCGTTGAGCTTTCTGTCCCTGCTATCATTGCTTTTCGGTAAGTTTACAGGACCTTATTATAAACCAAAGAAGATAAAAATATACTTTTAAAATTCCTGAGTGCTCAGAGATGAATGCAGTCTTTCCCATGGCTTGTGATTCAGAGCAGTAAGTGCTGTTAATTGATGCCTGAAGAGGAAAGGCTGGGGAGGTTTTGCCCTTCCTTCAGTACACCTGCACATGCCTGTAACCATGGATGCATCCATTTGTGGGTGCAGTTATCTCATAAGAAGTGTACATTCACACCATCTTTGAAACAAAACACAGAATGTTATCTTTTGGGTCATTCTCTGAACTTACAATTACACACACCACTGAATTTTAGGAGAAAAAATAATTTGTAATGAAAAATGGTGTCTATTGAAGACATTCATGAATGGTTTTTAGGTAATTACCCACCTGCTCTCAGAAGATCCTTGCTCACTACAAGACAGATGCAGAAGCACAGTCTCTTTATACATTTATTTGTGGCTGAGTGCTTTGATAATAGCTTTGTGACCTTTCATTTCTTGCCCAGTTTAAATCTATTTTAGGTGAACAGAGGCTAAAACTGGTTTCCATCTGTTCGAGGGGGTTATGAAGTGGTATTTGAGGTCTTGGGCCATTTCCTTTCATTAGGTATTCATACCAAGAAACTCACTGCAACTGGCAGACTTGCTGACAGCTTTAGAAAGAGAGACTGAGGACTTAATGAGTTCCTATACAGGCAGTCACTCTAAGGTACAGTAGAGACATGCTGGTGAAACTGTTACTGTTTTGTTCTGTTGTTTTGTGTGCTGTTTCCGTGTAGCGTTCAACCCAAAAGCTAGCAGTTTACTGAAACATCTTAAAATAGAACTTGTTCTCTTAAACAACTAGATAGCATTTTAACATTTGAGCACCATTTCTCGTGTAAAAGTGTGTACTGTTCTTACCCCCTTTTTTCCTGAAATACACCATATAGTGCATACAACTGTCACACATATACACACTTGTGTGTATATATACATTAATTTATACAAAAAACAGAAGAAGTCACTCTTAAGAAAGTGATATATACAGATTTAATCTGTAATATCTTGAGTGTAGTTCTGTGTAAAGCAGTGAGAACACTCAGGCATGAATGTGATACATAGCTATGAAACCGTCTGTCTTTACTTGGGAAAATCACCAATTAGTGATGACACTCTTGTTACCATAAGCAACCTTTGGCCTATAATTAGTCTGAAAATTAGAGTTATACCAGTCAACAAAGGTGCACCATTCATTGAACTCATTGCCACCGGAGCCCAAGAGGATCTAACAATGGAGCATCTAGCATCTCTCACACTGTACCATGTTATAGACATAAAGATGTGTCTCTGGTTGGTAAATAGATGATAGATAAATATAAAATAGATGAATAGATGATAGATAAATATAGAAAAGAATTTGGCCATGAGAGTGAGGTAACACTATTGTATTTTTTTTGCTTTATGCAGCAAGTCCCACCTACAAGTTGATGTTTTGAAAATCAGACATTTCAACTTTTTTCCTCTTGATTGGAAGAACTCTCTGTATTTGCATTTTTACCTTAGGACATTCACTCAAGAATAAGCTCCCTTCCCTTTAGCAGCTACTGGCAAGACTTAGACATTCTTACTCTTCATCATCACCACTTTACTCTCTTCTGCCCCATCTTCCTGCCCCTTTCTGACACGTCATAAATTCTCAGTTACAGGAGCCAAGAGCATAAAAATAGTGCTGACCAAAATGTAATTTCACAAGGTATGTGTTCAGAAAACGAGTGCAGTAAGGCACAAATAAAGTTTACATCAAAGACATTGAGTGCTCCAATTAAAATAAATTTTATAAAGAAAACCTAGAAAAAAAAATAAAGCATTAGTGTCTTAATGATACATAGAATAAGCAGAGCAAATAGCACTGTTGTAACACAGTTTGGCCTGTGTGAGAAATCAGTTTTGAAATCTATTCACAAACTTGTTGAAGCTATGAGTAGTCAGAACAGACTCTCTGGAACGCACAGCACTGTCTCATTTTCACCTAAAACACCGGGAATTTAGTTTTCCATAAGAAGAGAATTGATCCCTTCACTATTTTTGTAAAGCAGAATTTGTTGTAATAGTATATAATTATTGTGCCAAAACAAGCTTGGAACATATGCAATTAAAGTAGAAATAGTGCTTGTGTCATTACCAGGTTGAAGATGAGAGACTTCTGGCAGCTGCCTTGCTAGAACATTTCATCCTCATATCATGGGAAAATTTCTAATCATCCTCTAACCGGTGCTAATCGGTAAACGCTACCTCAGACTGGACTTGACTCAAAATCTGCTCCTCTGTCTCAAGGGAAGATTTTATTGTTTCTCACTTGGGATACAGCATATAATTACAGGTGGAACTCTAAAGCTGCCCGCCATTAAATCCCTATTCTGAGCTATTTATAACATTGCCAAATCTTGACCATTCAAGCTGAATTTTTTCATACTGACTATCCTCCAGGATGAATTTTGCTTCCAAGAATAAAGAAAGAGGAAAATATTTTGTTTCCTTCAGGCTAAATAACTGCTCTGTGAGCAGAAGAACCTTTGAAATCCTGTTGTTATGGGGGTTTTTGTGTCTGTTTTGAGGATGAATGCATGCATGGATTCTTGGATAACTAATATACTTTGAATGAACTGTCTTTTATCTTCATTAAGTAAGCAGCTGGTGGCAATGCTCAGGCAAAAGAAGACGGTATACAGAATGTGGAAAAAAGGACAGGCCCCGTGGGAAAGATACAGGAGCGTAGTCAGGAAATGCAGAGTTATGACAAGGAAAGCTAAGGCGCATTTGGAACACAACCTGGCAAGGGATGTTAAAAATAACAAGACAAACTTCAAATATATAAACAGCTAAAGGAAGATCAAGGGAAACGTGGGTCCGCTGGTGAATGGGATGGGCACCCTGGTTACGAATAACACAGAAAAAGCAGAGTTGCTGAATGCCTGCTTTGCTTCGGTGTTTACCAAGGGCAGGCCTTTAGAGTCCCAGGCCCTAGAGACAAAAGAAGCCTGGAAAGAGGAACACTTGCCCTGGGTAGAGGAAGATTGGGTCAGAGATCACTTGAGGAAACNGGTCCTGATGGGATGCACCCCAGAGTGCTGCGTGAGCTGGCAGACGTCGTAGCTAAGCCGCTCTCCATCATCTTCGAAAGATCCTGGAGAATGCGATTGGTGCCGGAGGACTGGAGGAAGACCAATGATGTCACACCAGTCTTCAAAAAAGGCAAGAAGGAGGATCCAGGCAACTATAGGCCGGTCAGCCTCACCTCTGTACCTGGAAAAGTGATGGAACGGCTCATATTGGCCGTTGTCTCCAGGCACATGGAGGACAAGAAGGTGCTCAAGACTAGTCAACATGGATTCACAAAGGAGAAATCATGCTTGACTAACCTGATAGCCTTCTATGATGGGATGACCAGCTGGACAGATGAGGGGAAAGTGGTGAATGTCATTTATCTTGACTTCACCAAGGCTTTTGACACCGTCCCTCACAACATCCTCCTGGACAAGCTCCGGAGGTGTGGGCTGGATGAGTGGTCGGTGAGGTGGATTGGGAATTGGCTGGATGGCAGAGCTCAGAGAGTGGTGATCAGCGGTGCAGAGTCTATTTGGAGGCCTGTGTTGAACGGTGTCCCTCGGGGGTCAGTCCTCAGTCCAGTCCTGTTCAATTTATTCATCAATGACCTGGATGAAGGCACAGAGTGCTCCCTCAGCAAGTTTGCAGATGATACGAAGCTGGGAGGAGTAGCTGATACCCCAGAGGGCTGTGCTGCCGTCCAGAGGGACCTGGACAGACAGGACAACTGGGCAGAGAGAAACCTCGTGAAATTCAACAAGGCCAAGTGCATGGTCCTGCACCTGGGGAGGAATAACCCCAGACACCAGTACAGGCTGGGGACCGACCTGCTGGAGAGCAGCTCTGCTGAGAAGGACCTGGGCGTCATGGTGGACGACAGGTTGACCATGAGGCAGCAGTGTGCCCTCGTGGCCAAGAAGGCCAATGGCATCCTGGGGTGCATTAAGAGGAGCGTCTCCAGCAGGTCGAGGGAGGGGATCCTGCCCCTCTACTCAGCCCTGGTGAGGCCACATCTGGAGCACTGTGTCCAGTTCTGGGCCCCACAGTACAAGAGGGATGTGGAGCTGCTGGAGAGAGTCCAGCGCAGGGCAACTAGGATGATCAGGGGCCTGGAACATCTGCCCTAAGAGGAGAGGTTGAGTGAGCTGGGCCTGTTCAGCCTGGAGAAGAGAAGGCTGAGAGGGGACCTGATCTGTGTCTATAAGTGCCTCAAGGGAGGCAGTGAGGAGGATGGGGCTGACCTTTTTTCAGTGGTGACCATCGACAGAACTAGAGGAAATGGCCTCAAACTGAAGCATCAAAAGTTCCACAGAAACTTAAGGAAGAACTTCTTGACAGTGAGGGTGACAGAGCCCTGGAACAGGCTGCCCAGAGAGGTTGTGGAGTCTCCTTCTCTGGAGATCTTCAAGACTCGCTTGGATGCAGCCCTGTGCCACGTGCTCTAGGTGGCCCTGCGTGTGCAGGGGGGTTGGACTAGATGACCTCTAGAGGTCCCTTCCAACCTTAGGCATTCTGTGATTCTATGATTCATTGAGAAGGTGTCTCTCCTGTACTTGTATTTTTATGAAACTTGTAGGACCTTGGTACACTTGTGGCTTCTGTCCTTGGAGAAATTTGGTTAGTATTAGTAAAGAAATAAAGAGACTATCCGAGCTGAGGGCTGCCTGATATGCACGTACATCCACACATTCTTTCCTTTAGGAAACAGAGATAGGAATCTACTGAATGGGAAGAATATTTGAAAACTCCCACCATCTACCCACAATCCAAGACAGTAGAGATTTGCTTCCCAGTCATGTAAAGAACAGTAGCCTTAAACTGGATAAGTAACTCAGTGAAAGATTGTGAGTCAGGAAGGGTGGAAGGGGACAAAATAGATTAGCTGAAAACAGAGCTGGGTCTTTCTGGACAAGTGAAGTCAAAGAATGCATACAGAAAGGCCTAAGGAGCTAAAGCAAATAGTCACAGAGAATAGGAATAAAGACTGTTGGGACTGATGCAATTAAGGCCAGCTTCCCAAAATACATTCACTAGAGGAATGTTTAAGGTTGCATAACCTTAATGTCTCCTACATTCTAATTTTTCAAGTTCTTGACTTTGAAATTTTCTTAAGGTAGTCTTTTGGGGATATATTTTCATTTATAGTGATGAAAATAGGCCATCTCAGCCTCTTGGGCCTTGCAAGACTGACCTGATCCCAAAAGCTTTAAAATTATGGGTGCAAAATCCAGACTCTGTGAAGGAGATGTGACATGTGTCGAACCTGCTCAAATCAGGATCATCTGTAAGATCAGACCAGGTTTCTCAAAGATATGTGGGCCTTAGTCCTGAAAACTTTCAAAGATAGAGACCTCCCTTGGCAACCTTTCACACTGCTTGGCTGTCAAATATCTGTCCATTTCATGTCCATTTCATGGACATGATGACTGCCCTCATGGCGAAAATGTTTCTCCTTATATCTGCTCTTGAGCCTCTCTTGTTTTAGTATATGCCTGCCATCTCTTATTCTCTCAGTGGTGCAGTCTTGCACCACTGTCCTTTCGGTTCCCTCCTCATAGGTATTAGAGAGTAGCTGTGAGGTGCCTCTGAAGACATCTCTGCCTCAGACTGAACAAACCTTGCTTCCACAGCTTCTCCACGCATTTTTTAGTATTAATAAAGAAATAAAAAGACTATATCTGAGCTGCAACTCCTGCAGCTCCTACCTGCAACTGTCCTGTTGGCCTGTGGTAAACTTGCTTCATAGTACCTGTTATCTTTCCTGGATTTGAGGGGTCCAAATCTGGATGCAGTCCTCTACAGGAGGTCTTTCTGTGTCAGGTAGATAGATTATCTCCTTCTTTGAGCTGCCTTACTCGCTAAACTGAAATCCTAAAGAAGCCAAGAATTATGCTTCTTTTAGTAAAAGACAGGAAGAATTCAGGCACTTTGTTTTATTCCTCTTTGTTTTTTTCTTAGCTGTTTTTATCTCCTTCTTGCCCTTTTGTTTCAAGTAAGCGCCCCAATTGTTTTTCTTTTCCTCCTACACACATACACTTTAAGACTTTCAAAGATCACACTGGGTCATAGTTACTGGGGCATAATTATCTATTATTATTTCACAGTAACCAAGTGATCATTATTAGCAGTAAATTGAAATAGTTCTTGAAGAACAAGAAGATAGCATTTTGGGTACTAATGAGGGGATTCATTGATATTTAACTACTTGTTAGAATGGTATAGGATTTAAAGTTTCAGCCTTTTGCAGTCTTTATACAAAAATTGACATAAAAGTATGTATGAAAAGTGGTAAATAATACAGTGTCGGTATAGTTTTGTATACCATTTGAAGCAATCTTTTTAATGAGGGCAAGTGCTTAAATAGGATAACTGTATCCACCAAGGGTGTTCCAATTAAAAAGTTTGGTTATAACAGGAAATATAACTAATTGGATAAAAATATACTAAATTATTGTGAATGTCCATTTGGGATTAACCTGTTGCATTCTATTAGATATTATCCAATAGACTAGTCCTTTCCATATAAAAAAATGTATATATTGAATTTTGAAATGATTCTATATATCTCTTTTCCAAAATATTTATGCAGAGGTATATCTAGCCATGAAGGTTACAAATTAGAAGTACTTTTAGAGATAAAAAAAAATCCTTTCTCTTTTGAAATAAACAGCAGGTTAAGTATTTTATTTCCAGGTCATTTACCATTCAGAGCATATTTTTCTCTGTTACAAATAAAAAGTCTGCCTTCTTCACAATAAAACTAAATACAGCTTGTGTAGGATAAAGATTGTCTGTTTCCCTATAGCATAATTCCTGTACATGATCAATGCAGTTGCCTACCCCTCATACTATTGACGTTCTGGTAAATAGTATTCTCATCCTACAATTTTCTTTGGTAAGTCAGAGCTTCAATACCATCCCTCCTGTTAATAGTACCTTTTCAACAAAGAAACCATAAAATAATAAGCTGCTTAGTGTAATTCTAGTTGCATTGTGGTTGCAAGTCTTAAACAAAAAATAAAAAAAGATTTGATCACAGTTATTGATATACACATCTTTAAAAGCTATACAGTATGCATGAATGGTGTGCTTACCTTTTAAGCACCATAAATGCGTGCCTACTTTTTGCTATAGTGGTCACTCCTCAGAATAAAGGAAACATATTTTTGGTGTCACTGTTATACCATTTCAATGTAGCACTGCATATTCATTACCTTACTATTAAAAACTTCATGTTATACAACTGCATTATCTCCATGCAGTATGTTTTTGTGTACTCTGCTAGACAACAGGAGCTAACCTAGAATATAGTGAAAGGATGCCATTTGTAGACTTCTTACAGGTCAAACTAAAGGTTATCAGCAATGAGAGATGAAGTTATAACTGTGTCTTTCATCTTCCTACTGTTTTCATTTACTTCAGTTTCATTACCTGTAACAGGAAACAAACACGTTTTCCAAGTTAAAGCACACATTCAGATGTTTTACAGATATGAAGCTGTTCAGAAATGGCCACAGCATGGTTGTATAAAGCAATGCACACAGATGGAACAACTGGCAGCAAACATCATTTTAGATAACACAGGTTGATGATGAAGTATAAACTCTTAAAGTCTCCAGATGCACTTGCTCATGCATCCATTTCCGGCAGATGCAAGCACTCATGTGCATAGTAAGAAAGCCTTAAGGTATTTTCAAAATCTGTCAGAATAAATTGATCTTCCAATCCTACATGCTGGTTATTTACCCAAAAGTAATGAAAATTCCAAAGTGGATTAAGATCTTTGCAAATAGATACCAAGCATGTGAATTTGCTAATAGTTTAATTAATATTACTGATTGTTTGTCTTAAAATTGACGTGCAAATCAGGATCTTTATGTACTAACTGTGAATGAACACATCAAATGCTTAGTTTTCCTTGGCACCGTGCTTGTATGAAGTGTTAGACAAATATTATGCTACATATTACTTATGGTTTTGGTACCTCCAACATGTTTGGAATTCTAGGCAACTGTAACTGACAGAAAGGGAGGGAAAAACCCAACAATAAGCCATGTATCTGTATCATTTCATTAACAATATTGCATAGGAAATACAAGCTCATGTACAGTATCTTGCTCATGAAATAAGGAGTCATCATTCTGCTGAGGCAGATCCTAAGTCTTGCTAGAGAAATAGCTTTTCCTTCCTGGTGATGCTGTTCTAATTGTAGCACTCCTGCTGTCCTTTGAACCAAATCTTTCCTAGTTCTTGGCGATAGACATTAATTTTCCTCCCATTCTCCACAATTAACAATCTTTCCAAACTAAATGTTCCAGCTTCTTTTAATTTTTCTTCTAGGCTATGCACAACCTAAACTTTATTTGCCTACATTATTTCACTAGTGGTTATTTTTGGCTGAATTAATGTTGTTAACAATCTGTACAGCTATAAATACATCACTAATCACATCTCCTGATAACACTTTTGCTATCTATTTCTAATCTAACTACATATTCATACTGTACTGTACTTTTGTATCAGGTCATCTTCTTCCTTCTACAGAAGACACCAAACTCTTTTAACTACATAGGTTTTTAATTTTTATTTTTATCTTCTCATCTTTTTATCTTTTTATTTTATTTTTTTATTTTATTACAAGTACCCAGGCCTTCTGTCTAATATACATTACTTCGGTGTTGTTTAAAATGCATTTCACTCCCACTCATTTTGCCTTATTACCATAGTTTTCTGTCAAGCCCCACAATTCTTACTAACCTTGAATGAAGTTAACATTATCAATATATTTAGATAGCCTCATTTACTTTCATCATTGACAGATGATAAAGACAACCAAATGGAGTGCTGTTTATGACTGAACTTATCATTTATTATAGAAATTGGACATTTATTTCTGTTCTTCCCTTTGTGTATATTTTAGCTAATTTTTAGTTTCTGTGGAGTCATCATTTCATGTGACAGTTACCTGAAATAAATGTAAAAGCATACAATACATCTTCAAAAAATCTTCAGCAAAATATAGCAAATATGTTACTATGCTAACTTCCTCCCTCCATAAGAGAAGTTAATAAGATAACATAAGAGAAGTTAATCTCTTAAACTGTGCTATTCTATTGCTCCTATAGAATTGTAAATATGAAATATTCAAATACATGCACTCTGGCTACCCTCACTCCATTCTATCTCATTTAATAACTTATACAAAGACATGTCTGGACATATCCATTCCTTGAAAATGAGCAGCCTTGAAACTGTTTATGAACTTTTGATATTACAAACATTTGTGAACTAACTACAGTCAAATTCTGCAAAGGCTGCTAGCACAAGAATGCTGTATTTCTGCTCCCATTTGAGCCTATGTATCTGAAATCATTTTTATCTGAGCCAGAGGATTGTTTGATTTTAGTTATCATTTCCTCATTTTTCTTTATCAGCAGAATATCTCTTGTTTTCTTGTCTCCCAGGTTGAAATAGCATCCTTAAATGGATCTACTCAGAAGTCATTTCTGCATTATTAATTTTAGAATAAAGACATGGTGTAAGGAAGCCAGTGAATTGCTGCCTATCTCAAGATATATACAATTCATGCCCTTCATTTTTGAGAAGAGCATCTGGCATAATATCTTACTTCTGAAATTGTAGAGTAGTCTATAATATTGAACTTAGAGAAAATCATTCTTTTATTGAGAGAATGATTACTTGATAGCAGGCATTTTTTAGATGAACGCGATTCATATAACCAAGAAATTTAAGGAGAAAATAATAATGCACATGATGATTGACCATGTGTTAAAAACTAAGGCTTCTGAGTGAGGTTAAAAACCTTGAGCTCTTTTTGAAAGCAGAAGTAATGACATGATGTAAAGGAAGGTTTACACTCCAGGAAGATATTTTAGTCTTTAAATGTTCTTAACAAAATGGTGAGAGGTAAAACTCAGAGAAATAGTCTGTATGAAAGTATACTTCATATGTCAGTAAGTGGAAATAGATGTATTAGCAAGTCTTTTTTGTTTTTCCCTGCAATACCGCTGATTTATAGTATAAAAGAAGCAGAAATGAGGAAGAGACCTAAACCTCATCCAAAGTCTAGTCTGCATGGTTTTTCCATGTACATTGGATTTGCTGTCTGTGTCTGTAAGTGAAAGGCTCCTGAACCACAGAGCAGAATGAAGGAAATCCATCTCTAAACTGACAAGTTGGAGATTTACCTTTTTTTTTCTTTTTTTCCTGTAAATTTGAGTTCTCTTTTATAAGTGGAATACTTTATAAAAGAAGAGTGTTGCCTGTTTACATCCAACTGACAACGTTAAACTGAGAGGCAGAAAACGTGAGTTTGAATCAACTTTGAGAAAGAGAACAAGTGAATTTGTGTGCTACCAGCCAGATAAGCAGTCCAGGCACTTGAGATTTCCTGCTATACCCCTGCCACTTCAAGGCCACCGCTGCAGATTTTGTAGAATCCAGATGGCAGATATTTCCAGATATTTCCAGCTTCCTACCATATTTAATTCCTTATTTCAGAAAGTGAAAGGGCTTTCAGTACAGAATTCATCTCACATTTTACATGCTACAGTACAGATCAGAGGTAGTCACCTAAAACTCCTTCAGTAGTCCCTAGGGATCTTACATGAGGCAAAGAACTACCTCATCTTGAAGGAGAAATGAAAAATATGTCAGATGAAATACGCCTTGTAAACACCTATTTCTCTCTGCTAACTATGCTGGTATTTTCATGTTTCTAGGTCAGATGAAGACTTTTAACCTATACACATCTATATTAGGCAAGAAAAATCTTATCCCTAGTTCTTGTATTTTACTGACACTTTGGCCTGATTTAGTCACATAATTACTTGATTCTTCCAGGGTTGTGAGAGCAGAATTTTAGACAATTTGGCATCAAAATCTAAAGGATTAGTTTAGATCAGAGCAGATTAGATTGTGACAGCTTTTTTGGATTATAAATTTTGGCTGAAGAAAAAGAGCCACATCTGGCAGCAAACACCTCAGGAAATGCTACTGTTTAGGTGTTAAGTGATTTGGACATTTTTTGCACAGAGAAGTGAAGTACAGAGAGCTTAAAGTATGACTAGACCATTATAAAAGCTGAAAATGTCCTTGTAAGGGAATAAAACAAGAACCTTGATCCAAACCATGGTAAAATCTGTTAAAGTCCTCCTACTTCACCTCATTTAATTCTGGGACTAAATAAGCAGATAGCTCCTGTTTTCATCTTTGCTGATTTTCAGAGATTATATTTTTAAGTTTTCCTTTTAATATTAATTCAGACAGAAAAAGAGCTCTTTTAGATCCATTTTATTTCCTTCTTTTTGGTAGAATAGTGTTTGATGTAAATTGAATATTCTGTTTGATGTATACAACAAAAATCTATGACCTTATAATTAAAAAAGTTCAGTATAAATAAAGCATTCTACAAGACTTCCTACAGTGTGAACAGGATATGACCTTTTTTTTACTTTATTTTTATTAAACCAGCCTTTAATAGGTTTTGTTCTGCAAAATCTCAAAAGCTCACAAGTAATTCAGTAACTTAATCCTTGAGGCCTATAAAAATATTTAAATGGGCCCATTTATTCTTGCAGTATCAGCGAGAGAATGCTTCTTTTTTGCTTGTACAATTAAAACTTACCAGTCAAACCGTGTGTCAGTCTAGTTCCAACATAATTTCGTAGTAAATCAAAGTCATCAAGAAAAGCAATTGTAACTCTGACTATACTTCTTCCACTGCCATGCTTCATTAGTTACAGTACCAATATCCACAGAAAGTGTATACGCAGCATAAATGTGGAAGAAAGAAACTTAGATTTAGCTTGCAAAGCTCAGAATCACTTGAAACTTCGCATTTAGAATAATTAGTATCATAAATGGGTCAGGCAAAACCCTAGCGATCTATCACAGCTCAGCAATTCACTTTCAGGCACATCCTGTGCTGTGAGCAGTTAGCTCCATCCATTTCTAAGTTATATGTCTTAAATTCCATGAATAATTTGATAAGGAAAGATCAAACTATATAAACATTGCATTGAAGATATAAAGAATTCCTAACAGTACCTAGAAATAACTTAATATATCTTGTTGAATTTCCTACCATCTCTACTTTATATTTCCTTGGGTTCTTTATGAATCTCTGTAGTTACTTTTCTAAGGTACTTCTAGCAGTAAGTAATGGAAACTCCCTGATAAACCACAGTACTTCGTGTAGTATATTTTTTTTCTTTTTCATCTTCTTTGCCACTTCAGGAACATATTTCATGTCTGTGTTTTCTGTCCTCACAAACTACTTCTGTTTTCATGTTCATTTCCAATCCATAGCAACATAACTCAGAGCCTCAAAGCTTTCAGTGCTGCTTAGAGGTGCACACCAGCACAGAAATCAAGGCCTCAGACTGCATTGGGAAAGGCAGGCTGAAATTCCTACTCCAAAGTAGGAATCTGAATCTTTCTCACATTCCAGGTAAGAAGTCTATAAAGGCCCTTATAAGGCTGATGACAGTACTTGGCATAGTGATTGTGTCTCATTTGTGGACCTCAATATTGCCAATTTTATTTAGAAGGAAAATCTTTCTTAAAAAGTATCTTGCTTTTCACTGGAAAATGGTGATTGTAAAAAAATTCTACTGAAAAATTCTACATTAGCTTTAGTCTTAGTTTATTATGCCCTAAATATTACCTGAGACTGGCAAATCTGCCTGTTTTTCTGAAACTTCTAGCTGTATTTGCTACTGTATATACAGGGTTAACCACACTGTTACAGAGAACACTTTATGACACATTAAAGTGACATGGTGAGTTAAAGTCATTAATCTCAATTAAGTGCTAGACATTTTACAACCTTTTTCTCTTGATGCTCTAGGTTTAAGTAGCTTTTGAAAGATTTTTTTTTTCCTTACATATATGAGTTAATGCCGTTTAACTCTAATTTAATGTGTAAAACTATAAAAATAGATTGGGGACTTAAATAAGCTTTAAATTCATCTGCTTGAGGTACTGAAGATTCACCTGCTACTGGAAAAACAGTTTCAGCTTCCTTTTCCTGATGCTCCATACCAGATAGAGTGTGTTGGAGTGAGGCTGTGGTGCTATAGGCGGTCACGAGCATATTCTACCCCTCAGCCACAAGTCCAATGCTCCATGGCTGTGCATTTTCTTCTCAGATGCATTAACAGTGAATGTAAGAACCATGTGAAAACTCTAACTGACTTTTAGCCTTCCACTTTTTGTAGAGGAATCATATTGCAGAAATAAATTATATACTTTGGATTAAAATCAAGGAAACGTTTAAGCAATTCTTTCATGAGGGAAGACCCTCAGGTATTTGTCAAATCTGTGCACAAAATGGAAAAAAAAGCAGAAATATACCAACTCATATATTCCTAAGTATAATAGATGTATAACAGTATATAACTGTTTAAGAACAGTTTGTTCTTAAAAACCCATCTATTATAAAAGGAGATAGTTTGTATGTGATATTGAAGGTTTACACATACTTTTTAATCTTGCAGAAAACATTCTCTTCATTTCGAAGAATAGTGTCTTAGAAATATTCTTAAATCTTTAAGAATTAACCAAAGGAGGTAAAAGTGCAATAAAACGACTGATTCTCTTTTCCACCTTCCCCTCAACAGCCCTTCCAAAAGTGCTGGTAAGCAAAGCTATTCTATCTTTTATACTATTACAAAAACACCATGAAATGAAGAAACCGCTTGGGAAAGCAATGCTAAACTGAGGCGGGCAAAATAGCACTTTGGACAAGCCCTTTCGCCATAGATTTGCTGTTCTAAGAAGTTATCTTCCTCTAGATTAAACTTTAAAGGTGCCATGAGCTAAAGTCTACTCCTTCTCAAGATTAGAAGAATTTGGTGATGGGATTAGGGATAATTTAGCAATGAGAAAGTAGAGACAAGATTTTTTTTTCATTCCAAATAAAGTATTGTCAAAATGAAGTTTAAGTAAGAAGTCATCTATTTCTATGTACCACTTCATCTAGTTAGGAGAATGTTAAAGGAGACAGACCACTGATTTAGCTGAACTCCAGAGGAGAAAATATGAAGAAAGTAGCAGGAAGAAATGTGTGAGATAGATAAGCATTGGAAAATTGTAAAGGCAGTTTTTCTAGTCTTAAGTCATTTGTTTGTAAAGGAAATAGAATTTTAATCTAACTACATCCTAAATATGTAGAAAATCAGTTTGAGAGACAGACACATTCATCTCTGAATAGAATGGGAGACCTGTGTTACTGACCACTGTCTTTTGTTATTTTTTAACCTATATCTTGTGGTTTTGTGTATTGACACTTCCTTGAAAAGCCTTGGATAACCTCCAAAGTATTTTCCCAATTTTTTTTTTCCTTTCTAGAGAGATATGACAAAAGCAACAAAATAAAAGGCAAAAGAGTGTCCACAAAGAAACACTGGCAGAGAAAAAAATTCCATGTGATGAAGCTGAGGTTGGAAGGAATTTCCATTATATTGAAAATTTATCTTCAGACAAATAAAATCAAACCTAGCTGTTTTTTTTTTTTTGACACACTGTGGATTATGAGTCATTGACAGCTTCAGTTAAGTTAAATTTAAAAAGATACATTCAGAAATAGACCCAAATTTCTTGAACAAATAGCTCTGGATTGCATGCGGCATTTATTAAAGTAAATAAAATTTTGTCTCTATCTTCAGCGGGCACATCTGAAAAGACTTCTACTAAGAAATGCCTACCTCTAGTATTTTTCTAGATTTATTCATTTTAATTTATAGTATTAATTCATTTCTTACTAGAAAATACTTTCAAACACTTAATTTGTGATAGGAATCTGATGCAAACTGGAAGTTGAGCCACAAACCAGAAAATGTGAGTGTAGGTGAGACATTCTTAAATTCTGAAAATTTTGGAGATTATTAGAAAGTATGTAAAATGTTACTATTTTTGAATTTCTTTTCAATGCAGTATGGTATTTGTGACTGGTTTAATGAATAACAAAAAATAGTATGGCTTTCTAAACCAAAGACAATACTCTAGTTGATATTTACATTTTTACCCAAATGGAACAATGAAGAATTTCAAAAACCTCTCTAGATTCACCCGCTAAAAATCTTTCTGAAATGTGACAATGCATCCAAATACAAAACAAACAAGCAAAGAAACAAACGAAAAATTGAAAAGGCCCAACACTTTTCAGGGGTTAAAATGTGAATCCTCACAGCACATGCACTCACAGAATCATCACAACACAGTGAATGCACTCAGCTCAGGCATGAACCTTAATACTGACAGCACTAATGTCACCTTGTCAAACAGAAAAGCTAATAGCTGAAGGCAAGCTGGGATGTTATAGTTTAATTCAGAACTGCAAGTTGTGCAAACAGAAGTAGAAGTAAATAATCTTTGTAAATATTCCTTGTTTAAAGGCATAAACTTTAATACTTAGGGAAGTGCAGAATCCTGTAGAATAGTGGTCAATGCTACATGACATTATAGGCAGATACGTTTTATTTTTATTTTTAAAACATCATAAAGCAGTTTTCACTTGAAGGAAGTAAGGCGAGAAGAATGATGATTTCTATTGTAATTGTTTTCCATATGTAAATGAGTTCTCATTTATTTCCTTAAAGATTATCATCCATAATCTTTCATATTTGGTCACTAGGTTTTCATAGTGGCTAATTTTGGCATTTGTTCGGTGGACTCTGAGAAATATTTTCTGATAGATTTCCAGTCTTATATTCCTGTACAGTATAACAGAAGTTTTATCTTGGAATAGAGTAACTAGTTTTATGTAACGAGTAGAGTTCTTTTATAGAAATGAGCCTAATTAGATGATTGTTTGAGAAGTCTATCTTAGTACCTAGAAAAGTTTTGAAATACTGATGTCAGGAAAAAAAAAAAGGGTTTTCCCTGAAAGGACTTGAAATGGATTGGCAATGGCATGTGTACAAAAAGCATTGTATAAAAAAAATCAGGTTGGGGATATAATAAAGAAATGAACAGCAAATTGACTTTAAAAATCTCTGTAATTTTTAAGATCAGCACATATTCAGAGAGAGGAGGATCTCATAAAAGCATGACAGACAAAAAGTATTACAGGGAGTACTTGAAATATAAGGGGACATCTAATTTTCTCCCTCACACTGAATTTAGATACTGCTTCTGTGTAACAGATATGACTTCAAGCTTAGTTTTAAGGAGCCTAAGGAGACTTAGAAGAGTCTAGGATACATTGTGTTGGATATAGCTGCCAAGAATGTCACAAAAACCCTTTGAATTTTTCCTCAAAGTTAAGAGAACTACACCAGCTCTAGTAGTGACTTAGACTACAGAGGTTATTTAGGTTACTAAGGACTTGGGTCATTTTACAGTTAGCTTTTGCATGTATCACAGTGTGCATCTTTCAGTCTTTTTCACACTGATATATTGAAGTCTGTTTTGTAAAATCATTTCATGTTGATGATTTCACATCTAGAACATGTGCAAAGATAATCCTCGCAAGTAAACTTTTCACGTAATTCTGGCACGTTGTTAGCAGAAATGTGTGTAAGACTGATATATCGCTGCTACAACTTGTCTGTGGGGCTGGATTTAGAAAGGCAAAGCAAGAGGGGATGTTACCAGAGAGATATCAGTGAAGCAAAACTAAATAGACTTGTGCAGATCAAAACATGCTGATAAACAAAACTCAGCAGCTTGTGTGCAGAATAACAGGGAAAAAATCTATATGCAGAGGCAAAGAGTTTATCATAATGGCTTTCAAACACTTTGATTGCCGATGTGTTAGATATCCTAGGTTAATTATCAGTACAAATATGTTAAAGCAACATTATCTAAATCCCACATTAACAAAAATACATAAATGATGTAATTTATGTCTAAGGATTCCTCTAGTTGCTTATATAAATCTGTATATGTATCCTAAAGGTAAGCTACTAGATGATATACTAGGTGATATAGCAGATTCTCATGTTTACCATGGTTCAGCCAGTGGTTTAAAGCAATCGTACTATGACTCAATAAAGCTCTTCTCCATTACTACTGTAAAAAACACCTGCAGACTTTGCAGGAGTTCATTTGTTCCATGCTTCTTTCCTGAACTTTTGAGATATTTCATTTTAAGTACTATGTGAGCCCTTCTTGAGGAATTATCCAAAAATGCATTTGTATTTTTTTCTTCATCACATTCTAGAAATCTAGAAAAGTATGTAGCAATTATTATTAAAAGAATACGCATTAAGATAACTACACATTTGTTTTGGGATTGGTGACAGACAAATAATGTAGCAGTTCATGTGTCAGTTGTTTTGTTGGCCTTCCTGCACTTCTGGGTGACTCTCAGAGATGGGAGAAGATGCTTAATTTGGACTTAAGTCGTTGGTACCTGGAAACTACTATGCCTAGCTGTCCTTCCTTCACTAGAAAATGCTGCCATACACTGGTCTGCATGGTGAAGCTTTGGGGGTATTATTCATTCTTCCCTCTTTCTCTTCCCCTTTCTCTTTTAATTCTTCTCCTATTGTAGGTCCAAAATTAGGCAAAAAGTTTTGAATTTTTCAAACTGGAATTTCATGGTTATAGAAAATAATTGAATTTTCATCCTGACTCAGAACTAAGGATTCTAAAATCTGAAGCTATTCATACAAAACAAATTCTGTTTGCTCTCCAGTTCAGCCCTTATCTGCCGGCTATGTGGAATGGGACAATTCATGACAGAATCCAAACCAGCTGTAGCAAGTTACACTCCAGGCATTTCCAATGCATTTTTTTTTTTTTCAGGCTGCCTCATCTGTTCTGCTCTGAAGTCTTTCATCTTTGTTCACAATGAAAACCTCCACTGGCATTTAAAATCTTTGGAGACTGGATGAACAGTAAAGCATTAATTTACACTGCTAATTGATGTATAAATTAAACCATATTCTTCTGAGAGTGGAAAGTTTTCCTGTCAGTTCTGCAACAACATACCTTTCCCCGTAATGAAAGGCTTTGTAGCCAAAACAAATCAAAATTAATAGTCAAAATGAGATTCAGACAGAACCAGAAGTTGGGAAGTAGAAGTCAAGAATCAGCTTATTAAAAGTAACTTAGTTTCTGACAAAAACTTTTGCCTTGTCATAAAGGCAATGAATTTGCTTTAAAAAGCCTATATATCCTTCCTGGTAGGCTAACTATCTGTCAGAGTTGCTTAAATTTGCACTGGTAGAGTAGGCTCCCAGATATTCCAGTATCTGCCTGGAGACAGGACAGATTGCTGTGAAAATGCCAGTATTGCAATAAAATTGTTGTTATGCCACCTTCATCTTCTTCCAGTATTGCAGGGTGGGATTGTTTATCATCACTGTGTCCTTTATTTTCTAAATATGTAGTGCTGGAGGCAATTCCTTATTTGTTAACAGATGATTTTTTAAGGAAATGTTCTGAAAAAAACATATGGGAAATCTTATCACTACCTCCCACTGATTTTTGTGGGCTACTCTACTGGTGAACCAGAATCCACCCTGCTGTTCCTCATTGTGTTTCCCTCCACACAAACTGAGACACCCTTCTGCAACATTCATTCCCCAGCAATAATATATAAAAATCCCCACCCCAGATTCAACACTTTACCTCAGATCTGTCCTGGTGCCTCTTTGCCGGGACAGGGCAAAATCTGGAGAAGTCGGGGTTTTCTTATGAATGACTGTGTTTTTTATGGACCTGTCTGTGTGCTCAGCTTCAGAGGAAAGCAGGATTGCGGTGCCCACTGCTAGCTAACATAGCACTAGTTCTGACTGGTCAGAGAGAGACGGTTAGGAAACTTCTCCCGCTTCTAAAATGCTAACTCGCAGGAAGCAGATCATCCTTTAGACACACGCTCCTTGTGACAAAGCTTTGGAAAGAGCACAAGTTTCCCCTGAAACCAACCTGATCTTCTGGACAGCCCACCAGGGATTTGGTGTAGTAGTGTCAGAAAGATCTCTTAACAGGCTTTCAGAACCTTTTTGATGTTTCATTCTTAATTTACTTTCTGAGGTCCCATCTAGACACCAATATTTTTTTAATCTGAAATACTAAACAAATTAGAGTTTCACTTCACAGTCCAGTTCTAGCCAGTAGCTCTTCTTTGAGCCTTTCATGGATATATGTTAGGCAGGGTCTAATATCTGCTTATACTTGACTTTTACCTCTCAGTATAGTTCTTCTCCTGTTTTGAATTGCTCTGCTGAAAACAATTCTTGTCTAGAAGCATTGTAATGCTGGAGTCGCCTAATTTCATAAGTGTGACTGAGTTACACTGTGTCCCTAAATATTTGTCTAGGAAAGCACATCTGTACATAATCCTGTACATAGTTTGCAGAAGGATCATTTCTAAAACCATTAGTCAGATTATACAGATGTTAGGAAGACCATGCCTACCTATTAAAGATCCTTATTGAGATTGCTATGTCCCTGAAAGACAGATGACAAAGCACTTTGTGCAGTGCACAGAATAAGAACAGATCTATGATAGCATTAGTGTCTCACAGTTACTGCTCAGCCAAAGTTAGTTTAGTGGTCAGTGTCTCCATCTTTAGGCTTTTACTGGCCATCTCTAGGGTACCTGAATAATCTGGTCAGGGTCACTGTTTTTCTGGTGGCAAAGAGAATAGTTAGTGATAGGTGAGCCTATCAAAAGAAGGTTACTTTAAAAAAATATGCTTGTCTCTGTTGTTGCCTTGTCATTTAGAGATTAATACCAGACAGAGTTGCCAGTTTAAAGATATTCCTGATAATGCAGGTAGAACAATCAAAGGCTGATATAATAACTAAGAAGGCAGGTGATCTACCTCTTCTGAACTTGATTTGCGCTTATGAGCCATACACAGTTTGCTGTGTCAGGTTATGTAAGTCATGCTTTCAAGGATTTTTCACTGATTGTTCTCTCTGGGAAGCATAAATTGAATTAATGTTCATATTGGAGACATCCAAGACCACTGTTGAATAAAGAGAGTATCATTTTTATCGACTTATAGAAAAGGTGAGTTTCAATGTTATTTCACTGATTTTATATCCTGAATACTGCATAGGTGTTAGACATCTAGAAGTGAACTGTCTCCATGACAACCAACTTAAATTTTAAGAACATAGTTATTAGGCCACTTATACATATGTTTTTATGTGTGTTGGGGGAGTATAAAAATATTTCTGAAAAAATGATGCATACAAGATTCGTTCTTTCTCAGGAAGAAAAGAATGCTTTCTGCAATAGATTTTCCTCACATTAAATTTAAAGAACAACTCTCAAGCCATTAGCATGAGGGTTCAAGCCATTAGCATGAGGGTCCTTGCTTATAAGTAATATAAATCTGACCTACCATATCCTTCCTAGGAGAGATTGGAGATACTGTTTTGAACATCTTAGCTGAACTATGCTCAGTTGGTGTGTTTTGAACAGTTCCACCAGCAGGTATTACCACAGCCAATTTCATAGGTGAGAAGATGTTGCAAACAGACCAATAATTTTGACCTGTGCCTGTGGCTGAACACAAATCCAGGAGTAACTGCTACTTTCATTGTCTTGGATCAATTCAGCAATTTTTCTACTGGAATTTCACTTTGCTAAACGACAAATACAATTCCAAATTTTGTAATGCTACCTAGGTATGTCGCAGATGTTATTGAACATGATCTTTGCCTACAGCTTTATTTATTCTCTTTTTGAGGATTCACAGAAAGAAGTAGACTTAAGATCAGACAAAAGCCTTGGCCTCAATTTCACAGTTGACCATGTGAATTGGAAGGTCTGTCCTCAGCGAAGTCATGGAAGGACCAGCTTTAATAATCTCACTATCTATCTGCTGCATATCTTGTTTAAGATGTACGCACTTAGGTGCACCCACAATAGTTAAAATATCTTGCTGATATTGACATGAACTTAAAGAAATATTGAGGAAAATATTGCCCGAGATGAAAATCACAGCTAGCCTAAGTGCTGCAATGTTCAGTGTTGCTAACATCTAATTTTAAGTGTCATCTGAGTCTTCTTAATATACAGGCATGCTCTTATATATCTCATATAGACATTTAAGATCTGGGGAAAAAAGTTGCTCCTCAAGTGGGCTCTTGCTGCAATATGCTGAGGAGGAAGCTACATGACAATTAAGCATATATCTTTAAAACCTACTTCCATTCAAGTAAGGCCACATACAGCACTTTCTTTGCTTTGACATCTTTTAATGAGTTGCTTCTCCATTAAATACATGTTTCTCCAAATATGTGGCTTCATTTAGCAGGCAGTGCAGATGGAAAGAGAATACCATGTCAAATGGCAACTTTTTCTCTGTGCTGTCCTTCCCCAGTCTCGTTTAGTGAGCTTGTCATGTACTCCTTCCACACCATACAGTACAAGAAGACCATATGGCACTTTATCAGCATGGATAAAATCCAGCACAATGATGGATTTTGACCAGCAAAATCATCAGTCACTCTTTGTCTGAAACCTGGTAATAAAGTGTATACAGGGCTCTGGCTGGGTACAGGGGAAGCATTAATGTTATAAGTCAAACTCCGAACCATTTTCTCCTCGACACTTTCCAAGAGCATCAAAATAGGATCTAATACATGACAAGAACAAGCAAGCTTAACGAATTAACTTGTTAGCCTCCTACAAAGAAGACCTTGCATAAGTCGTAAGAATTATAATTTACTTCTGGCAAGTTCCTGCCTAAATACTTTCTCCAGATCTTTTAAAGAAGTGTGTGAAAAAGACTGCGACAAATGGTGCCAGATGATTCCGTGTGATGTGATTTGCATTGAAATGTACAAAGTGAGCTCCACATAGGAAACAAAAGCAACATTTAGATGTGAAATTGGAATAGATCATTATGTTATTTTTTTGCTACTGTGTTCCTCTGCGTGAAACCAGCAAGGTCTTAGTAGGTCTGCGAGGAAAAATGAGCACCAGATATCTGTTCAATATACATTCTCTTGTAAGAATTGTATCACACATATTGGATTTGTAATGCTGAACATAATTGGCTGGAAATTACATAGTTCCCAAATTAGTTTGTAATAGTGCCATTTCACCCACAGTAATCCACTTTCCTGGACTGATCTGATGTGTGCCTTTACGGAAGCCTGAAACTTCAGGTATTTGTTTTGCCTGAAGGGAGATAATCTGTTTATTATTGCGTTATGATGGCACATGTGTGTGTGTGTTTTTGTATGTAATCTTTTTAAAGCACATACGAGCAGTGTACATTGTTCGCTTATGTATGAGAGAGAAAATAAGAATTGATTCCTGAATCTACTATTTCATCATTATTGAAAATCAAGAACAAACTCAAAATCATCTTCTGCTAATGGAGCATTTTAAGTATACTTTTTTAATGAAGTGAGGCTTGTGCAATTGTGTTCTTTGTCCCTGTGCATCATGAATGGCTGGCTAATTTCTGCCAGATTTGACAAAGAGTATAGAAAAGTCAAACACATTCAGTGCTTCAGATTTTGTTGAAAATGGGCAGCAGGGTGCTGCATTATTACTAACCACACAGAGTGTAAGGTTCATAATCACATCCTTTATTACATGCTAAAGACTCAGGGTGAGGGCAATATGTGGGGAAATCAATTTGATTAGCTCTGCTGCTGACAAAACTGTCTTTTGACAGAAAGTTTCAAGACATTCTTTTTTTTTTAAAATGATTATTGCTAACAGAGACTAATAGCCAGAGAGCTCAAAGAGATGGGCAGTTTTCAGGAGATACTCGAAACAAGGAAGCAAGAGGGAGTCTCAGGCACTAAGTTCAGAAGCTATGATCAATGGAAAAGGAAATGGTGTAGGTACAAGTCAGGGAAGGGGACAAAAGATACGGTATGGTCAGCTAGTCAAAGGCAGGAGCCTGAGGATTATGTGGACCTCTGGCAAAATAACAGTGTAACAATCTAATTTCTAAGCCTTCTTTCTTACCAGTATTTAAAGGCGCAGCATTTACTGTGTTAATTAAGAGACACTCCTCTGATTTTTTTTTTTGTGTGACCCAAATCTTGCAATAAGTCTCATTCAGTTGGACTGAAGTGCCACAAAGAACTTCACAGAGGTGGTCTCTTCCCTTTCATCTAACTGTTTGGAAGCGTATCCCTGAAAAGTTACCGCACATAATGCCGGTGTCTTCGTTTATCTGCTTGCAGGCGCTCTGTGAACCTGTCGGCAGGCTTAGCGTGCATCAGATGTGCAGTCCGCTTCCGCGGAGGAGCAGCCCTGTCCCCCCGGGGACAGAGCCCCGCGCAGGCTGCAGCCTGGACGTGCCCCCGCACCAGCTCGCAGCACAGCAAGCCCGAGGGATTTCCGACTCGGCAACGGCCCAGCTGGCAGCTGCGTCCTGCTGCGGCCCAGCCAGCCCTTGGCCGGCGCGCTGCTCCACGCTGGGCCACTGCAGAGCCAAGACGCGTTCACGGGAACAGCCAAGGAGCAGGTGGATCCACCTCCACAGTCTCCATTTCCATGACCTAGAGGACTGAAAGAGCTTCTGAAGACTCTCCGACCCTGTAAATTCATCCCCTCGCTCATGAAATGGGAATGCTCTAGAATAAGCATGCTNGGCCACTGCGGAGCCAAGATGCGTTCACGGGAACAGCCAAGGACCAGGCGGATCCACAGTCTCCATTTCCATGATCTAGCGGACTTAAGGAGCTTCTGACGACTCTCCGACCCTGTAAATTCATCCCCTCGCTCATGAAATGGGAATGCTCTAGAATAAGCATGCTTTCACAAGGTGAAATAACCAATATAACCAATAGACTTGGATAAAGAGTTGCTTTGTTGCTTTGTTGTTTTTTTTAAGCTTCTTTTTTCCCCCACGAAGCTGTTACTAGAATTTCCCATCTGAACTGAAAACTACCCAGGCAAATATCGCACTCAGGATTTTATTCAACCTTTATCTGTCGTATCTCCTTTATATATACATATATATATATAGGTGTATTGCTAAGGTAGTTGCGTAATCTGCCTGAGTAATCTGTACATTGCTAAGAGATGTCTCGCACATCAAAATCTTTAAGTGGGATCTAGAAATGGATTGCTGTGACTATTTCACCTACTAGTCCTGTGACTCTTTCTTCACTGTTTTTTGTGGAATTGTGATCATGTCAGAAATACTTGCCCTATTCATGTTTCTCATATAATTGGATGGCAAGAGTGGTAGTGACTCTAAGGGACTAGATTAAGTATTTAATATATTAAATCTCTTGCCACTTGCAGCAGTTCATACTAAACATGGTTTTTTTTCCCCCATTAATTTCATTAACGTGAAATAATTCCATTAATTCAAGACCAAATACAGCTATGGTATGACTACCAAGATTATTATTTTTGTGTTTGCTAAAAAATTCCATTCTATTAAAAATAAAGATCAGAATTATTTTGATTAAAAAAAAGTTCATGACAATTTGAGTTTTTGAAATGAAAAGGCAACCATATCAATTTCACTTCTGAAATATACGTCAGTCTTCGTTGTCACTAAATTAGGCCGAAAAAATAGGAGCTGAAGTGTCTTGTATTCAAACAAATATGTATTAGACATGTCTATTGCCTATGATCAGGCGTATGCTATGATTTGTGTGTGAATATTGTGTGTGGGAACATGCCTACAAGTCAAAACACACACTAAGTGAATCTAAATATACATGTAAATTAACTATGATAAATGCTTTTATTATATTTCATATTGTGACTTTCATTCATTTATATGTATCTGATTTTTGTTTATAAAATATTTAGCTTTCATTAAGCTTTTCATATTAAACTTTAAATTTAGAGATCTAAAATCATAGTACACAGTCAGGCAAGTATCATTATTCCTGTTTCGCTGAAAATTAATAAAACCCAGCAGGAAGGACTCAATTCATTTAGTATGGCTGGATAAGAAGTCTTTAGAGATTTAGCTAGCAAGACAATGATTGAAAGTTGGGGACAAGAAAGGCTGTTTCCCAAGAATATGTTTGTCAAATCGTTTCCAAAAAATAAAGAAACAGAAGCACAGAGTAAAAATAATTTAATCACAGTCTCATGGGAGTAAAAGAGAGTTGTGCTGGAAGAGACCAGATCAGGACTGAGAATGCATCGTAGTTAACAGGAATGCTGTCATTCTTTTCAGTGGATAGAGCATCATCCCAGGTCTCCTGACCCCGGCTCCTGTAGGATTTCCTACACTGTCTCTCAGTGTTAGGTATTACTGTAGCTGCATCGGTCTTTATCAAAAGATGATCTCACTGCACTTTGCAGCTTGTGAGTCTTTTTTGGTCTTTTTTTTTTGCGGGGGGGAGTCTTGTTGCATGCATATATTTGTGTTCGGTCGAGAGGTGAATAAGCAGAAGAATATTCCCTCAAAGCTCATGTTGCCATTTGTTTGTCTAAAACCTACAGAACAAATAACAGCTTTCACTAAATACAGAAAAATTGCTTGCTGGTTAATAGGTTTCTAAGCGAATTGTGGTCCCAAGCAACATTAGCATCCTCCACATTTTGCTATTTATATGTAAGTATCTGTCTGCTGAAGGGATGTGGGAGGGTGACAAATCTACAGGAAAGCTTTTCATTTATGATTGCCTCATTTAGACTGGGTGGATTAATTTTCTGTACTGTTGAGAAGCAGGTTAATAGGCTCTCCTATTTAAATTCAAGAACAAAGTCTGTATAGCAGGCAAATAGGTTGCAAAGATTAGTTCATTTACTTCACAAGGAAGATTTTCTCATTTTCTTTTTTTTTTTTTTAATTCTCACTGCTTTGCAACTATATTCAATATGATACTTTTGGTAAAAAACGCACAGCCAAGCTATACCAGCAGTGTGAAGGCTTTACTACTGTTTACCCTACACTGAGCACCACAGGGTGTTTTTTCTTCTATTTGGAAATATCAACCACGTCAGAAATGCAGTACTACTACTTTTATATCTTTTTATATATATATATATACATTAAGAAAGACTGACTGCTGTATGAAAAACAAGGAGATATGATAAAACCACAATAGCCCTATGGCTCTGGTTCAGAAAGGATGCCTTCCCTGCAAGAAACTAAGGTGTAATCAGAGAGGAAATCCCAGTGTAATATGCTGGGCTGTGTGGTACCCTGATTTAGTCAGAGACTAATGGAAGAGAAGCCCCGAGATCAACAGCTCAGAAAAACACTGGTATCAGAGAAAGGCAAAAATTATAATATATTTTGTAGAAGCTTTCAAATGAGCAGAACTCCTAGAACTGTAGCTGTTTATAAGCCTTTCTACCACTCTTAGTAACAAGGAAATCATATTTCATTGAATTTCAGCACTGACCGCTCTGTCAGACTGAATTCTACCACAAAGAAGTTAAGTTAAAAAAAATATTTACAGAATTTTTCCCATAGTTTTGTTACAGAATTTTAATTAAATGTATCATTAATGTAGATCATGTATAAATTATTGTCATAAATCAGCAGATGAATTTTCTGAGGGAGGAAATAGACATTCCAGAGGAATATATTTAGAAAAATAGTGTATTTAGAAAAATAGTAGTATATTTTAAATATGGACAAAGAGAGGACAGAACTCACTATCAGTTGAGTTGCACTAGTTAAACCACTAAGGATTACAGGATTACAGACAGGAGGCTTTTTTTTTTTTTTTTTTTTATGCAGTCTATCATTAGTTTTACTCTGCTCATTTTTGTTTAAGCAAATGAACCTACTGTCTCAGTTTCTACAACCAGAGGAAAAAAAAAAAAAAGATTCATTCGAAGTGATTGATTCTTTCCCTCAAAATATTTAGGAGAAAGTGATGTATTTTAAATGAAATGACACAGTAGTGACAGCATGATGAATGCCAAGGGTCCATAGGGTCCATGAATACCCATGCAACCTCCTCCTCCAAGGGGAGCTGTAGAAGTTCTTAGCACATGCCACGATCATCACAAGTTTTGTGTGGTAAGCTCTTCCCGTCACAACGTGCCTGTTACTTTGGTTGTTCTGGCTTGTCCCATGAGTAATAAGGTAAGTATTTACTTCTATGAGTCTTTTATGTACATATTAATTGTCTAAAATCAAAGTTAAGGAGACCCAAAGAAAGACTCAAGAAGACTCAGAAATACACTTTTCCTTACTCCCCACACAAAGTTAGCTAAGGATGCTAAAAAAAACCAGAAAAAATATAGTTCATTGATGTAAACTGAAGTATACTATTTTTAAGAAACACACTCGAATGAGTTCACTTTGTTGGAAATGTGACTTCTTTTTGCAGAGAACAGGTTTTGAAACTGATTTCCAAATTAGATGTTGTAGCTGCTATGACTTCCACTAGCTACAAAATAGCAGCAAGATGAGATGTGCTTAGGGGCATGAGGCTGACACACTTTATTTTGTGCTGCACTGATTTGTTCAAAGGTTAAGGAGGAATAAGAGACATTTGTCATCCTGATGGCAGAACATAACCTTTCATATTCCTGTGGTGATGCTTTAACGAAATTTATCAAAGGGACTTTTCACAGACCTAAAAACTGCCAAGAACATAAGAAGATGTGTAATAAAACCCAGTGGCCCAACTGAAGGAACACAGGCACAACATGTTAGAAGCGTGGCTGCTCGTGCGGATTTTTCTCTGGTACATGGATTACCTTCCTTCACCCATGCTTCACCTGAAACAGTGAACAGAAGAGCAACAGTTCTTGCTCCCTATACAATGCTTACATGTTCTACTGTGCTTTGAAGAAATACTGGCCTATTATAAAAATAACGCTTACATTTCTTTAGTCATTTACCTGCCCTGCAGGAAAGACTAAAATAATTTTGACAGGTTTTGACAGTGGATTGTGTAGTTACTGTTTCTTCAGTGGTCCCATATCTCTCACATTAAATAGCCTTTAAAACGAAGCACTTCCGTGTCTGAGGAAGAAACAAATCTGCCCGTGCGGAGGGAGACACAGTCAGCGCTTGGGAACAGCGGGGTGGCACGCGCTGCGCCAGCGCCTGCTGAGGGCACCTCGCGAGGGCTCGGTGCGAAAGCGTGGCCACGTTCACCGCCAGCGAGAAATCTGGTGTCACGCTTGAGAGAAGGGAGTCACCGAAAACAAGATTCCTTCAGCGAATGAGTTTACAGGAACAGAGAGTCTGCTCTCTCTCTCTCCAAGAAGAGAAGCTGGAGTGGAGGGGAAGTGATGAGGGGCTAGGTGAAGAGCGATGGAGAGTAAAGCTGTGGTTTACTCCTGAGGTCACTGGAAGCTCCAACACTCTTTAGTGATGATAGGGTCTCAATCTAGGGCTCCAGAAAGGTGATGGTATATGCTGCTCCCTAATTTTTAAAGAAAATTATATACAAATTCTTGTCATGAAAATATGTTACCCTCCAGCTTCTACAAAATGCCTGGCTTTTAGTCCCCTTTTCCTTTAGCATCTCTTTTTTTTTTTAATAGGGAAAAGGTGTTGAATAATATTATTAAACAGTTTTTTTTCTTTCTCTCTTTGCCATATTCTGCATTTTTGATTATGGTAGGAATATGTGGATGGCAAGAATGAATTTCTCCATTATCACAGGTTGGTAGAGTTCAGAATTATTTAATGTCTTTAAAAAAAAAGAATGCAAAGAAAAAAATGCAAAGGGAAAAAAAAGCAATTTTACCTGATTAATAATGTATAATCTAAAATGAAAGATAGAGGTGGCCTGAGATGGGAGGGAAGCTCCTGCCTTAAATAATAATTTGGTTCTATAAGATGTAAAACACATAAATGTGTTATGTGACTTTTGCAGGGTTTGAATA
Source organism: Crypturellus undulatus (assembly GCA_013389825.1). Lineage (NCBI taxonomy): Eukaryota > Metazoa > Chordata > Aves > Tinamiformes > Tinamidae > Crypturellus > Crypturellus undulatus. The sequence goes on from VWPW01016596.1 coordinate 660,085, forward strand.
GCACTTTATCCATTTTTAAATACGCGAAAGATTTGTTGTAGATCAGGAGACATAGGTTCTGTTTGCAAGCTGACAAAGTCTGTTCTACATTCTGCTCCGCTACGTGATCAGGTAACTTAAGAGTATTCTGAGGCACTTGGCAGCTGCACTATGTTTACAAATAAGGGCCTTGGTGGAGCTTATCTGCCTTATGCAGGATCTTTTTTTTTGACAGCCAAAGGCTTGATATGAGTGAGATTGAATGGTACAAATGCTCTTAATGTAGAATTTAATATGCTAAAATGCATATTAATACAGCTTCTGGAGATTTTTTTTTTTAGAGAGACAATTTCTGCCTTCTGTTTGAACTCTTGTAGGAATTTATTTTTTAGATTAAAGAGATATAAATAGTGCATTTACTGTCTGGGAAGATGTGAATTTGCATTTGTTCTGCTATACAAAAAAAAATCAGAATTTATTTATTTTGGTAGCTGTGGATAGTTCACTGCTGGGATGAGCACATTGGCATATAGAGTTTAGGAAGCAAGGACAGTCTTTCCTGATAAAAGAAATTCATGTACAGTACATAATCTGATCTTAGCCTTTTAATGGGGAACAAACTGATGCCTCTCAATTTTATTTTCATGTCCTTCATTTTCCTCTAGGTTTCAATAACTTCATATAAATAAAATGTATAGGGGATTTTATGTTGGATCTCTGCCACTTTGGTTCTCTAGATCAATAACAAATGTAATAACAAATTATCATCTCATTATTCTGAGTGCCATGATTTCATGCATATTGTCTGCTTTTTTTTCCTAATAATAGAATAGCTCAGTGAGAACTGTGCTGTATTTATGGTGTTAGAATGCCCAAATTTACTATCACTTCCTCTCTAAATAAAATAACTAGTCCCTTTCACCTTAATAATACATAGGCTATCTGTGCTAGGTAAAGAAACCCATAGTGTAATAGTATAGTAATCATTCTCTGGGGGGTCATCACTTTGGAAATCTTTAGGAGCTATTCCATGTTTTCAGTCAAAATATGTCATTTATTTTAGACAGGTCTTTTCCTGTCCTAATTTAGAGCTTATTTTAAGATTAAAGTCTTCATACAAAGTAAAAGATTTAGTTGGTTTTAAATATACTTTTCTGTGCTTAATCAATTCAGGAAATAAAAATAATGTTACCTGTCAGCAGACACATTTCCTGGTCTTCTCCTGAAAATGATGATAAAGCACATGGGAAGTATGAGTGCATTTTTGTGTTTGCTTCAGTATTTTTAACAACTGTTATGAAAAAAAAAAAAAAAAAGGCAGCTTATTCCTTGCCTTAGGTAGCATGTTCCTCACACCTTCAGAAATAATCAAATTGCACTGTAAATAAAGTTTCCTGCTCCGGGGGCCTGAGTTTGTTAGTAGGTATCAATATGCTTTGAACATCTGCTCTACTCAGACAATATTTTACAATATTTATCCAACTCCTTATTGAGATATGACAGAGACATGTCTCTGATTTCTCAGAAACGCTTTGCAGGGAATGTATTTCTTCCTGCAGACAGTGCTTGTGGTAGGAAACATTATGCTTGGTGAATGATCAGATCCCTTAACGAATGTCAGTTGCTAGAGGAAATTATAGCCCGTGGCTATGCCTGACCCTAAGAAATCTCAAGTATCATTCCTGCACCACCCTCATCAGAAGATTGATAGATGATGGATAAACCTCCCCTCCCTCTCCAGGAGGCATGAATAAGTAAGAAGCTGCCATTCTCCAACTGCAGAAAAGCAGAGGGAGTTTGAGCATCCTGCAATTTTGCCATTTTACCATGATCACTGGCTCTCCTTCTTTGGGTATCCTCTCCTCACTTATCAGCTCTGTTCTCTTTGCTTGTATCTCTTCTCCCTGCCCTGGTATCTCCCCAGTTGCTGTAAGAATACCTGGTGTATTTTACCGCTGTTAATCCAATTCTGAGCCCTGTGTTTTTTAGTGTTGTCCAATAACAAAACCCTGCTCTTGTCCCCTTTCACTGCTGAATGAAAAAGATAAAAACAGTGGCAGACTGTAAGGACCTGATTGTCGTCAAACCCATTCTTGTCCACCTTTACTGTTGTCTTTCAGATGAGGTTTGTTTGTCAGACCATGCTGGAGGGGGCAGCAGTGAATTTTCCAAACGTAAGTGAGTATCTTAACATTTTCTTCAGGTAAGTTTTCACTTGCTATAGGAGACTCAGTGATTTCATATCTTCAAGGTCATTATTGCTGTTAGGTATGTTTCAAAACAGATTATGAAGCATACTTTTCTTTAGGAGAATGCAGTAATGAAAATAGGTTGATTTAAAAAGAGGTGTTAATTAAGTCTTCTGTACAAAATAACTTTCTCCAGCTGGAAGTCGTTAAGTCACCAAAGTATTACTATCATTATTAAGTCTTTTCAGTTCTCAACTGTGTTATATCTTTAATTTGCGAACATAGGATTTTAAACTATTTTAAAGTGTAGAATACTTCCTTGGTTAATTAACACTAGCTAGACCCCCAGAACAGCATAGTCCTATAATGTGTCCAAATAATAAGATTTAATTGATTCTTGTATGCCCTATTAAAAATTCATCAAGAATCTAAAAGATTAAAGTTGGAAAAATAGAAAAACTACCAGTCTGGCCTACATCTGACACTGAGACCACATCTGAAAATTTTAATTTCAAACACAAATCCACCCTCCATGCAAGTTTCCAAGAAGTAATGATATGGCGTTTAAAACAAGAAATTGTTACTTAATGCCAAATATAGTCTGTTATTTTGTGTCTTTTTAGACTGAATGCAAGATGAGGTGAATAAGTTGAATTCAGCCTCATACATTATTCATAGGGAGTGAGCTAGCATGATCATTCTTTTTAGCTAAAGCCACTGCAAATAGCACAGCTATTCATTTTAACACTGTTAATACAATGAAGACATGTTAATATGGGATCTCAATGTCTTAAGTCCCTGCTACTATTTTATCTGATCTTTGTATGTTTAAATGATTTTTCAACATACTTTTATCTATTCCAAATTCAATACTTTCTACTTAACTTTTTAATCATTCCAAATAAATGCAAATACAGACAAAATGAAATAGTTTATCTACATTTATCCAATAAACTCATTAAACACTGTCAGCTACTCTTTATTTCTTGCAGCAGTCTTGTATTGAAAAGAAATAATTAATGGTGAAACTCTTGTTAATGGGTGGCCTGCTGACAGGTCGCCTGAGTTCACATTGACCTCTGCTTGCTTGCAGGCCAGAAAACTCCCATTTTGCCTGTAGCCTTCTTGACCAATTTGGATACTAAGGGCCTGATTAACTGTTTTGGACACCCCAGAGAGTGTAATCAGACAGACTCAAAGGTTCTAGTAGGCTACATTTATCCTTTCCATGTGCGCATAATAAGTGGCCATACACATAGTAGCAGTGTCCAACCCCATAGATGCTTCAAAAATATGCTAAATAATGAATATTTGTTTTTCTATATTTTACAGATGAAGATATGAGGTAGAATGATGAAATGACTTCCCGTATCTTTCACAAAAGCTTTAGCAGCACTTGAAATGCAACCCAAGCTTTGAGTTTGAGACAACTACCCTGATTGAAAAAATAGCCTCTGCAAAGCATACCCATGATGTTTTTATTTTTGTTGTTGTTATTTTGTTTTGTTTTGTTTTTTTTCCAGTTTTGGCTCTCTTCCGACCATTTTGAACAAGCATGAAGCAGCAGCAACCATGGTGTTTTATAATATCCTTAACAACACAATTAAATTGCTGATTCTTCACAGGCAGACCTTCATAAATAACTGTAATCCCTGGCACCTTCCTGTATGAATGCACATGTCACAGGGAGTGTGTGCACCCCATACAGAGTATATGTCAATGTTAGAATGCAGGGGTTGCTCTCCTTCCCAGGTTTACTCCAGAGACGATGATGATGTGTCAAAGTGGTTGGGTGGTGGAAGGGTGACCTTCATTCCTGGGTGAGGGGAAATTTTTAATGCTAGACTTGATACTTGTCTGCACAGGTTTTATAAGTTTAGTGTTTAGAATGAGTCTGTTACAAATAAATATCTTATCGGAGTAAACACTTTTATATCATGTTAGAGCTCTTAAAAGCTATTCCCAAGGATGTGCTGGAGGTAGAAAAAGCTGCTAAAAATGACTCTCAACAAATGTCTTAACCTGTCACTTTTCCCCCATGTCTGGGAGATGTTTAGTTTACCCTCCTGGTTCTTTTTCTTTTATCTGTGATGTATGGCAAACTCTTCCTATTATCCACAAGAAATTTGACCTTAGGCTCATCTTATTGTTGGTGTTCATCCGAACTTAGTACAAATGTATAAGAAACTGTTCCAGTTGGGAACATATAGACAGCCCCTGTCAGGGGGCATGTATGTAATCCTAACTGGCATGTATCTGGCAGCCGTTGGTTATGTGGTTGATTGAGTTCACATGATCATGTGAATCATGTGAGCAATACTGTCAAGCTGAATCATCTTATAAAGTGGCAGGCTACATTAACCCTTCCATTCATAGCAGCAACCACCATTGCTGAGGCAACCTTCAGCAGCTGGGGGTGGTCAGCAGAACCAGGGGACTTCACAAGTGAGAAGGAGGAAACAAGCCAGGCTAAGAAATAAAGAAGAGAGAACTATTTGGACCTAGAGGGAATGAGAATGGAACTAATTATTAGGATCCTCTTTTGTAAATACAATACTTCTTTCAGCCATAAGAGGGATTGACTCTGTGTCTCCCAAACTCTTGATATTTTAGTAGTTCTAGTAAAAAATTCACAGAATTTTCAGTTTCGTTTGAACCAGACAATTCACAGGAATGAAATAAATAGTTTTCTACCTGTTTATATGTAGAAAAACAGAAGAAAAAAAAATGTTGCATTCAATTTTGCTCTAAGTTTTGCTTTATCTGCTAAACCGAGACACCATTTATTCAAAGTGCCCATCAAAGAGGTCACACTTGCTAACTAGAGAGAGTTATCTGGAGATGGAAGGCAGTGAGGACATAACCAGAATTAAGGCTCTTCTGGAGATGTTGGTCAAATTACTTCTATATGAGAACTAGGGCATTTATAACTTTCCTCACGACATTAGAAGGAAAAGCATCAAGATTTTAGCTGTGTTTTCCTGTAGGAAGGCTCAGTCACAGTGCTCTGGTGATGAAACCTGTTTTAGGAGAGCAGATTAAAGGAAATAAGTTAACATCTCCCTCTCTCTCGCTCTCTTCCTCTCTTTTTTTTTTCTCTTTGGTTTGGTAATCATAGACTAGGCTTTTCTTTCATTGCTTGAGGTTAAATTCCAAATATTAAAGCATGACAATATTTTCTTACTTGTTTCATTATACACTAGAAACTGGTGAATAATTCCTATTAAAAACTCAATCTAAGGCAAAGATGCAGTATAATGTGGCAGTGAGCTCTTTGCCAGAGTTTCAAAGTCTGGCACACAGTCAGGCATGAGAAATGTGGCTTGCAAGTTCTCTGTTATTTACTCACTATACTTGCTTTCTATTTCTGACTGAACAATCTGCCATTTTCCTACAGCCCTAGTAAACGACATGATTTAAAACCTTCAGCTTTGCACTACTCCTGTTTTGGAGGTGCTGTTTGGCAGCCTAGCACAGCTCTGCAAATAGATGACAAAGCTGGTCAAAAATATCTCTTAACTTCATGTGCTACAAGTATCCTGAGAATTTTGATTGCAAACATCTAGTTCCAGTTCAACTGCACGTTCTGAAGTGTGAGAGTGACAGTTTTAAAAATTATACACTGGACTGAGAAGTCAGGATCAGAAGCACTTTCTGATAGTCCATGAGAAGGGCCAGTCCTCTTCTCTGTCCAGGCCCATGTTTCACCACCAGCTCTGCACCTCTTACTGCTTTTTTCCACTCTCTAGCCAGATCTCAGCAATTCCTCTAAACTGTGCTCTGTGAACGTCCAAAGACCAACATTCCAGCAGTAAACCCTTCCCACTATGGAGCACATTCAGCGTTCTGCTCTCTGTCCAGCAGACGCATGGGACATCCTTCAGCCTCCTGTGCATTACTGATCTCACAAGACCAGGTCTCAAGACACCCTCAAAGATGGATTCTCACATCTGTCCCTCCATTCTTCTCTGGTGCTGTAATATACAGTGACTTGTATTCTGCTGGAGGCACAAGTTTTATATGAAATAAATACTGTGAGATTTCACAGCCAGTGTTAGTTCTATTTCCTTTCTCTATTTGCTATTCGCTTACCTGACACCTTCTCCATTTAATGTTAGTTCATATAATGTCGTCACTCTCTTTTTGAATTGCTCCAAGTAAAAAATGTGCATCCAGAAATACGACAATCATATCTAATGTCTATATATGTTTATGTGTATGGTTCGAATGTGCAATTGTATTTCTCAGGGTGGAAGGAAGATACTCTGAAGAGAAAGAGTGGGATACTGAGATAAGAGGAGTGGAAGGGTGTGTGAATGTGTTGTAATTATAAGGTCTTTAATGGAATGATGAATAATGAGGGTGGTGAACATCCACTCAGCAGATGTAAGCCAGATGTTTGGCAGTGTTGGGTAGGCCTACTGGTACAGGGAAGGACATTGGATAGAGCTGGGTAAAGTAGTCATCTCTGGGATAACTTTCCAAAACTAGCTTAGAGAAGGCTTCAAGTTATGTAATACCGACCTCTCTGCTCATCAGCAGTCTATTTAGCTATTTAGGTAGGCATGAGAGAGAGGTGAGAGCTGAGAAAATTGCAATGACCTAAACTGTAGGAATTTGAAACAATTGCAGGACCCTCAGCACCCCAAAAATCTATTTTGATGTTGTATGCCATGGAAATCAAGCAAAACAACAGGAGCAGACTCAAAATGCGGGTTCATCACTGAGAACTGTTAGGAAAATAACTGAGGGCAAAGAAAGAATATGATCATTATCACTGTTACGTTTTGTCTCCTGTGCTTAGCTGTGAATGAGACTGACTCTACCTGCTCAGCCAACATAAATAATTCATAATAGCAAAACTGATGTGTGAACAAGCAAAAATGATGCAGTATTTTGTATTAGTATTCCCTACCCTCATTCCTTTTAATTCTGCTATAGTAGGAATGAACCTGTGCTGTTTTGAATTTGTCTTGTTTAATACTATAAAATGTTATTTTACCTCACAGTAATACATTTACTACTGTCAATATCAGACAATATTTTGATAATTTTAAATAAAAACATCTTTATAAAAAATAGAAGATTTGTGTTTTTGTTTTTACTATGGCATTTCTAAGCAGTGGGATTTGGAAAATCTTAAACATCTTCAGGATTTTTGCAGTAGATCAAACTTGAATCATGAAAGAAAAAAAAAGTCTACCTTTGATTTTGAATAAAGAAAGAAAATTGCATTTTTGGCTTTAAGCCAGAAAATCAGCTATTGCAAAAAGGACCAAAAATAACCAACACAAACGGGAAGAATAATACAGAATACAAGTAATTCTTCTCTATCATCTTCACTGGAATCCTTTTTATAGTTAAATTATTGTTTTGTTCAGTTTTGCTTCCTTCTGTGTAAATATGACAGAGAAATCATTGCTGTTAAATGAAAGTAAAATTATTGTCAGCATCACTTGAATTATAGGTGAAATGATAAAACAACTGATCTCTCATAAGACTGTGTGGCAACCGTTGGCCAATAATTATTCTCCGTGCCAAATTCTGTACTCATTATTATCTAGATCCTTTGTACTTAACCTATTGAAATTTGTGAAGCAAAGCTTAAAATTAGTGTCCTGAATTTGCTGTGTCTAAAAAACGCAGCTTGCATCTCAGTAGAGAGCCTACTGATATTGAAATTAACATGAAAAATCTGTAGGTCAGGAGTTGTGCTCAGTTTTACCTCCTACAATTATCACAGTTATGACAACATGTATGATATGGAGAACGAATGTTCAGTGCCTCCAAGGCTAGTAGATGCTGCTTTTCTATGTAGCCAAGGGAAGAAAATAACCTCCATGATTAATGTAGGTCGTCTAAGTCTTCAAAGGTAGATGACTGTGGGGCAGCAGCTGAATACCCGTACTGAGTAAGGACAGTGGAATTAAAAGAGCTCTGAATAACTGCAAGAGTGCAGATCTGGCAAGGTCCATCTTATGAGGGGCCAGATCAGGTTTTCTTCATAGTATTACATGGTGACAGTATTTTAAAGATTGCTGTTTTCTTTGATTAAATGAAAGCTACTGTCACTTTTGGGTTGTGATGGTAGCACAGGGGCCATAAACACCTTTCTGCGAAGTAGAAACCTGTGTGAGTCACAGGAAAGGACTGACAAGAAGTTTGGTTGGAATACAGACAAGTGCATGGGCTGTATTGAAAAGCGCAATTTTTATTGCAGGGCCTAAATATACCTAGTCCCACATCAAAAATATGCCATAAACATAAAAATTCCTCTCCTGGGGAAAAATGGACTGCATTCTGCCCCCAGAGCCAAGTGAGCCAAGTGAGGATGGTCAAGCAGGCCGATCTCAGGTCACTGCGAGACGTGGGTCAACAGGCATTATCCGAGCCGCTGTCTCCTTCATTTTCAGACTGCTAATGCTACTATATATGGCAGTCTTATTTTTAACATATCAATCTTTTATATAGAAGCAGATAAAAAAAAAGGTCTCTAGCTTTTTCTCCCTATTATTTTCCTTTCTGACAACAGCTGAAAGGAAAAAAAAATCTCACCATCAACTCAGTAACTAACATTGTAATAGGAGAACATAAAAGAAACTTAAGTGTGAAACCATTACCAAAAAATTCACCCTAAATAGTCATGTATTTCAGATATCTTGTATAAATGTGTCTTAGACAATTCTGCAGTAGAACATACAGAACAGACAAGATCAAATTTCAGAATAGGAATTATTATTCTCATTCTGGCATGAGGAAGACAATAATTTATATAAAAAAAAAAGATCAGCTGACTAGTATTTCATATCTAAAACCAATTTAAAACTTTCTTGAGAGACTGATGAGAAATGCCAGTGTGGAAATGGAACAGTCTTTCATACCTATGAAAATGATGGCAGGCTGAACGAGGTGATACCTATCTTCAGACAGACATAGGGAATGAAGTTTAGTTTTGATTTAGAATAGTTAATACATATATTTGGCAGAATTCACAGTTAAAATGCAGTATTTGGGTGACATAGAGAAGTCATTATCCAAAATCAGTTGTCCCCTATTTATAGAATGCAGGAATGTTTCACTGCATGAACATTCATTCACTGTAAAAATATTCCTTTGCTTTTTATTCACTCCTTCTCCTTGGCACAGGGAATGCAGTGAAGTAGCTTAGGAAGAAGTACTCTGGAGAGGAACTTTTCAGTTGTTAACTTAGTCTTTTCACACTAGTTTTACAGAAATCTGCAGTACCAAAACCTGGAGCTATCTGTCATGAGATCTTAGATTCTCTCCTCTATGATTGCCCTTTGATTTCTTCTTTCCTTCAGCAACCCTTGTAATGACTGATTAGAAAAGAGAGTTGACATGGTCATGTTCAAAATAAGAAATCTATTTTTTTAAATTATTTTTAGGAAGTGGAAGTAACCAGGAAATAACCTCACACTTCTGCCGAGCAAATACCAAAAGAAAGGGGTCACCTAACAAAGAAGCAATCTGCTCTTATGCCACGAATTCCACCACCAAAGTCTATTTTCAGTCACTTGCATGGCTTGGACATCCTGCCTTCTCAGTGTGCATATACAGTACATTTAAGCTCACATCAGAGACCTTCCTGGTTGGCACTGGTTAAGATTCTGTGAATGTGCTGAAGATATGGGCTCCAAGAGAGAGAAAAAAAACCACAGGCTGCTGAAAACAAAATGTTAACACTTTTGTAAATCTGCCAAGTTTTTCAATATAACTGCCAACAGTTTGATGTTCAGAGGAACTCTGCAGAATTGCTAACATGCATGCTGCATAAATGGCTATTCATTAGAAAGATGCTGTAGTTTATATGTGACTGCTTTCTTTGGCTAGCTAATATATCAAGTATGGTACTTGCTTTGTACTGTGAAAAACTTTCACCATTACCATAGTAACCTCTTGCATGTTGGCGGAAGCTGATGTCATTCATGGTATTATTCATTCTTAGTGAATTGGTCCTCAAAGTGCTAACAAGTTCCTGGGAGATAAAGAAGACTAAGTATACATTCTGGTCAAACATGATTTAACCCTTTCACCCCACCAGGTCCCTGCAAATATACAGATACCTATGTTTTGTATATAAACATATAGATATTTAATTTCTCTAGAACCTGCTAAGGAAAAGCTCATACTGTCATATTTGTGTGGTACAATACTAAAGACCATACTAAATGGCAAGGATCCTCTGTCTGTCACTACTTATCTTTCTCTCTGATATCTAAGCATTACAGTAAGATAGACTTATTTAAAGAAAAATAATTTAGGCTTTTCTTACACTTATCTATGCACCTTTATTTATATTTATATAAATAAATAAATAAATAAATAAATAAATAAATATAACAATAAATATATAAATATATATATTTATATTTTTATATATTCCACAAACGTTCCGTAATTAAAATGGTAGCACAGACTTGAGCATTTTCTCTTTCACAGCTAAAGTCAAATAAGCATTTGCATTTGACCTGAGTGAGGACAGATAGAAGCAAACCTTGACCAGAGTTAAAGAATAACCTAGAACACTTATAGTTCCTTCATGCATTTATTTCTTGGGTCACACATACTAGTTGGAGACGCGTGTGCTGACAAAGGGCTCTCAATCAGGTCCACATCAAGAAGAGGGAGGCAGCAGCACTTCATCCTGAAGCTTTTTTCTTTCCTTTTCTGTGTGTACACATGTGCAGGGAGAGAGACCACCCATGTAAAATAAGCTAAAGGGGGCAGAGAAGAAGGAGCAAACTTCCCTTGCTAAATGGAGCACAGATGGATGAGTGTAAGGAGAAACAAGGGTAGCATGGAAAAGAACCAACCTTACTGAAAGCTGGTTCTACTGGATTTGATGAACTTGCCCCAGTGTAGCCTTGCTGGAAGATACATAATTTTTGCTTTACTTCTCTGCTTAAATCCATATGACAACTGTTGTCACTTCACCCCGATGACTGAATTTGCTCTTATTAACCCTTAGTTAGACTTGACGGAAACTGATATCTTGCATTTTAGCTTCTAATATAATTAGTCAGCACAATATAATGTCACTTGTGGACACAGCTCATTAACCTGGGTTTCCTAATTAGGTTTTTTGGTAAGATCAGAGCTAGACACATTATAGTTATTGAAAGTTGATAGCCCTTTTTCCTCTTTTTACTTGATTATTATATCTAAACTAGGTTTAGATATTTTAGTGGATTGTAATGATTAAGAGACAAAGTCCTCATTGAAGATCTTATCCCAAAACATGCATCTTTGACAGAGACTTCAAAAATTCCAATCCAAATAAACACACAAGTTTATTTTCTTGCTTATCTATTTCCATAAATAATATGATCTAAAGTAAATCAGTCTGATCTAAATGTAGGCACCTGAGGTTGACATTCTCCATATTTTTTCCCACCTCCCTCCCTCCCTTCCTCCTTCCTCTCTCTCTTTTTCTCTCACTCTTCTCCTTCTTCCCTTCCTCCCTCCCTTCCTCATTCTCTTCCTTCCTCTCTCCCTCTCTTCCTTCCTCCTTTCCTTCCTCCCTCTCTTCTTTCCTGATGAGGAAGGGCATCTGATTCAGCTGGGGACATTTTTTAATCAAAATCTCTAAGTAACCTTGGTATTTTATATTTTTATTTTAAAATGGCCTTTATTTCACAGCATGGCCTTTAAGAAGCCTATCCGTTCAGGGACACTTGACATCAAGATAACAGAAATTCCACCTACAGAAGTCTTTCTGAAACAGATGTGGGATTTCCTGAAGGCATGGGTTGGACCTGAACCCTGTGTTGAACCATTTCAGAGAAAATCCTCCAAGGAATGTTAACATATGAAGTTTGCTGCAGAAGCTAACCTGGAAGGAGGTGGCATTCTGCTACACACACACACACACACATAAAATAAATTCCATAGATAACAAGGACAATGAAGATACATGTACAGCTGAGTTCGTACATATCTTCTGAGCTCCTTGCAGTTAGTTTTATCTTTGATGAGATTCACACACTTCATTGGTTGTTTAATGTTCGTTTCTTCTTCTTTGTGCAGTCTTCTCAGACAAAACTCATCATCAACCAGAATAAGCGATGGTGGCAAGCTGCATAAGTCTTTAAAACCAAAAGATTTTCTCAGCACTTTTCTCATTCAAATATGAATGATGACATTTTATAGTTGAAATAGTACGTCATCAAAATGAATAAGAGAGTTTACTATTATTATTAGTAGTATTTTTATAGTCTTATATGGACACGCTCAACTTTGCTGAGGCAAGGAAGAAAGGAGTAGAACTCCTGGTTGATTATCAAGGACTATCATAATAAACAAAGAATTGGACAGTTAGTGACAAAATGTTCTACTTAAAGGAAACATCACCATACACAAGATAAGCTGAGAACTGTTAGTCTGTTCTGTCAGTCTGAAGCCTTGGTAAAGTTATCTTTAGATGAAGTAATCATGTATACCTGAGCTCAAGTATTGAAATATGAAATGAATATAACTGGTAGAATCAATGCTTGTCTGGTTCCCATATAATGCTAAGGAAAGCAGTTACTAGTCTGTTGAACTAAAATGACAACAGGTGTTCACATTTTTTTTGGCTTATTCCAATAACTCCTCCTAAATTTTTAAATTAAAGTTATTTCATCTGATTCTCCCAGGCAAGGGAATATTGATCTCCTGTTTTAAAGTTCATCACTCCTACATTAAAGAATTGTATACATCTATATCTGTCCATCTTATAACTATAAAAACTTTACTGAATTTTGCACATGTATAAAAGAATAACTAAATCAATGTAAGAACTCAGCATCGCATAATACTGTTCCACTTTCGCCACCAAGGTATTTTGATGGTGATTATTTTGCTGCCTGCAAAGTCTGTGATCTAGTAAACTTAATGGAAAGGGTCAAGTTTTATTACACCTAACTGGTTGGTTAAATTGTCTGAGAGTGCTGTCTCTTCCCTATGTTTAATCTCTTTGGGACTGACAGGTTAATTTAAGGAGGAGTTTATATTTTTAAGGCAAAAAAAAAGAAGTAAAAAGCCTTTACTTATTCCAGATGACAAGCAAATACTAATCATAGTAAAAGAGTTGCAGAATTAAATCCTGCAAGAAAAAATATACATTTTGTTTGTATTTCATTTTCCTTAATGAATGTAAAATTAGTTAGCAAAGCATTTATTTTGCAAAGGAGGTTTCAACTCTTAAGAAACATTTATTGGAAGTTAAGACAAACTTTTCCTTCATAACAGGAAAGAAAAAGCTTTCCAGCAAAAAATACTTTTCTTTTTTTCCTAAACAAAATAGGCCCTAGGTGTGAGATTCATTTGACTAGGTGACTACTGGCACCACTGGGAATTATTCAAACTCTATTCAGACTGCATGTACTTACAAGCTCCCTTAAGGCTACGGCACAGGTAGCTTACTCTAAGAATGACAAAATGTACCTCCATTTCACACCTTCATCCCAATCCAGAGGATATTAGATCCAGAAGATCAAATGTGTATTTGCAGGACGTAGTAATTACCAGCCTTATGAACAGCTCAGTGATACTCTTGTAAAGCCAGTTTCAGCCTGCTGCTATGACGACCTAGCAACTATTGAGCTCTAAAGCTTCTCAGCCATGGGCAAAGTTTAGGCCTTCTGCTGATGAATGGTGATCAACAACCAGCTGGAGATAGCCAGACTGATTTCCCTATGGAGCAGAGGAATATCATCAATGGCTCGAGGCACTGTGCTCAGATGTAACTCCACTGGATGCAGCTTGTTTGTGGAAGAAACGGATCTGGCAGTGCTGATATTGTGGTCTGAAATTAAGAGGTTGTCATCAGTTCACCCATGACGGTGTACATGGTGAGGGTAGGCCTAAAGCAATATGGAGATACAGGATGTTTAATCATCTTTACTTTCTCTGGAGGTATTGTCAGGGAGAGAAAAAAAATGTCCTCTACCTCCTCCCCTTCTTCCTCCTGCTCCCTTCTGTTCTCCTCCTTCACAAGGATTATGAACTAGGCATCAGGCTCCTCTGAAAGACCTCAGACCTACACCTCATACATCTCTTGTCAATGTAAGTGAAAATGTCATATCTCCGTCATGCTTTCCCCCCCACCATCACCATTTTAGCTTCCTGCAAGTGTCTTGATCAAGTTTTCTCTTGTCCTTCACGGTTTACTCAGTTAGCTATCTCTATGTTAGTGTAGTTTTTGGCAATTGCAAATGGCTTTGGATGTCCTTGCTGGAAGTACAGCAATGTGTTTTGCCTGAACTATGTAAAAGTATTGTAAAGGTTAGATATTTTTGGCATTTCCATCATGTTTTTCCAAGAACATGCCCAGAAGATGCCTCAGTGCTTAAGCAGTATAAACGTTTGAGGAATGTGACCTGCAGGGTGCTAGCTACTACATGTGCTGTAGCAGCAGAGCACAGATACAGCCAATGATTTAAAATAAATTCCTTTTACTGAGTAAGCTGCTTGATTAGGGCTCATGCTTGGATGATATGTTGATATATTGATATGGTGTATCAATATATATGATATATTCATTAAAACATATTATACTTATTAGCAATAAAAGGACAAGTGAGATCAGAGCTGAATTTCTATAAAGCAGGATCATGACTTCTTTTGTCTGCAAACATTTATAGCCTATATTAAACTGATGAAAAGTTGCAAGAAAAATAAATGAAGTCATCTTTGTGCATATGCAGCATTTACTAAAGCCCAGCAAATCAAGTTTCCATCCAGTAGACTTATTAAGAAACTAGAAACACTCACTTTTCTTAGCAGGATGCAAACAAAACCTTTGGAAAGAGTGGAAGCAGTGAAGTATAAGATGAACTGGCTGACCTGCCAAGAACAAGAAGCACAAAAACACTTACTCGGTGTTTCAGAAATACATACTCAGTTTGTGACTCAGTCTTATTCAGGCTGGGGATTCATTCTCATTGGAGTAATGAGGAATAGTTTGTCTCATTCCAACCAGTTACATTGCCCACTTGTCAGCTCTGGACATGCACATTATTATTTACTATAGCTCATTGAATGGGTAGTAAGCTTAATAATCTGATTGCATTGTTGCATGCCCTTCCCTAGAGAAAGCTTTCCTGACAAAAGCTGGGTCCAGATGAGCAGTAGTAAGGAACTGTTCTGGGTTCCATTGGAAAAAAAAAAGACAGTTCATTTCGAAATACCAGTTTCCAGAATTGATTCACACCAAAAAATAGAATAAAATAAATAAAGGAAGCCGTGCTCTAACCTGGTTTCATTCAGCTTGAAGTAAATCTTACCCTGGTGCAGCCACTTTTCATCCTTAAAAATTAAGAAATTTTTGCATGTCACTTCTGTAAGTAAATTACTCACATAGCGATGAAAATGTGTAAGAATCTATAGAACAGTTGTCAAAAATGAGTATTTCAAGTAAAAGTTTCCAGAACGCTTGAATTCCAGAATGCAAGTCTTCTGAATATTCAGTCCTACCATATTTGCTTTCATGCATATGCATGAAATATTTAACTCAATATTTAAAATACAGTCATCACAAAGCAGCTGAAGCTCTTGATACCCCTAATCCTCAATTAACACCTCAGTAATTAGTAATTTTATTGTTGTGATAGGCCCTTACAAATAGTCACAAATACAGGCCAGTAGTATTCTCTGCACAGGTTAGCAGCTGTTCTAATATTTTCAATTCTGTCAAACCCAGGAATAATTTTCATGAAGATATGTGGCACATTGAAATACTATGGATGTTAATTTTCAAACCATGAAAAGAAACCAGTGATTTTATCAATTTGCTCAAGTTTAGCATCTGATTCACTATACAGAATGGATCTTGATATGCAGAAAAGCCATGGGGCTGCAAAAGCAAATCTTTCAACATGGCACAAGAGTTGCATTTTGACACTTTTTATTTAATTTCCTTTGGTTGTGCCAGTATTAAAATAAGCTATTCCTTGTTTGTGCCAGTATTAAAATGATCTATCCAGCACTGCAATTAGTTTGCTTCTAGAATAGAAAGTGTTATATGAGTTTCCAGGCTAGCATACAAATTTTTTTCCTGAAAACATGTTCTTATTTATGAGTTTAGCTAACAGATCTGAAGGAAGAAAGCAATCTCATCAAACCATTGTCTTATTTGAAAAAAACAAAAACACACTGATGAGCATAATTTGAAGTGACAGACACAAAAATACTGTGAAATTCATACACACTTGAATGGATACAAAATTTTTCTCCTTGACTAAATTTCATAATGTTTCATTAGCCTTGGTGGAAAAGTTCAGCAAAGACATTTGTTCAGCAAAGACATTTATTCACTAAGTAAGTTAAGCCAGTGTGTACTGGTTTCCATCTCTTGTATTTCCTTTTCGCTTTTCCTTATAGTTTTTGAGTCTGCATGAGCTCCCTTTTAAAAATAATGGTCTTCGAACAGAATATTCTACAGTAAGCAATAGAATGCAATTGTTCAATCTGTGTATTCTAGGTCACTTCCTCCTCTTAATTTCATATTTATGTATCACCTGCCATGTCTGAGATCAGAGTAGGTCTTAACAATTATCTCCTTACCTGTCAGCTTCCTTTCTTTGACATAGCCTGTCCATTTGTGTCCATGTAGCAAAACTGAAATGCCTTCAAAAGTGTGTTTGGAATGATTGAAAATATGCCTGATCTTCGTTCAGTTTCCTGTTCTTCTGTGATTTAGCTTCTCTACTTTCTCCTTTTTTAGTTTCCTACAGTGCTGTTATGGGTGTCTAGAAGCCTTTTGCTATCCTCACTTCACCCCACGATATTCATATGAGTCAAGTGTCTCCCAACTTTCAGGCAGTGATTCTCACCTCCCACCTAAGATTTAAGCTGTCAAACTAGAGAAGTTTTTCTTCAACAAATGACTGTTTTCCTTTAAGAAGCAGCTAACACATCTGAATAGCATGTGTAGTAGCTGTTTGGCACAAGAAGAGGCAATGTCATGCCCTTATCTTTCCAACATAGCTAAAATAGTATTTCCAAAGAAAAATAGGAATTCTAAAAGGGATGCACAAGTTGAACATATCACGAGGACAGCGGGGGGTTAGTTTGATATCTTGTTTAGACTGATCTGGAGAAAATATTACTCAATAAAAGAAGATGAAAAGTGAAAGCCGATCAACATGTGGGGAAATGAGGCATTTGAAGAGCCTCAGAACAACCACAAAGGTTCAGTTCCTCATCCCATCAAACTGGAAGCTCTGAGCTGCAAGGAGAGATGTTGATCACACTATTCCATGGGATCTCATGACGGGCTGACTGGCATTTCACCAAGGCTTATGCCATGGGAACTCCCATTTCGTCTTATGGTTGTTCTCTGCCCTTTTGGCTGTGCACCTGCATCAGAATTTCCTATCGTTTGTCTGTTATGGAGTTTACTGACAGCAGATCAAAATAACTTCAAATTCCGTATGGTTCAAAATTTCATCCTCTGATGGATGTATAATAACACGTTCTGGGGGAGAAGTAGAGAGTAATCATCTCCTTGCAGGTTAGTGTCAGATGTGATAGTAATTTTGATTCATAACTATCAATAAAAGAATGAAGAGACATTTGCAATAGTATTCTTGGTAGGCTGCACACTGATCAGAATGATACTTAAGCCACATTCTGTTCGCCCTGAAGTTCAAATACATGCAGTTAATTCCAGTTGATAATCTTAAATCACTATTATATTTTACTCACAAAATATATTTTGTGATATAAAAAAATATATTTTATGTGAAATAAAAATATATATTTTTTATTTCAGATTCATATATATATATTTTCTGTGGTGAACATTGCTAACTTTAAATATCTTATTTTTCTTCATTGAATCCTAATCTGTGGATTTTCAAAAGACAGGTTGTACATATTCCTGTGTTAGCAAACCAATGAATATCAGAACATTGACTATTTTGGTAGTAAATTGGTCTTTCTTGTAAGAGGGAAAGGGACCTTAGAAACAGGAAAAAAATATTGATATTTACATGAAATATGGTTAATTTTCTGGACAATAATTCAACAATTTATTAAGTGTTGCCATGATATTTTAATGAGGACTGCTTGTTGGAGCTGGGTATGCCTATAAAGCACAATACGGTGCCCTGCAAAGATACCATATTCATATATATATATACGTATATTATATATAATGTATATTTTTATATATATATATATATANTGTGCCCTGCAAAGATACCATATTTGTATATATATATATATATACATATATGTGTGTATATATATATATATACCTATATCTCCCTGATGCTGAAGTGCTTTAGGGAGACCTACTTTCAATACCTTGCTCCAGTGCCTACTATTAGTTATTGAAGCAAGAAGTGGAAGTGAGGTCTTTCCTCTGCCACATGGTGTATCCTAACTATGAAGTAACAGAATCTCTTCTTCTCTAATCCTAGCAGTTGCCACGAAAAATGGAAAGGTATTTAGAGAAAGGGCGGGATATACTTCTTCCAAGCTCTTCTTATGAAGGTGAATTTCACAGGTCACCTAAGCCAAACTGGTGGCCACCTGCTGCCCAAAGGGACGGTCTCCATCTCCTCTTGCTCCTGACACAGCAGCTGCTCTCTACTTCTTTCCCAGCTACCCAGCGTTGACTCTAAGAGACACTGTTCATGCAGCTAAACTAGCTGTAAAAAGTGCTGCTTAGTTTTCCAGCACTTTCTAGCAATTTTGTCCCATGCTTTGCTCCAACAGAGGAAGTGGCAGGAGCAGGACTACCACCTTTAAGATAGCCAATAGCTCCAAACCCAGCTTTGCTTCCTTGCAAAACCACAGCCTTAGTGCAAGCAGCAGCCCCATTTACTGCAACCTCTTTGGGGGATTTCCTTCTGTGGCACCTCAAACTCTCTGTGCCTTAAGTATCTTAAGCATGAGTAAAATACTCTATGAAGATATAAGATTTTTTTTTCTCATGCTAAACGATTGTTTTTCTTCTTTTAAGAACCAACAATGAAGAAGCAAAGAACCAACTGCTCATTTCACATTATTAGTTTTAATTCCTTTGTAACTTTTTTGGCCTCCTTACTTTCAAGAAAGTCTTTCATCTACCAGGGATTTTCCTCTCCCTGTTGTCTCACAAGACTCACCACAGTGACTTTCATCACAATTATCTTTGTAAATAAACTTTAAAATATCAGTGTCTGCAAGAGTGAGGCTTACCTCTAATACCAGCATTGATTTCTATTTGACTTGAAATGGCTGCTTTTAAGTAATAGTGTAATGTGCCACAATCTGTGGGTCATTCACACTGAAAAAAAAAAGAGTCCATTCCTTGTAAGATAAATGAACTCCTCCTGAAATACCAGAACAACAATATTGTTTAGGACAAAAATATGTAATTTCAATTTATTCTATAGAATTGGATGAAAAATCCATTGCACTAGGAAGAAAACATAGGATACTGTTGATGTATTTAATGATTTTGGAAAAAAAGAAACTGTGAAGAAATACAGAATGGGTGCGCCTTAATTATGGTACTTCGCTATTGTGTCACCTCCATTTTACATGCCTATTCTTGTGCAGCAGAGGTTACTCTAAAGTAAAGGCTTACAGTTTTTGAGCAAAGAAGAAAGCCAGGCACCACCGAAGACTTGTAAGAGATCTATCCCATACATCGATCTCTCTGGATTGAGTGAAAATCAATAGGAAATGATAATCTTATTCATGAAATTGCTCATCAAACATAAAAAGGAAGTTCCCTAGCTTTTGCATAACAGCAGATTATTTAGAGTACTTGGCCAAGAAGCAGTAAACCTGTTTTAGGTCTTCCTCAGTCTGAGTCAACTTTCAATCCACTTTCTCCATGGATCTAATCAGACCCTAGAGTGGGGGAAAAGGAAAAGGATACTCCATTTCTGTGGGGTCAGAGACAGCCAAAATTCAAAACTCAAGACGCTGGAAGACATCATACAGGCATCTGAGCTGCAGGAGCCTGGACAAGGATCTCAGTTCTGCTCCCTCAATTCTGCTCAATTCTGTACCCTGTAAGGTACAGAACCCACCACACTGGGTGGTGTTCACTAGAACCCACCACAGGAACATGCTTCCCAGCTCAATATCCCAGTTGCAGAGCTAGAAACTGGATTCTCCCTTTCTCTTTCCTTCAGCCCTTATGGCTCTTTCATTCCTGACATGTAGTGGTTCAGCTTCCAGACACAGTGCACAGAATGCTGCGTTCCCAAACACTGCCCCCACCCCACCCCATGCTGGAGAACATTCTTCTGGGTTATCTGTGACCATCTACAAGGGCAATAAATGTTCAAGCACTGGGTGACGGTTCCCTAAAACTGAAGCTGGCTGTGGTCAGATCCATGACTGGCAGCTTGGCCATCCCTGGAAAGCCAGAGCAAAATGTGGTGGCTGGCTGCCTGTGCCAGGATCGCAGCTGGGATTTACATGGGGATAGGGGCTGTCCCTACACTATCCACTGCAGAGCAGGTGCAGGTGCCACCAACGGGTGAGCAGAGACCACTCAGTGTCAGGCGAGAAGTAAAGTAATACATAGCACCTGCTTCTACTTACATTTCCAGGTAATCCTGGAAAACACGTGCACTGATGTGCCGCAATAGGTACGCCCTTTAACTAGATAAAAGTTAAGCACCGCTCCCTCCCGTTGGGAATACATGTTAACAACCAGTCTCACCACTGGATACGCAGGCAGAAGTCTTCCCCATCACCAGGGCCTTGTGGTTTTGCCGCCTGCATGTTTTTTTGCAAGATTTTTGTCTACTCCGCCAGCAAACACAGCACTAAAGCAGCAGGGCGTGCGCAAGCTGCTCGTAGTACTGGGACAGAAATAGATACACCCAAGCTGCCATTTATTCCATAACCACGAGCCCCGCACGAAGTGCTGCGTTTGCCTCCTTCTCACGGGGCGCTAATTATGACATTCCCAGTGTCTCCCTTCTTTTGTTCAGCATGACGTGCCAGCAGGGAATCAAGTGGCTCTTTGTTGCGTGGAACTACACGCGGGCTACTCGGACCTAAACGGTCATCCCTGCCCTTCGAGCAGTTTACCGATGGAGTCGGGTAGACAATGAAGTTACATGGATATACATATATATGGATGCACACACACACACACACACGCACACNCAGATGTACATATATATATGTACGCACACACACACACACACACACACATATATATAAGAGCAACAGCTCCTCACTACGCGCCCCGCGGGGCGGGTGAGCCCCCAGCACAGCGCACGCCGGCAGCAGGCGGAGGAAGGGGGGGGATCCGCGGTGCGCGGAGCCCACGGGCGGTGCTCGGGGCGGGCGGCCGCGGAGGGTGTCGCCCCCCGGGCGCGTCCAGCGGCGGCGGCGGCGGCAGGGGGACGTTTTCGGGCGGAGCGGTGAGCGCTGGCGGGCAGAAGGCGTGCGCGAGCGGCAGCAGAGGAGGGAGGGCAGTAGGAGTGCCGGGGGCGGAGAGGGGGGGACAGGCAGGGAGAGGCTGCTCGGAGAAGGGCTGGGAGCACCGTGCCGCAAGGAGAGGAAAAAGGAAAAAGAGA
>VWPW01016596.1:681973-731559 GCA_013389825.1 Crypturellus undulatus
CCCGCGGAGGTGAGAGCCGCGCCGGGGTGCGGGGCGGGGCGGCGGCCGTGCGGGCTCCCTGCCCGCCCTGGGAACAGGTTGTGGGCGCGGGGCCGGGGCTGGAGCCGGGGCCGGGGCCGGGGCCGGGCGTTATTCCTTCATTTATCTGTGCGTGTGCGGGCGCGCCTGGCCGCGGAAACCCGTGTCTGCGCTTGGGGAGCGGGTGATGGAGATGCCGTGAGCGGGTGAGGGAGGTCCCGTGGGGCGGTCACCTCGGTGGTCGCTCGGGTCTGCTGGTCGGCTCTTTTTGTGTGCGGAGGTGAGAAAACTCAGCCTGTGTTTTTTTCTCGGGTTTGCCTCAGCGCTTTCCCTTAAATCAGCCCATTTCTTGGCATGCTATTGCACTTCTGCAGACCCCGCCGTTTGGGTGGAGCGGCGTTGCAAGGCTGCCAGGGCACCCGGGTAAATCAGGGCTGACAGGGAGCTGGATGGGAATGTTCTGATAAACATTTTTTTTCATTGGTATTGTCAGTTGGTTAAATCTCTGTGTTTCGTGGAAGTGTATCTTCCAACAGGGCGGGAGGCAGCTTTCATGGTTTCCATCAGCCTTCCTCAGGTGGCTGTTGAGTGCCCTCCAATTTTTGCTTTATTTTTTTTTTTAAGTGGGGAATTAGGATCTTGTGTGCCCGGGTATACTGGCTTCAAGGGGTTGGGGTCTCTGGTGTTGGTATCCTGCTGGCCTCATGGGCTTCTTTGGGAGGAAAATGCCTTTCTTTTCCTCCTTGAGAACACACCAGCTTGAAAACTCGCGTCAGTCCTGCAAAACAGCAGTGTTTTCTTTGGAGCAATGTGGGGCCCTGGGTGTGATCACAGATCTGTGTCTCCTGCCCAGGTTTGCTTTCAGGTAAAGGCAGATCTTGATTTACTTGTCTTCTTTCCCCCCATCTTTGTAAGACAGCAATCTCCTGTCTTGGCAAGACTGATCGTTACCAATATGTTACAACAAGAACAAGTGGGCAGCACTGTAGTAGTAGCTTTCTGGCAATACTTTAGATAGGACTTTGTGGGTGTAAAGACATTTCCTTTTGCTTACACTAGACTACAGTGTCTGTGTCTTAGAACTGACCTAAGGAAATGCATTTTTCTGTGTGTGGGTATGTGCTGATATGTTCAGAGTGATGGGACAAGTTCTCCTGGCGGGATTGGCGTCCCAGAGCAGTGGGGAATCCAGGCAGACTGGGATTAGGGTGGCTGGTAGAGTGGAGCTCTGAACCACTGCTGTGATTTTGTGTTTTGGTAGCTCTCAGAAATCTGAGTTGTAAATCATGTTACACGAAGAGGAAAGCTGGTCTTTGGCCTCAAAAGATTGCTTGCTAGAAACAGCAAGCAATTTATAAGTGGAAGGGGAAATGCCTTGACTAGTACTACACAGGTTAGTCCAGAACATGTTTCCTTGCTGAAATACATGCTTTATACTTTCTGATCCTGCTATAGTACATTTTTATTGTGAACTGAATCTTGATTGTGGAATAATAATTTTGCAAGCAGTGGCAATAATGTTTTAATATGCAGAACATGTATTTAATATGGAAAATGGATAAATGATCTAAATCTTCTGACTGGAGGGTACAGTATACAAATTCATTTGAATAAATCTGCCTAGTGTATAGTTTTAAATTGTACAGTAGAAATTAAATGGAGCTTGAGTTTGAGATTTGTAGTACTTGTTGAGGCAACTGCCCGTCATGAAGCAGTGGTTTATTGTGCTACTCTGAAATCGCTCTTGTGTTTTATTCCAGCTCGATGTTACTTTTAAGTAGTACCACTTTTTCAAACCAGCATAATGAGAGGAAAACCACTTGGCATGCACTCCTGTAAAACACTTCAGTGCTAAATTCAGATCTTTGTTTGAGGCTATCTATAAAATACCATGATTATGTAGGACGTCATTCCAAGGAAAATACACAAGTAGAGTAAAATTCTGTCTTCAAACATATTTTTTTCGCTGAAAATGGCAGTCACATTGACCATTTTTTACCTTTTTTTTTTTTTTCTTAAGGGAAGGGAAATTATTCTTAGCTTGGAGATGGATATTCTGGCATGGGATGATGATCAATAGGTAAGTGGCTGTAGTAAATAAGGCACTTGACTGAGGTGGATTATACTTGAACAAGGGCTTCTATCTGACCTGACTGTCCAAGCTAACAGATTATTTCAGTGTTTTTCATTTTGTTTCACAAGAAGATGTGCTGAAATAGACAGCTTGTAATGTACGTATACACACAAATTAATCTTAGTTCAGTTGTGATATATGACAGAATATGTATTTCACATCTGAATTTTTGTTGAAATGTTCATGAAAATGACTTTTTTTGTCCATTTCTCTATGAAGTGACAAGCTAGAGAAAATCTCTGCCTAAAAAAAACAAACTGAAACAAACATTCACCCCTCCAATACTATGATCCTAAAACATTTTATAATGACCGTCAGTACGATCTCAGATTAAGTCTACACTTGGAGCATCTTATTCTCTTTCAGGTCGTAGTCTATCAAACCTTACTTGTATATCCTTTTTTTCCATTTCATCTTCTGTCTGCTATTAACTGTTATTAAGATGACTGTAGCTAACGAATATATGTTGCAATGCTACACAAAATTACCCATAATTGGGCAAGCAGTTGATGATGTCTGGGAATATCATGTTGTCACATGTTGTCAATACAGTTGCTGGAGATACTTGTGGGCCAGCCATGCTGATTTAAGAATCTGCGTGTTTGAAATGAACTACAGTTTTTGGTATCATTCTGAAAAAGAAGACAAATATTCTTGGATTAATAGCATGAAAAACTTTCCTGGCAAACTGCTAACTCTATCCTTTACACTTGCACTTATATTTGTTAATTTTGCCTAAGGTGTGTTTCATGTGCTGCCAAACCTAGCTGTTAATACATTTAGCTTCCTAGAAACGTGTCACAGCAGCCAAATAAACAGCAAGATACATAATTTCTTGCCATTCACACAGCCTTTTTATGGAGTAATTACTAATACATAGTATGATTCGTGCCTATGAGTGTGCATGTTCCTAGCCACTCTTACTATATATTGTGAGTTTTGAATTTGTTGTCATTTCTTCCTTCTACCCGTTTTTACTTTAAGTAGTTTTTCTTCCTTAAAATATTTGAGATCTTGGAAGTTCTGTCATGTAACTTTGGAAATTTAGTACCTCTGGGGATTGTAAAAAACAAGAAAGTAAAAAGCTGTGCAATCAGAATAGTACAGTAACTAACCTGAAAAGTACAGCTGGATGGGAATCTTGATTTTGGTAGAACTTGATCATATTTACAGCTTGTACTCTTGGGATGTAGTTGAGATCTTTGATCATTGTGTTACTGCACTCTCTCTTTCCAAAAATTGTATCTTTGATGTGCAAAACTGCTCTGAGAAAAGCTTTTGTTTGAGTAAAACTCTTTTTTTTTTTTTAAAATGAGAAAACACCTGTCCTGTTTTTAATAAGAATGTCGCTGGTGTGAGTAAATGGCTGTAAGAAGAGTATGATTGTGCTTTATTTCTATTGTATATAACCAATACTGTATGTTTTTGCTGGATTTATTTCTATGATATTAAATAAAATAAGGGTGTTAAAAGGCAGACTGAAAGAAAATTAAACACTTCCAATCCAAGGAGCATGTGCTTGTCAGCAGTGTGAGCATGACACTCAGACTTACGTTGATTCAGAGATACATGTAGTGTGGTCAGCAGCTGGTTTTTCTGATACTTTTCTCATAAGCTGCTCTGATCTAAGGTATTTTGTGAGAGAATAAGTTTTGGGGAACTATATAAATTGTTCCAAAAGGCAGAGTGTCTTTTAGCAGTTTAAAGGTATTTAGTTTTGAACATACTTTGTTGGTTTCTTTAGGCATTATTTTTTCCTCTGAGAAAATGGCTAGGTGCCTATGGCACGGCTGGCACATGAATATGTTTGACAATGAGGCATTGCAGTTCAAAGATTTGTCTAAAAGCATTTGGACGGTGAGATTTTGGTCATAGCTAGTTCTGTCTCGGATGCATATGAGCAAGGAGACTTTGTATGGATCCTAGGTATGCTGTAGCTGTGGCACAAGTATATATCAGAGCCACATTGGATAATAAAATCCAAATTGGATAGTAAAAAGTGACTGAGGGATAATACTTGTGGTCCTGAAAACATACATAGTTTTATGATAGTAGATGTCAAACCCTAACTCAATACAAGAAAATACAAGAAAATTATTTTGTCACGTGCAGAAATATTGAGTAGACTTGAAATAAACTGGTTAAAGTTTTTCAAAAAGAATTTTTCCTTCTGATACCTAAAAATCTGTATGTCTGCTTTTCTGAGATCACAGATGATTTCACTAAGAGCCTAGAATAAGATGCATAATATTTGGAAGGACTTTCTGAAGACTGCATGACGTGTCTTTTTAGATAATAATTTAAAAAAAATCTTTTAAAGGATGTTCCTTTTGATATTGCGGTAGTTTACTATGGATCAATTTTCAGCTGAGATAGATAGCTTTGTACCAGGTACAGTTTTATTAGGTGTAATGGAACAAAAGCATCTCACCAAGTAAATTTACCTTAGAGTTTGGGAAGTAGTGTGTAGGAGGAATGAGGAGGGAGGACCAGACAGTGTAGATGGCTCTGTATTTTTATGGTGATCCACAGCAAAATTCCAGAGGCTGGAAGATTAATCTAAGCAAGTACCTAGACTTGCTGTATAACCAAGAGAGAGAGATGAATCAGATGGCAAGTATCTGAATGTATGGGCAAGACCCTTTCAGAGTGGTGACCGTCTGTTTTGTGTTCAAAATGGATGGGCATAGGGGTCCTTGCATGTAACTGCAGAGTCAGATGAGGACTTCCCTTGGAACAGAGTACATTCTGATGGTGGTGTCCTGAGTGTCTCCTGAAAAGGGAGAGTTTGGTCACTGTGGCAGGTATAGCTTATGGATAAATATGAAGTGCGTCCTAATTAGGAATCTTATTTAAAGAATATTAGAGATTTAGCACCCTGATCTACATACTGCTAAGCTTCTTATTAATTTTGTAATTTGCACTGGAGGAAGACTTTTTATGGAAAATAAACCCTCAAGGAAATTGGGACATCTAACTTCCAATATTTATAGAAAGCTTTATTTCTGTGACAATGTTCTGTAGAAGATGGCTAGAAGGAAATACTATTTGTTTACTCTTATGCAATCATCACAGCCCAAATGACTCCATTTAGACACAGGTAAGCAGGGTCAGATTCTGCTCATGTGGATTCTTCTAGTGGAAAAGTAATTCACAAATAATGTTAGACCACAGTTATCCTTGGCCTTCAAGTGGTCAGAAAGAGAAGTTAGGGTGTAGTCATATTAACTGTATGCTCCTGCAATTTTTACCAGTCAAGACAGTTTTCTGTAGACATAGTAGGGTGCAACTTGGAGCAGTCATAAGGTTGCTCCAAAATGTATTGTGGCATTACAAGAGTAAGGTTATTTTTGTACCTTGCTTCTACATAGCTATGAAATACAGTTCATCTGGACCATAAAATAAGGTAGACAGTATTATGGCCCATCAAGCAGATGGTCATAGAAGCTTTCCTTTCGTAGCAGGTTGCTCAGTTAAAAAACTAATTTTGGTAGGCAGACTTTGCTTTTTTTCAGAGATTAATAAATTAGTCCAAACCTTTGTTCTGAAAGGCAGCTTATGTTTTGTAGCAATAAAACTTAATAATTTGGTCTGTGTAAATGGTAAATTTTAACATTTTGGGGGCTTTGTAACCAGCCTGGAGTAATATAGTATAAATAACATTTCTAGAGAGAACACGAGGTGTTTATTCGGTTAATTGATCTAACTGGAAAAGAAACAAACATGCTCTTAGAGCTCAGAGTGCCCTCCCTTACTGGACCTGGTGAAGCAATTAAGCCTAAAAGCTTGTCACTTCTTTTTCTTACTCTGTTGCAGTAGTAGGTTTTTAAAGTAATCTTTATTTGTCTTTGTAAAGTCAAGTGATCCAAATTTAGGCAGACCTACTGTGTGCCTGGAGACAAGAAGTGTGAAAATGTGTATTTTTTGCAAGAGGAGTAGGATTCGTTTCAGAATGTGAGATTGTGCCCCAAACTCACGATTCCTCAGTCCTGTCACATCCCTTCCTTTCCCAGCAGGACACACTAGTCTACCTCCCCGTGTGCCAACACAGCCATATAAAGGAAAGCACACAAAAACACTGCAAGCTACTCTTCTCTGCTTCCACTTCCTACCACAGATACTGTTCTCTGGTGTCAAGTGGCCCAGTACTTCCTTGACCCCTTTCACTGCTTCTCACTGGATGTGTTTCAGTGTCAAAGGCTTTGGCTCTCGCAGCAGCCCCAGGTCGAAGTCTCCTGATTGTTCGCACTACATATATGCTAATTAACTCAGTGTCCCTGCCGGAGATAGTGAAGTCGTTCCCTCAGAAGAGTGGGAGGCAAGGGAAAAAAGATGCCGTTGGCCGGCTGATTTGCTCCAAGGTCCGCCCTGGATAAACAGTATGGATACAGACCCTGCCAAGTTTGGCTTGCTCTGCCTGGGACATTTCTCTAGCGCTCTCCCAGGAGGTCTTCTGCCCCTAACTGCCCCCCTCCTGCCTGTGATAAAAAGAACTCGGAAACACTCCTGAATTTCTGACCTAGCTAGATTGTGGTATGAGCGGTTCCCGTAAGACAGCCCTATCCCTGATGGTGACTGCAGCTTACCAGGCAGAAGGATGAGTAGAGATGTAAGTGTGAAGGGCAATGACATTGGTGGTTGTGCTCCAGTTCTGTATCGAGTCTTTAGTATACAGTGGACCTTTCTACCCTTAGGGACGCATCTTCCCACCTTGTGAAAGGAATTGAGGGTACAGACACCTGCCGTATGCTCTAATGGACACCCAGTCCACATAACTGGGACCAAGACTCTTCATGGGGCTGGTGATTCCTACCCCAGTGCATAAACATTAAGGAAGCCAAGCTGGTTCTTGGTAACTTTCACACACGGGGACTCAGTTTGTGCTTTGGTGGCTTTTTTTTCCCCTTGCTCATTATATTCCCTCGATTTCTGTTTGAACAAATTTGTTGTATTTCCTTTACAGAGTTTTAACAAAAGAGGCAAGAGTCAGGATTAAGATAACTCTGCAGTTGTTGCAGAAAGAAAAGTCTTGGAAACCCAAGGGGGGTTTCCAAGGGAAGAGCATGCAGGGACTGCACAGTATGGTCTTGGCTGTGTGAACAGCCCCTGGGCTGTAGTTGTGCCTTCATTTCTCCGCCTGATGGAAATCATTGTGTTCCAGCAAATCTGAATATCTTGTCAATAATTAATCTAATCACCAACAGAGTAAAAAGACAGAATGGGCTGGTTTTAGTATTTTTTTTTTGCAATTTTCCAAGAATGGAGAGCACTACTTCAAACTTTTTCTTTATTAGTTTCAAATGTAGCTACTGTAACTCTTGTCCACTAAAAAGAGTGCTAGAAATGTGCTTAGTATCAGAAACCGAAGGCTTCCATGATCTGAGTCCTGTGTAGAAATGTAATAAATGACAGTTCTTGCCCCCAAAATTTCTGTCTATCAGAGAGAAGAGCAAGGGGAAATCAGGTAATGTCTACAAGGACTAATGACATGATAGCAAATATAATTTCAGTCAGGGGAATTTCATTAGCTAAGAACACACTCAATTTCTATTTTTTTTCTGCTGAATATAGTAAGTCATCAGACTACCTAGATCTTAATCTTTTTAAAGCTCATCATTTAAATAAAATACATAGTGAGGATTCAGTCAGTTCAGTGCAAATGAATAGCATGGAATTACTCATCCTTTATGTGCAAGGACTGTAGAGTGTATTGCCCACTGGGAGTTGAGAAGGGGAAATAGACAGCTCGTCCACTTCTAAAACGTGATTACTCTGAGGCTGTGATGCAGACATACCAAGTTGCGTATCGGATCATAGGAAGCATAGTCACAAAACATAGTGACCACTGTGGCTTTTGGATTTGGTCTGCCTAGTTTGTAATTGCCAGGACCCATCCGCCGCATACTGCCACGTGCTGTAACTGGGGTTAGCACATGTTTACCAGGTGTTGAAATCAAAGTGTGCATCCAGCTGAGGGCAAGCACCGTGGCCCCTTCCTGTGCTCCGTATTTTGCCTCTTGATTTGATGCAGTGGCCTGCACACTGGAGCCGTAGATATTTGGGAGGCCCATCAGAGGCCGTGGGTACTGTGGCGTTGGTGAGTGTGCTGCAAGGGTTATTTGTGGTGATAAATACCGTGGCGTTTTGGAATGGTTAAGGGTGGGGCTGGTTTAAATATTAGGTTATATCCAGGTTTAAATATTAGCTGGTCGTCTCATAAAGGAGGGGCAGCAATGCTGGGGCTGCTGCTGTGCATTTGCTGAACCAGCAGCTCTGGAGGAAGCTGTGTCCTTTTTTTATCTGGCTTGTGGGTTGGGTGCACATGTGTGAATTCCATCTGGGTTCAGATGCAAACAGCTCGCGCCAGGAGCCCACTCTTTGGAAAAGGCACAAGATTCACAAGAGTTCCAGAGATAAAATGCAGAACTGGACAAAAAGAACCGTGTTGATGGTACTAGAAAATGCTGGTGTGGTTGTGTTGCTTTCACATCTTCCTCATATTTTTTTCAGCATTATTTGTTTCAGT
Source organism: Crypturellus undulatus (assembly GCA_013389825.1). Classification (NCBI taxonomy): domain Eukaryota; kingdom Metazoa; phylum Chordata; class Aves; order Tinamiformes; family Tinamidae; genus Crypturellus; species Crypturellus undulatus. The sequence goes on from VWPW01016596.1 coordinate 690,652, forward strand.
CATTCTTAGTGAGACATGAGCAATTTATGAATACTGTCTATAGGAGTATCCATGTATTATTTGGTCTCATATAGCTTTATCTATGATGTCTGTTTTCACAAGAACATTTCAAACACAGAGAACAACAGATTGTGAAATTTTAATAGGGAGCAGATAAAACATAATACAGATTGCAGTTTTGCTTCAATATTTGATTGTGGGATATGAGTCAGGGTTCTTCTAACCTGGGAACCAGTGAAACTAAACAACTTCAGTGAAATATTTTATGCACAAGTATAACAACATGGGTCTGGATTGCTCTTAAAATCCTTCATTCACTCACTCGCTTTAGGCTAGAAAAAGCTACAAATTTGCAGCTCACTTCATGTTGGCACTAGTTAGATTTCAGCCAACATCTGACAGCTGAAGCCTACAAGTGCCATTTGGAGCTCCCAGCTGGTGCGGCCACTGGCTACTGATGACCTTTTCTCTTCTCTCCCACAGACATAATGGTTCAGGAGTGAGATAATAAGATATATTAAAGAGAAGCAGAAAGAAAACTGATCGCTATCCTCACTATCTATGTATCATTTTGTAACTCCAGCATCTGCTTTTGTGAAAATATAGCCTGTGACTGATTCTCTTTCTTGTATTTCAAAAGACCTTTGGATTTCTTTTCAGAACAGCTCCTTTAAAATGTGCTATAATGATTATTGAAAATTAGAGCATGAATGAAGGTTAAAGGGCCTATTGATGTATCAAAATATATAACAGTAACTGAGATAGATGGTTAGTCTTATTCCATGTTAAGTGTTCATGCCAGTGTCATTTATTACTATTATCACTGTAATTAGCCTGGGATCAAAGATTTCTTTAGATGACCATTCTGTGACCTGCCGCCTTCCCCTCCCGCTTTTTAAAGAATGTGTCTTCTTCCTGCTGGGACTTGTTAGGAAATTGGCTTAAGTCTGTTTGTTGTAGTGTCCTAAGCAGTGCTAAGCAGAGTAGAGCTGTTCTCATTAGCTGTCTGTTACCCAAGTCTCAACACAAAACTGTTGAGGATTTGTTTGTGACATAAATATGTCTTGATTTGTTTAAAATACGTTTTGATTCAGCTGTGTGGATGGCATCTAACTGTGTTCTGGCTTTCAACTCCTTTGTGAATTAGATTTAAGTGACCAAAATCAATTGAAAATGTCTGAAGATTTAGTGTGATTGATGGGCATGGTTGCATTTGCAGAATGCCTAGATTTTAGCAGAGTTCAAGGTTTGCCTGAGCAATGAACTAGATGATTGTTTACTTTCAAGGCAAGAATTGCTGGTAGCTGTTCTCCTGCCTTCTTGTCAAATGCAATTTTTTATTTTTTATTTTCTTTTTCTTCTCAGGGTAATGTTGCTGTTATAGCAGTGCAGAGCAGCTTATTTGATGCAAGATTAATGTTGTATTCTCTGATGTTGCATTCTCTGATGCTGCTGGGGTAGCCCCGTTCTTGTGGATGCTGTTTCAAAGGCGTTCCCATGCTGAGAGCTGATAGTGAGACCTCCCGTGCTAAGACTGATCATCCTGGAAAAGGCTGGAAAGGGCTTTGATGGTGTGTGGGTGTGTGTATGTGTGCGTGCACACCATATGTATGTGTGTGTGATCATGCGGTCATTGAAATATGCCAGATATTACTGGTGGTTTTCGAAGCAGCAGGGATTAAATACTCCTATGTCCCTGTTCTGAGTATTCTTGGTAGGAAAAGCAAAGGAATGTTATCTTAAAGAACAAGAATCATTTTAAAAAGGGATGAGAGTGTTAGAAGTATTTTCTTTATCTGTTTACTCTTCCCGTTAAGGGGAATTAGATCCTTTTGGTGTAAATGAGTTCTAAGGAGTTAGCTAAATCAATTTAAAGGGTGAATAATTGGATTAATATCCCCAGCTTATCTGAGGAGTTGTCTGAGCGTGTAATAGTCAAAGATTGCTTTAAATATTTTATTCAAAATAATGCTGGTAATTTAATTGTAAATTATGTATGGAGAAGGTGTGATGACTGTGTGTTGTTAAGTTTACTGAACCATGTTTAGTTAATGCACTTAAGCTGCATCAAAGACATGGTCAGGCTTTATTTTACTTTGGATAGAAAGTATTTATAATATTAATATTGCTAATGTACCCTGAGGTGCAGCGTACCATCTTGCTCTCTTTCTGGCCATAATCTGTACTTGAGATGAGTGAGGAATGTGTGTGTGTGCGATTTTGTTTTATTTAAATTGTAGCACAGACCAGCAGCCCTTTCTGCCTTTGTGCTCCAGAAAATGAAAGCATAAGCAGTCTGTACCTGTGACACATGACAAATGGGGCCACTCATTCAGTCCCACATAGCATGCTAATAGCAGAGCTCAGTCAAAGCTGGAATGTGCCTACATCATCACAAAAGTTTGAGTATTTATTGGTGCTGTATGTGGCTTCCTCCTGTGTTGCTCAGCCCTGGCAAGTAAGTTCCCAGTTTCCATCTGTGGCAGGTTGGTTTTCTGTCTGTTGTCCTTGGATGATAAAGCCAAAAAAGCCTGATTACATTTATCCACTACAGCAATATATTACATACATATACACACGCATGTATATATTGATTTGGCTTTACCTAACTCTTCCAAAGAAACTGGAAGTCATCCTATCCTACAAGTGAAAGTTTTCCTCTTAGTTTCAAGCAGCAGGTGGTTTTTAAACCTTAGCAAGAATATTTTATCAAGTTAAATTTGGCAATACTTGCCCTTTTCTGATTCAAATCCTGCAGAGAAATATTCTTGTTAATACATTCCAAAAGGTTAAGAGACCACCTTGAATACATTTTATTAGCTTGTATCGAGAGCTGAAGCCTTGCTAGACATGCCACTTCAATAATAAAAAAAAATCTGTACATGCTCTTTTACAATTTGTCACTGTTTTTCAAGCTTATTAACTCATTAAGTCGCATTTAATGAGGATAACCACAAAGTAATTAATTTATACAGTATGTTTATTGCTTCCCTAATGGATTTATGTATTAAATTTTGATTTAAGAGTTCCTCAATGAATATGCTAATCTACTTCTATATATTTGTGCAATTTGTTTGTTGAATAAATAAAAATATTTTTCAAGATCTTCATTCCAAGGTCTGCTCTGGTTTTCACTATACCACTTGGGTTAAGTGTGGCGTGAGTTTAGGTTTCTTTAAACAGACTTTTTAATTCCAAAGTCTGTACAGTTCTATTTCTTTTTTATTAAACTACTTGGGAATTGCACTGCAGAAAATCTTTTCCTCAGTTATGTTGTTTCCCTAGAGCTTCTCTATGGGCAAATTTAGTTTGCTTTCTCTAGTAAATTGTAGCTTTAGGAAGAACTGAGTACTAATGAAGTATAGGATTCACTTCCAAATAAGTTCTCCTCATTTGCTTACTTTCAGATACTTAATGTGAAAAGCACTGAAGCCGTTACTATTATGCAATCATTCAGTTCTCAGGCTTTTCTTTTAAACAATTAGTTGTACTTTTTTTTTTTTTTTGTAATTGTAAGTGTGATACTTAATTCAAAAGGGAATAAACTTATTTTAAGGACTTGAGGAGTAGCACAACTAAATGTACTTGGGTATATGATGATGTGACAAAATAATAATTTCAGTACCGGAGGAGAGAAATACATTGATTGGCAGCATAGCTGTTTAATGTAGTTACAAATAAGATATTCCAGAGCCTTCCCTTCAAATGGCAACCTCTGTAGGTGAAGCAGTGGTTGTAGTCTGTGGTAATAAAGATAGTAAAAGAAGTGGAGTACTCATATATCTTCAAGGATGTGTATGTTTAATGCATATTTTCCTCCTCAAAACAATATTTTTCTACATATACAAATGATGTATGAAAATGATGTATGAAAATAATGTTGAGGATTAAAACATTATTGTGGGTGGGGGAGAATACATTTTGGCAGAAATAGTCTGAATGTTGAGAGATAAATAGTGTGAATTCTGAGAGATGTTCTGTTATGGTTTCAAAGTAGATGGGAGCCTCAGTTATTGTAGTCAGAGAAATTTTCTCCTGTTCTGTGTTTTTGTACATATTGGAGCTCTCTAGGACTTAATTATTCAGCCTTTGAGGGACATCATACTGATCTTGATTTACTCTATTATGCTGTCTGTGAATATCTGATATTAATTGAGTCTGCTTAAAAAGCACATTATCGAGTATAATTTATTCAATATCCTCTTAACAAAGAAAATTGCATTTATTAAAAGTAATTCAGAAAAGAAGCAAGAGCTTCCCTTCGTTAAATAAGGTATCTGCAATGTGTTGGTTAGTCTCTTCTCTAAGCCCAGAGAAAACAGCAGCGGCCTATTTCATACCATATGTGGTAGCTGTGTGTAAATATTGTCCTTTTAATTGCAACCTCTGTAACACAGTGAATGCCATTTGCAAAAGGGCTGTACAAACTGTTTCATAGCACACTATATAGTAGAATGCAGCAAACAAAATCCATTAAAAATGCAGTGAACTGCAGCATTAAATTCTGTGGCAAAATCTCTTCAGTTGAAGTGTTATGTTAATGTTTAATCACTGAATATCTCTTCCTCACTTCCCCTCAAACATGTACATAAAATAATCTCCCCTTGCTTCACCCTGTCTCCGCTACAGCTATCACAGTGGACAGAATTTATGTGAACAATTACAGACTGCACAGACCCAGGTAGCTTCCACAACTTGTATGGCTTTGCCTCTTGGTGACACTCACATTTTTTGCCAGACATTGCGACTAATGTAGTAAACTTGATTTGACTTCTTCTCTGATTTTCTTTTCCTACCAGTGAAGGGACTAAGCCATTCATTTGCAGATTGGTTGCAAGGTAAATACTATTAGTATCAGCTCTGCAAAATTAAAGTTACGCTGCTCAGGTGTGAATTTGTTTATATTTCCAGTGTAAGTAATGCTGTTCTAATTCATAGAGGCAAAGATATATTTACCATAATGCTATTTATGTAGGTTTTTCTCATCTTCCCACCCCTTTAATAATCAAAAAGGTTATACAAGTGGACTGAATTTGAATAAATATGTTTTTGGTGTAGATATTCAAAGTCTATCTTTATAAAGGAAAAAAAAAAAAAACAAAAAACCAAAAAACAAATCTTTTGCATCCAGCATGAAGAAAGGATTTTTTTTTCTGCCTCCGATGAATCTCTAATTTTACGTAACTCACATTCATACCATTGAGGAAGGTACTGATTAATGCTTGGAGATCTTGGAGATCTGCCCTCCCCTGTGGCGTTCTTTGAGGATAAAAGACGACAGGCACCTTATTAAAATAGCATGGTGTGGGGGAATGAGACAAATTACTATTAAAACTGAAGCTGTGGGAACTGGATTTATAGATAAGACACCACAAATGAAAATATTATACCAGAAGGCCTCAAAGACAGAATTTTGCGCTGTGTGTGTTCATGTGCGGGAGAATTGTTGTTCTCAGAAACAGAGACGAGTAGAAGCTTTTAAAATACCAAGGACTCAGTGCAAACTGGCTTGTTTTCATGAGAAACATATCTCAGAAAAACACCATTGAGACTGGATCTGCCATACCGCCCTGAAAACAGAACATGTGCAAGGAGATCTGTGCCTGTTCTTCATTTGTCCTCCACTTTGTTTAGTATGTCACTGTGTCTTAAAATTTCCTTTTATGTATACTTAAAATAAGAAATGGTGAAGTTCTCCTTAAGGATTTTTTATCATGGATAAGCATATTTTTGTAGAAGGGTTAGATATTTTCTCTCTGAAAAAGATCTTGTAACAATCACTGATCTGTCTTCTATGTTTGTATATGGCCCAGTCTTTGAATTAATTTATTCTTCAGGGCTCTTAGCAATCCTACCTAATTGGAGTCTGATTAAGAACAAGCGCAAAAAACAATCTATACTTCCACAGTGATGACTTACTATCTTTCTAAAGAAGGCAGGATTGAATCTCAGGATTGGTTTTACCAGTACTGCTATCTTTGCACTTCAAGATGTTAGTCATTTAATATTTCTGTGTTCATTGTGCAGTCCCTAAGTTAATATTTCTAGATCTTGAATGGTGCTTATGTGTGTTCAGGTGTGGGCATGCACGTGGTGTGTATATGTATGTGTCTGTGTGCGTGCATGCAGTAGCAGTAGCCGTCAGTTTGCGTGTGTGCCAGGTATCACAGAAACTTTCATAAAAAATCCCTTTTGGCTACCAGTTTTGTTTGAGACTCCTCTGAGGAGAGGACTTTTCCCAGTGGCACTTGCTGTCTGTCTTTTGAAAGAGCAAGTGCTGACATTGGATGCTATACTTGAAGAAAGATATGACTAGGCTGTATCAACATTACTGATGCATCACCTGGTAAATCAAAAATAAGACACCCACAGCTGTTGTGCTGTGTTGTACATGCTCCTGTTCGTGCTGTAATACACAATATGAAATGATTAAGGGTGCGTGCTGCACTGCGTTTGTTAAGCTTCTTTGTTTAACATCCACAGAGAAGTATTTTTTATTTCACATTTCACATACACTGCCAAAATACTAAAAAAATGAAAAATAGGAAGATGAGAATATGCAAGACCAGGGCTATTTCAGCTAAATATTTATTTAATGTAGTGTAATAAATTAGAAAACCTATTGTGATTCTCCTGTTTGCAAGGTTTTCTGTGTGGTACTGGTTTACGAAAAGAATGATGTCAGATTTAAAGGATACAGTGTGCACGTGGGGTTGCTACATGGAACCAGAGATAGCATTTGCAAGCTGGTAAAGCATACTCCTGTGGACGGCATAAGTGATGTGACTTGTCAAGGTAATGAATGAAATATTGTTATAATGCAGGGATATTACAATGGCTACTCAATGCAGAGACAATATTCCTAAATTGAAAAACAGGTTTATTAATGGTATTCTTATGAAGAAAGGACTAATCTGGGATTCTGCTACCGTATTTAATTAACAAGTCAACTGTTAACGATCCGTGCAGTTCAGCTTGCAAAGTGCGGAGTGATCAATTTTCCAGTTGTGCCGTGTTCCTGGCTATGGGAAGGTGGTTGCAAACCTCAGAAAGCTAATTCGGAAACAAAGATCAATATTTCATTCTGTCTTTTGCCAGTGTTAATTTAGTAGAAAGAAATGTTCGCGTGTACCTAGCCTTGTTTAGGATTTAACCTTCCTGCTTATTTATTTATTTGGAAATATTATTCTTCACCAAAGAGACAGCTTAATCCAGTCATCTTGCATCAGTGGGAAATTCTTGGTGGAAACGGGTAATTTGCAATATGAAATGTTGACTCTGCCATCTAGAAATCTGCAATTCTTAAGCGGCACAGTATGAACCAGGTGATGAGGAGCAAGTTTTCCGCAGCCCCGGAGGCTCAGCTGCCCCTTGGATGGGTTTGAGGGCAGGCAGGGGAGTGCTGGGCCGTGACGGTGACAACAGGCGGCACAAGTGGCTGGAGCGCTGTGACCTGCCTGGCATCCCCTGCAAACACACGGAGCGGCCGCGCAGCCCGCACAGATGGCCTGAGCGCAGGAGGGCGACCCAAAGGGAAGCGCGACTGATTTATCTGCGACTGCCTCTCCTTTTGTCGCGGCGCTAATGGGATACCGAGGAAATGGAGCAATAAAGGTCCACTTTGGAAGGATGCGGTGGTTTCAGTGGCAAAAAATGTTAATGAAGTGTTGAGAAAGCTTTAGGGTGGCGTGGTGTGTTCACATATCAATATATTGCCTTTTTAATGGACAAGGTTCCCTAATGTTAGTGGGCCTGGTCATGATTTAATGCCAAAGGAGCTGTCATTCAGTTCTGCACAGACAGAAAGGGAGGTGAGAAAGGGAGATGAAAAGGCAATTCTTCCTTGTTTAAAATATTATTACACTTTTAGGGGCTGTGAATATGACAGAAATGTGTGATGTGATAGAATGATAAATCCAAAGAGATCAATTTAATATTTGAGATCAAGGCAAAAACTATTAAATAAAAACCCCTTCAATCTTGCATATAATGCAAAGTTTCCAGTTAAGTGGCATAAAGAAAGTAGGGGTAAAGGGCAAAGGGTGGTCTGCATAAAGTCCTCTTTGAGCTGAAGCTGCTACATAAGGCTGGTGACTAGCCCAGTTCAAGCAGACTAAAATTGCTAACATTTGGCTATCAAGAAATTGAGAAATTCTCCATACAACAGCACCGATTGGTAGATGATCCAGTGATCTGCTTTAAGAACGTAAGTATTGTAGTAGCCCCTGAAAGATCGCTGTTTTCACTGGATCGCCTGCACACAGCAGTAGTTTCACACGACAGACATCGTATCTTCTGCAAGGGCAGTAGCAGAGGTCTGACCCTATTAGTGAGCTGACAGCCTTCTCCTACCTGCCTTGGTTTGTCCCATCGTATCAGCTCTGTCTCTANGATTGGTAGCTGATCCAGTGATCTGCTTCTCTACGTAATATTGTAGTAGCCCCTGAAAGATCGCTGTTTTCACTGGATCGCCTGCACACAGCAGTAGTTTCACACGACAGACATCGTATCTTCTGCAAGGGCGGTAGCAGAGGTCTGACCCTATTAGTGAGCTGACAGCCTTCTCCTACCTGCCTTGGTTTGTCCCATCGTATCAGCTCTGTCTCTACAAAGCTGCTAGTCTTATATGCAATATTACTATCTGACTTGGCTTGAAAATACGTAAGAACCAATGAACACTGTTATAGCAGAGATAATTGACTGCCTGTCCTGAAGTTTGGCATCTCATCCCAGGCTGCTGTTAATTTGTGAGAGCCTATGAGTACAGATATTTGAGGAAATTTCTGTAATAGTGACCATTTCCCTTCAGGATTCTTTAAATTATTCCAGAGATCGGATAATTCTCTTATTTGGGTCTTTTATATTGTAAGTATTTTTTTTTCCCAGTGCTGCATCATCATATAATTATGCTTATAGCTAAGAGCAAAAACATACAGTACTTGGGGAAGGGATCTACAGCTGTCTTGTTTTTCTTGCTCTTTCATTATATGCTGTATTAAAGAATTCACAGCCTTTAGGCTCTGTTCTTTTGGTGAGAACGTGTATGCAAATATCCATGAATGGAGAAGAGGCTGTACTCTGGATGCGTCCTGATGCTTGCACAAAGGTGTCTAAAACTACAGACCTCAGCTAATGGAGCAAGAAGGCTGCGCATTGTTTATTTTAGAAGGTAACAGGCTCCAGCACCTAAGGGGGAAAATACTTGCCACATAGTGTGTTCAAAAGGAATCTTCATTGCTATTCTAAACCTTGGATATTTCAGCTGAGCATATGGAATTTTCAAGGAAATGTCACCCAAAATCATAAACAAGTATTTTTCTGGTGCCCAGGCCAGTAAAGAGGTATGAAAACTTTAAGGCACAACATCTTTTCTTGACTCTTCTTCCAGGTAAACTGTCAAGCAAATGAAATGGGTGCAGCTTAAGGGGCACATACATCGTAACTAAAATGTGCCCTGATACAAATTAAAACTCATACAAAGCTGTCCCAAAGCAAGGTGCCAGATGCATTAACACAACTTGTGCGTATTAGGACTCCATCAAAGTGTGGCAACTGTTTGTGCAGAAAAATGGTTTAACTGCTGTTTTTAAAGTGATTTTGCATTGGTTAAGTACATACTAACTGGTCAGTATTGACTCCAGTGCTAAATATCAATCGGTGTATTTATTAAGCTAACCTGTCTAGTCTTGCGATTATGTTAGCGCAGTTACTCCTGTGCAGCTCTGCTTGTGTCTACACATTATGTTGCATGGACATGCTCTCGGGAAGCAGGTCGCCAGCTGCCCGTTTGGCGTGTCTGCTGGTGACAAGGATGTGCACTGTGAAAGGTGGTGTGTTGTTGGTAGACTGGTTACTTTTTTCCAGGAATGATTACTGATGAACAGGGAGACCAGCGTCGGGTCGTAGTGCTAGTGTCCCTTTTCCCAGTCTTTGAAATACAGAGTATAAGAGAAATAGAGCTAGAAAACCAGGAGAAAAGCCTCCTCAAAAGATCAGTTCTTATTTTGTTCTCAGCAGCAGTTTGTCTAACTGTATGAACCTTGAAGGCTGTGAACCCTGAGAGCAGCGCTTCTCCGAACAGCGAAACATCAGACTGCAGAGACGGGCCGAGAGAGACCAACAGGAGTGAGGGGTGTGATGGCATCTCAGAGACTGCATTTTGGTCTCTGTGGTCTTTCCTGTCATTTAGGGCCTCAGCAGCAAGTTTTCCTCTCTAAGGAAAGGACGAGGGCTACTGCGGAGATGCCGTGGATTGCACTGTGGGTTAGCTCTGTGCCTGCCACTCCGACTCAGCGTTAACATTTGCTGTGGCAGAGATGCCTGTGTCGGGTGGCTCGGATGTCAGCAGCAAAGGTGCTAGACTTAGCAGCAACGGGAATTGCTCTCAGCTCTATGCCAGACTCTGTTCTTCTGTGACTGCATCCCTACCTCTAGGTAAAAAATCTCCTATGGAATGTGAAATCTCATCCCTCTCCAGCCTCTTTTTCACTCCAGTATTTCCAGCCTTCTGAACACAAGGCAGCCTAGCTCGTGCTGCCTGCCTCACCTTGTCTTAAATGTGACCAAGATCTTCGCTGTGACCAAAAAGCCAGAAAGCTCTTGTTAAATTCATGCCTCAGGTGCTGTGAGCGGAATAAGCTTGGAAAACCTGACCTGCTGAGTTTTGGCAGGCCGCTGCTAACTCAGCAGATGAGCTAATCCATGGTTAATGCTAATCAGCAGCAGTTGTGGAGAGGAGCCTCTTCTGTTGCAGAGTGAAACATCTCCACGTATTCAGAATAAGGAGTTACTGCAGCTGCATGCCTTTTTTGAGTGGATTCATTTACTGCCAAGTTCTCAGTGTGCCACAGCTTAGAATATGAAATCATACATTACTTTGGGAATTTGTTTTGCTTTTTCAAAATCATGGTAGACTGGAATTTGACTATGGTGTCCTTCAGCATTTACATTTATTTAAATTTGTGCTCTTAAGATTTGCCAAGAATTTTCTTAGTTATTTTTTGCATACCTAATCCTTTATGTTGTTTCCAGAGTGTATTCGTATCCCTGACCTTGTACTTACTAGTGACAGTTGCTTTAATACTGCCTTTGTCTCAGAGCTGCAAATCCTATGGGGTGTTGAACGATCCTCAGTGCTAGTTAACCTTTCTACGAACAAATGATGACATTCAGCTTTGTCCCTCCCAACACCTCTTAGGTGGTGTGCAGTCAGCAAGGCAAGAAAGTTTGCATTTCCTGACATAAGGTGCCTTTAATCTGCACACATAATGTTGTATTTACCTTATGGGAACCTTCTTCCCGCTACACAAATAACCAGCTCCCCCAGTTTTTGTTGCTTAATGACTGTTGTAGATTTACACTTGAGCTCTGTTTTTAATATCCAACTGATCTCTTGCAGAATCTGGATTTGATTATATTCCGTTTACTGGGGAATATTAATTCTTCTGATGTCCTCAGATCTTAAAACACCATGCTGTGGGCCAGCTTCCTTTCTCAATATATTGTGATGATACCTTTGTTGCCAGGAGTAGCGCTGCATTGTTTTGACCTCTCACGGAATTCAAAAACATCTTTCAGTGAGGGTGTTACTCTGCTTTTGGAATTACATAGTGCCTCTTGCCAGGTTTCTGCTGATATATTTTTAGCCTGAGAAAATCCCATAAAGTCAATGTTAAACCTCCCACTGATTTCAGCAGTGCCAGGATATATCTGAAGAGTAATGAATTAAAATGCATAAACAGATCCACAGCGTTTCTGTTTGATCAGCTTAATACTAGCAAATAGTTTGCAGACATGCCTAATCCCAAAAGGTCATAAATCATGATTAATGCATGCTTAAGGGGATAAATGATTATTGAAAAACTTGGCATTTTCTGATTATCAAGTTTTTATGAAAACCGTTTTTTTTCACTTTTGCAAGTGTTTTCAATTAAATAAACCTGCCTTTACACAGATTAAAAATTGTGATAATCCTAGATGAATGTGGAATTGGCCTTTTCTCTGTGTGTCATTTTTTTACTGTGTAGCATTTACATTAATGTTATCACATTGGTGTTTGAGTTCTAAAGTAGCTTCTGGGTAAAAGCATTTGTCTTTCTCGTACATATTAAACCCTACTTGCCTGTGCTATTTATTACAACAAAAATAAGGGTTTTGTACCAAAGTGACGTTTTTCTCTATATTAACCTGTAGTTCAAGTCTGTCTTGTTTTTTAAAGTGCCCAGAATGTCGGTCATACATCTAGGAAGGGAAGGTGTGAGGAGATGAGGAGGAGCTTGCAGAGCTTGCATTTTACCTGGGCTGATGGTGACATGTTTCTTTTCTCAATTTTGGAGCCTTCAATTGAGAAGTTTGTATTTGGCCTAAGGTGGCCTTGCCATGCTGCCATTTCAGGTTTTGGATACTTTGGCAAGAGAAAGTCTCAGCTGTTTAGTATTCAAACAACAGGTAAAAACACTGTGTTCAAAGCCACCAGGAAAATAAATAGCATCCAGGCACCTTGACCAGAGAGGTCGAGAAATAGTAGCAAGTCAGAAAGCAACTGGCAGAAGAACCTGTGGGGTTATACTGGAAGGTCTAGGAACAGTCTAATATGGACAAGATCTGTCTTGTCTTAGCATAAACTTATTCACCATATAAGTAAACCAAATGATATCTGGTAGGATAAGGTTGTACCAGATCAGTGATTTGAGCTTCATAGTCATGATGTTGACAATCCAATGTTTGCTCTGTGAAACCAGGAGTTCTTGAAACCAGGAGGTCCTCAGAGATCTGCATTCAGTGTTGGCTGCATCTGAAGTTTGTTGACATTATCTGTGATGTTTCCCTTTCTCTTCTGAATCAATAAAATTATTGTCGTGAGGAAAGTGGAGCTGAGAGAACAGAAATGTAGATATAGGTCAAATGGGGACAAGGGAAACCCAGAAGAGATTTAGGGAGTGTTTCTTTTATTCATGACAGTAGAATCATATGCTTTTCTTACCCTGATCTTTAAAAACCTAAAAATAGGTGATTCTTCAGCTTACCAATTTAAAAGATTCCTTGAAAGAACAATGTAGTTTATTTGTCCAAAATAAAATTTTTGAAAACGTGGTTTAGATAATGATGAGCTGCATGAGTTGCCTTGGTAACTCACTGCCTCAGAAGTCTTAACATAGCTTTAAAACAGAAAAAAATAAGGAAACAATCCGCATGCAGAGTAATTTGAAAAAGTGAGAGAACTTGCAGAGATCTTTATTTTTGTCTCATCAAACTACATCAGAAAATATTTTTACTAAGGTAGACAATTAAAACCTATTGTGATGCTGGATCCAGCTCACATGAAATGAGAGTTTCTTTAAAAAAAAAAAAAAGAAAGAAAAAAGGATTCTATAACCCTAATTAGAACAAAACACACTGCAAAAATGTGATATCATTGGGCTACCAGATTTCTGTTCATTATATGACTCAAATTTCTATTCATTAAATGACTCAAAACCTTGTAATTCTGTCCTGTGGGTCAGGTGCAACGGGGCTGTCAATATTCTACTGTATTTCTTCTCGTGAAGAGCAATGTGTTAAGTTTAGTTTTGTGAATTGGTTGAGTCTTGTTCAATCACCAAGATTTCTTCTTCTCATGATGGTGGATTTTTAGAAGGAGAGATGGAAACAGAAAGCTTTACAGAACTTGGATTTTATAGAACTATGGATTCTAGAGAAACTTAGAAATTCAAATGTTAGTTTTTCAAAACACATACTTCTCCATTCTCTGCCCTGTAAGTAATCATGTACAAAGCATTGGTGGTTGTGTTAGATTTTAGGGTCTGGCCTTGAAATTTTTTAAAAGGCTTATTCCTCTCAGTAGGTGATTGCAATATAAAGAATTTGCTGGAGCTAACAGTAGACTTGGGCTTCTGAAAAAATGAAACTAAAGCTAGAATTATGTAATTAAATCCAAGTTGTTGCTTTAAATTACAGAGCTGTACGGTTGCAGCAGTGGCAATTTTGTTTCTTTTCTCAGCATTCTATTCTCAGTGTTGGGAGACAGGAAACAATGGGGAAAGTAAAATCCCTCACTTGAACGGAGCATAGTCATCACAGTGGAGGAAAATGTCTTCCTAATTACTGTCATGGGGATAAGATATGTCAGCTGACAATCAAATCTTGGTGATTGAACAAATCTCAACCTGTACAGAGAACTGTGGTTTTAACACACTGTTTAGAGTTTCTGTGCCTGGCCTGACATTTTGATGAAAATATAGTCTGATTTTTCTGCTGCTCTTCAGAAAGGACAATTCAACATACCTAAACAATTTTAGGTATCCATAGGTATCAGTTAGTGAAGTCTGGTAGCTATCCAGAGCTAAAAGCTCTGTGAATGCAAGGAATTATCAGGAATTGGGCCTGATAATTGCGTCTTCCTGATTTCTACTGTTGGGATCTCTGTCAGGTGTAGAAACAAACAAAAAAATGTATATAATAAGAAATAATACTAAGGAACTATATAAGGGTTAGGTGGAACAGTGTTCATATGTGTTAAAATGCAGTCACAAAATTACTGCCAGAGTGCAGTGTGCAGGGATGTCAGCACTCAATGTGTCTCCTGAAATGAAAATGGTGCATACACAAGTGTCCTATTCCCTTTTTTTTCCTCTAGTAGGAAAGAAGTCAATTATTATGATCTTTTATTTATTCATATCTTGCTCAATCAGCTAGGAGAACAGAGAAAAGAGAATTAGTACAACTATTCATACATTAATAAAAAGACATTCTAATAAATCTGTAGCCTCATTTCTGCAGAAAGGATAATAACTGGAGTTGGGAATTAATCTGATATAATTTGATTGCTTGGGTCTCCTATCGTCCTTTCAATCTCTCAGCCACTACTGCATATTTAATGATTGCTTCCTAGACCGTGTTCGTTATTCACCTCATGGTTTTCTGCGTGGTTTTGATTGCTCTGGCTTTCAGCTGTTTGCCACTACAAGGGTTATACAGGAGTATTATGAAGTACGAATAACAAATTGCACAGCTCAAAGTAGCTGCAAAGAATGTCTGTTTTCAGTGCTGATGTAGCTCTGAAATACAAACAACAGGAATCTTCTTTAAGGGATAAATTTGTGAGGTAAAGTTAAATTCTCTTGCTCATATTGGAGAGGTACTTCAAAGTAAATTCCTTGCTTTTGATACTGTTCAAAGTAGATTTAATACTATTTTTGTCTATAGATATACATTAAATCCTTTGGGGATTTAAAGAGATGCTGGACATGTCCCAAAGGATAATCAAAATCCTTCAGTTTTGACATCCTGAATTAAATCATATTAACTTTACCTTCTCATAACTTGTTGAGTTTATATTAGTGTATTGGAATCAAGGTAATAATCTTGTTAATAATAGCACAAATAGTACATATTTGATAAATGTTTCCTTGATAGAAATACAGAGAACAAAGCAGTCACAATGCAAACTAATAATCCTATCAATCACATCTTCTGTTTCATAATTTGTTTGAATGCTGTGTATTAAACCTTCTGAAGAAAATTGTGTTTCGTTATAGTGGCTGTTGCTTTTCATAGATGTTTTTACAATTGTAACAGGAACTGATAATTCTGTGTTTAATCAGCATTAGGCACTAAATCTACTCATCTAATGATTCATGTCAAATTTAAATGTATGATAAGGTGCGTTTTCTTAGACTTACTTTACGATAATTCTGCATTTACATGTATTTGAAAGCATCAGTGTCTCTTAGAATATTTTTAAGACCTTTTTAACCATTTTAACCTCAAGTATATCCATTCTGAGTGTCCATCAGTAAAACAAAACAGTACTTCCTTTTACTGGAGTGTTAATACCACTAATCTACCTTCAAATTTCTTGGATAAAGGAATAAATCCATGAAAGCAAAATTCTGGAGGACCTGATTTGGCAATAAATAATATTCATACTCTACATAGTGGTGCTTGTGAGCCTGCTCACGTGAATTAAGTTTCACAGATGCCTTACTATTCGTGTGTCACACAGGCTGTTCTTTGGTATTATTATTATATAACTGGTTAAATGAAAATGTAACATGTATGTGTAATGTGTGCATTAGAGTTAACATTATCATGGGTTTAGGATGTCCTTAATAAGGAGTTAAAGGTGCTAAATCCCATGTGAGACTTGTTAGCATTTTGCTGAACTTAGCCTTTTAAAAGTTCTCTTCAGAAATCTATAGAAGATTTTGCCTAAGCTTGTGACACAACAGAAATCTGAATGCATTTTCTGCAATGATTTTTTTTTTCTAATTTGGTTGTCTAACTGACTGTCTTAAATTATTATTTTTATTTGTTATTATCAGATGTCCATATTGTGCAGTCATGGTATTCCAGATGGTAATCATAAATACTTGCTTGCCATTAGAGGTAGTTACAGTTATATATCTGTGTTGGTTCATCTTGATGTACAGAAGGGTGAGATCAATCAAAATAATACCATGTCAATGGCAAAACACGTCAAGTCTAACATAATACCTCTAATAAATATCTGAAGATACAAATAATGCCATCACCAATTGTTTTTTATTAGGTAGGACATGACTTGGTGTCCCTTCCTTTTCTGCTTGTACAGCTTCCCTGATGTGAACTGATGATTACTTATATTGGCACCAATTTATTTGCTGACAACCCATTTTACCTGTTTGAATCACTCATCTTATCAAGCTAATTTTCAGTTGTTGCAATAATGTCTGTTGGTGAAGATAGGGCTGCTTAAAATATGCATGCTGTTCATCCAGGCAATTTTAAAAGTTGAAAGACATATTTGCTGATGTATTTATTTATTTATTTTTATTATTTTTTACAGATTAAACTCCTGAGTGCCTCACTAAGTCAAGGATCCAGCTATAGTTGCTATAGGTGCATATCCGCACCTCTTCTGGAAGAAGAAAAAGGTACCCATAGATGTGTTTTAAAATACATATATATATATAAGGTATATATTGGGATTATAATCTTTATGTAAAAGCAGAGTTGTCATTGTGTTATTCCTCTCATTTGGTCTAAATTATCAAATAGGTGAAATTAAAAGTGAAGTCATGTTGTAAAATGCCTTGTTTCAGTCCGAATAGTCTGACTAGCAGTTCCTGTGACAGATATCACCGGAGATAGATAGCATGTTTTATGAACTGTGGTCTTCTCAGAGAATGGAGATAAAGAAAAAATATTCCAGGCTTTGGAGATAAAGAAAAAATATTCTAGGCTTTGCATGAAGCCCAAAGATGTCAAACTATCTGAATATAACTGAAGACCTTGACGTTAAGGTATGTGAATACCCACTGTATCGGCCAGTTTTTCTCCTGGGAAATGTCAAGACTGGAGAGCATGAAGGTGCCCCAAAGATAACATCTGACCTGAATCAAAGGCATGACTAGGTTGTCATAATTTACTGGCCTGTCTATCTTGTCTCTGTGACTTGAAGTAAGTGTCACAGTTTGATAAGTAACTAAAAAGTGGCTTTTATTCTAGCAGTCTCTCTCTCTTTTTTTTTTTTTTGTTTTTTTGTTGTCCCTAAGGCCGATATAGGAAACCAAGGTGGAGGTAGAGAGGGAATGAGCACTAAACATTCATGAAAGATAATGTTAAGGCAGCAAAGCTAGAAGAGCCAAGGAAACAAAAAGTCGCTGGGACTCTATGCAATCTGAAGTTGGACTGTAGTTTACGTAACTACAAATTTAATGTTTGCCAAGAGCTTTTTGCCACCTGAATCCGTACGTTGAAATGGAGGACCTCTCTGTTCTATCTGTTTCAGACCTATAAAAATTACTAAATCACACTCAGCCCCATTTTCCATGTTTAACTTTCTGCAATGATATTTAAAAGCTGAGTAATTCTTGTTTGGTACTATGGTTGTCAGGACCTTAGGAGCAAAGGGGAAGGTGAGAACAGTGTTTCAGTCTCTTCTGTATCTTCACGTGGAGTTAAGGCAGCCAGTAACATCTATATTTGGTTACTGAGCAGGAGTTTGTTTTGCGAGCAGATCCATAGTTTCGGGATTTCTTACAAGTTGGGTATTTATATGAAACTCTAGTAGTATACAGTACTACATATTTTCAGAATATATGTGCATTACTGCCTGTGGGAATGAAGCAGAATATCTTCATGTGCTTGTGTCCCGTTTTTGGCTATGAATGTGCATTTTGTGTTTGCACAGAGATCTTCCATGTGGCCCTATTGAAGTCCCTTAGACGAAAGCAAACAAATGTGCTAGAGCCTGGAGATTCAAATGTGCTACAAGGACGAAGGGGACCAGTTGCTAATGTTTAATGTTGCTTAGATGCCCTTGCCATGTGCTTACTGAAAGGATTCCCGCAAAGGTCACTTTAAAATAAGTGTGTATTCAGACCAAATAGACCCTTAGATTAGGTGGAATGTAATTTTTTGTTTAACTCCCCTTAGAGCTCCCAATCTATGTCAGGGAAAACAGAATGTATTCAGTAAAACTGCTCATATTGCAAATTGCCTAGGAGCATCACAGCTCTTGCTAGAAGGAAAGAGAAACAGCTTAGCTATTCATACTGTTTTAAAAAAACCTGTCCAGAAGCAAAGGAAGGATTTTCTAGAAGTATGTGCAGATAACATAAATTCATAGTTTTTGCTTTCTTTTTAAGTACAAAAAAAAATTGGTGTCTCAGTTGAAACAATTATTGCAGGAATGTTACTGAGTGTAGAGTACTTATATTTGCTAGAATTTGGTGCTTTTTTAATTGAGAACTAATCAAAGCCAAATTACAAGAAAATGGTAATAGAAATCCTTTTGACTGTTCTTAACAATTAATACTGCTATTGCTCCACTTGAGCATAATGGAATTTATCTTATATCAATTTTCCAACTCTGTGATTGCTCATTGGAAAGAGTAGTCAGGAATCAAACCAGCTTTTTCTCAGAAACTTTCCCCCCCAGCCCACCCTCTTCTTTATTATTATTATTTNTTATTATTATTATTATTATTATTATTATTATTATTTTCTATAAACTAAAGAATCTTCAGAACAAAATACTGGTTTCTGCTTTGTCAGGGGAAAAAAATGCAACCTCATGTTGCTGGTTACTGCAGAGATGTTTTAGTGGTGTATCTTAGACACATGTTGGAAAAAAGAAAGCCTTTGTTGTATTGAAGTAATGCGCCAGTAACTTGAATTTCTACTGTGAAGCACTTACTATGTCATAGATTGGTTTTACACTTAACCTGAGGCCAACAGTGGCTTTTAACCTTTAAGCTCAAGTGCAATCTGGTCTTGAAACAATTGCCATGTTATTGGGTAGGTAGGAAGGAGGTGTCTAGCCTGTTATAGCACTCAGAAATGTTTTCAGTCCCAGGGTATCATTACTCTCCATTCCGTTTTTCTGTTATGTGTGGTCAGATTCTGTGTTTTATGGGACTCGTCCAAGAGGATCTGAGGGAAAATAAACTGCTTTTCGTAAAACCCGGTTAGGTCAGGCTGTGTGGTACTGCCTCGTTCCAACATATGGATGTTTCTCCTCTGAGAGTAAGCACAGTTGTGAACAGTTGCCAGCTCGTGGAGATAAAAGCTCAGTCAATGAGACAGTTTCAACTCCCACTCATACCATTGCCCTGGATGTTTGCCGAGTCTTCCGACTATGATCCAAATTGGTGTTCGGGGATGCCCGTGTTTGCATACTATTGAGCCGATAGGCTTTGTAGCCTGAAAACCTCTAGTGCTTGCTGCAGCCCTGTGTTGGTGCTCACACGTTATTTGGTTTGGAGGGTTTGTCCCCATTTTGTGATTCAGAGTGATGCAAAGGTTAGAGGCGGAGAGTGAGGAAAGGCAGCCCTTCCGCAGCATCTCCCTCTGCCAGAGCAGCGGCTCCAGCACCGTCACATCCCTACGGGGATGCACCACAATGCTGCGGCACCGCAGCTCACTCACTGCCCTCTTTAAGAGAGGTACATGGGGATTAGCTCCTGTGCTCCCTTCGGGCCGCAGGGCCAGCCGAGAAAGCTGCTTTAGTGGTGCTAGTCAGCGCCTGCTTGTCAGTTCGCGTGCGCTGGTGTGCATGGGCAAAAAGTCACTGGAGAAGCCCTGAATGTGGGGGAGGGAACAATGGCATTTTACCTGTTTGTTTCTTTTTTTTTTTTTTGATTCTTTTTCATTTTTCTAAACTGGCAAAAATGACCGAAAATGATATTCAAAATTTATGTTAGTTCTAAAACTGAAGTAACAGCTGATTTTTATAGTAGAGCTAAAATCACTCCAGATTCACTACTACAAAGGTCATGATGAAAGATTATTAAGTGCAAAGCTAGAAGTGGTGGTGTTGAAATAGTAGGTTAATAGCAGGAAGCTGAAATCAATATACATTAAAATATTATGCTATATGTACCAGACAGCTCTGGTTCACCCTATGTGAGGCGGTGAACAGCATTGCTGGGCTCACATGTTTCCATGTTGCAGAGTTGCTATGGCAATATCAAACCAATGAATAAACCACATCACACAGACAGGGAGTTGAGTAAGTGTGAAATTGATTCAGTTGAACACAGGAGTATGTGGGAGCCAAATTTGTCAAGATAAAATTTCTGGTAGGAATATCTGTTTCTTTCTACACTTTAAGTATTTTATTAGAATGATTTTTTTTAATGAATTCCTAAAAGTAATAGTGGAGGTATTTTCTTATTTTCAGCATAAACTATATGTTCTTCAGCTGATGTTATTTCTATATTTCAACACATACAAAACATTTAAGAAATGTGTTGATGCATAATGAATATAGCTAGACATGTGTTTTTTTTCTTTTTGTAAAGAAAAATATTTATTGTTTTTAAATAAACAAAAATAATTAGTAGTGAAAGAAAATTCAGGTAAAAAAAAGTAACTCATAATGAATTCTGTTATCAACTGGATGCTAATATTGTAGGAGTTGTGTTTAAAAGCATATTTTCAAATACATCTGATTAAACTTGTGAATGTCTTTATTTGTGAATGTAAAGTATTAGTGACATAAACCATAAAATATCCAAAAATGGTATTTTGAATTATAGCATGCATGTAACAAAAGGCAGATATCTGTGTTTATAAAATGATTGTACAAATACTGATAATTCTTCATTTAACTATCTTGTGATCTTTGTATTTGGAATATCTCAGTGATAAAATCTTTTTTTTTTTGGAGGAGTAGAAGGCTTGCCTCTTTTACTGTTGATTGCTCCAAATTTAGTTTTAGCTTATAGTTTTAAAATATGGCTCTGTGCATGTGCTTTTCTGTTTCATCCTCTGTTTCCTCTGTGAGTCTATTATGTCCATGCTATTTTTATTTTAGGATTCCCTCCCTAAAATGTGTAGGTTATTAACACTAAAGTTTTCAGTTAAATTTTATTTTAATCCTTAACATGCCAGATGCATTATCTTATCCAGTACATTCAATAAGATGAAGAATGCCATTTGGGGATATTTCTGTTCTGTTCACTTTGGCTTCCTTTAGTTCAAGGGACAGAATTCTATAGCCCAGTTTGTTTACTGAACAGAAATCAGTATTTGTTTGCGTTTACTCTTTTGGCTTAGATACTCAGGAGCCAGACTGCTGGCAGCAAAGTTGCCGACCGGTGTGCTTTGCAGCGGTAGACCTAGTGCAAATGTTGGCTGCACTGTTATTCTCCCTGGAAGCTTTATTTGGGGGATGGAAGACAGAAGTAAAGTGGTGCAAAAAGGATCTTTGGAGCGCTCAGTTATGTGTTTTTCTGAGCTTTCCTGCAAGCGCTGGCTCTGGTTAAACAAGACTCCTAAACTATGTTTGTGTGACAGTGAGCAGCTGCATCTCTGGAGACTCTTCATTTGTGATATTTTTACACTTTAACATCTGAAGGATCTCAGCAGGAAACAGGGAAACAAGAGAAGGACTTGCAGTGCGGATGCAGCTGGTGCATGCTAGCTGCTGTGAGACTTTTTTCCTGTGAGGGTGACAGAGCACTGGGATAAGCTCCCCAGAGAGGCTGTGGAGTCTCCTTCTCTGGAGATCTTCCAAACCCACCTGTGGCATCCAGGAGCAGGGGGATTGGATGAGATGATCTCTAGAGGTCCCTTCCAACCTCAACCATTCTGTGATTCTGGGATTCCATGTGATTAATGGAGTAAACCTAGATAAATGTGAAGGTTAAACAGATGGCAAAAGCAGTTAACATGAGCCATAAGCTACTTCATGTGGCCGACCATGGGTGCCTTGCTTTTCTAACCCTCTCCGGCTGAGGGGAAAGGTGACCTGGGAAGAGTGGGAAACACGTGTGAACATGGCTTGGACGCCGTGCCGCTCTGTGCAGCTCCGTGTGCAGGGAGATATGGTGCTGCAGGGATGAACCTCTCCCGGAGGAGGCATGAGGCAGAGGCAAAGTTGAGATGGCCGTCGCATCTGCCCTGTGGGTGTCCTCAGCATGACCAGGTTTCCCTGAGCTCAGCTGTGCAACTAAAGCAAGTGGAAATACTATCATCATTGAAGAAAAGTGCTTTTGAGACAGAGTCATTTTTCTGCCTGTTGCTTGAACTTTCTCCCATCTGGTGTTCCCTTTAGAAATACTGAGAAGCAGTTTTTAAAGTCGGAATCCTTGGTGATGCAGACGTTGCTGAAGGAAAAGCATGCTGCGGGGGCAAGCAAGGAAGAAGCATCTCTTTAGGAAGTCTCAGATTAGGTGATTTTTTTCTCTCTGCTGTGTTTACTGCTTCAGCTGCAGGGTGCCCCCCTATTTCCATCTATTAACTCCTGTAAATGACATAAATTAAGGTACCTGGCCTGTCTTCCTCCAAGATGGCTTTCCATCCCTGTCATTGTGGTGGGGAGACCTTCACCCCCTCTCCTGCCCTCTGAAGCAATTGGTGGCAATGGTCCCCTATGGGTAGCAGCGTGTATCCAGTGTTGAAGCACATGGTAAGTGCTGTGTGAAGAGTGCTCGGTGCTTAATCAGTAGCATTAGTCCTCCCTTGCTAGCTGCTTTCATCTTCGTGCTGCAGAGCAATATGCATCAACATCGTAACAGATACAGAAATGAAAGGATGCAAGCTAGGGGAAGCCTGGAAACATTCACTTGAGATCCGCAGTGGGGGGCTGCACAACACACTGCCCTGGAAATTATCTCCTATCTGGACCTCTTTTAGGTGTGTGGTTTCTTGCTCTTGCTTTATACCAGTCCTTTTGATGAAACTCCCACAGACAAAAATCATGAGCTCATGAAAATGTCTGAATACATTTCTCTACAGTTTTATTAGCTCTCTTTTTCCCATCTTTTTCTACGGTATCTTCATGCCTCTAAAACGTAAATTAGTGTTTCTTTTAAATTAATGTATCTTTTCCTTTGAAAATATTTCTATTTGTTTAGTTTACATTTTTTAAAGTCATTCGTTAGATAGATGCAGTTATGCATGCTAATACACAAAAAAAGAAGGGTGCATAAGGCGATTTCATGTTCTCTGAAAGTCCTTGCTTAGGACTTACCTTGTGTAATTGCCTTCTGTTTTCAGTGATTTTTATATTATCAGTGTTCGCTTCATATAGGTCTGCATGGTCAGTTTTATGAGTATGTGTGGAATAGGGAGGTAAACACTGAATCTGATGAAGAACCTTTTTTTATAATTACCATCTCAGCATTTGTTGCTGACTTTCAGAATTACAGAAGTGTACTGTCACTTTGTATTTACATTAGTCATGTGATCTATTTTCTAGCTTCACGTTTGACTTTTTTACTATTTCTTCTTGAGTTTTGTGTCACAGGTCTCTTACTAAGCACTCTCTTCTGTCTCTCTCCCTTTTTTTTGTGTCTTCTTCAGACTGATAGTGTGCTTCTGTGTGTTTGATGTATAGTCTCTTATAATAACTGCCAGTTTTCTCCTGCTCCAATATCCTTTAGGTTAGCTTCCCATGAGAGGTTGTCTTTCTGCTGAAGAAGTCAATTATCCTTATTCTTCTTCTCACTTCTTCCTTTCTTAGAATCATGAATTCATTTCTTATTTTTCTGCAAATTATATTCTTCTTTCATATTCCCTACTAATTTTTTGCTATTAGAATGTGTCAAGAGTAGCTTTGTGGACTCAAAAGAAAAGAAGGTATTAGGGGGAAGGCTATTTAAGTTTTAATTCTAAACGGAAAATGAGGCCACAGATGAGAACTTTATCAGTGCCCCTGTGCCCGTGGCTCTCTTCCTCAGTGCCGTCTAGTCACTGCTGGTCATGGTCATGGGCTGGCCAGTGCAGTAAGTGGCAGGGAGTCTGAGAAACTTCCTTTTTCTTTTTTTACCGCCCCCCGCTTCAGCTGAGGAACATGGCTTTTGGCATCCTGTGAGTTCTCTTGGGAGAGTTCTTACTCAATAAAACCTTCATAGCTTCCTCTTGGAGTTGGTGAGAGTCTCTTTCTAGCCCTTTTGGGACATATGGCTCCTCTTTCTTGAGCATAGAAGTTGCTTTTGTGCCTTCTCTGTAGGCTCAAAACCGTGTTCATGTAGCTGTTCCTTTGGTAAGACACTTATTGCAGCGCTGGCTGCCAGCTGCCATTTTTTCCTGTAAAGTTTCCAGTGGTTCCTGCGACCCAGCTTCAATTCTCTTTGGTACAGCTGGTTTCCTCTACCATTCCTCTTGGCATCTATTTGAGCACTATAAGCTTCTCAGACAAGCTGTGCTGCCTGCAGCTACTGTTTCTGTTTCTTGAAGGACTGCATTAATAGTTGATTTAATTAATTTATTTAATCATATTCCGAAAGATTCTCTGCTGGCATCTCCTGCTTAAATACATTAGTTGGGTGTTTCTGCTGTATCATTATCTTTTTTTTTTCTCTAAAAAGAACTTGGCAGAAGAGCTACTCATAGGCTAAGTAAGTGGGGGAAATAAGAGCACAGGAAAAGCAGCAAGCTTGCCCCTCCCTGGCAGTGTAGAGCTGGCTCGTGAGTGGATACGAATGCTCTCTCATAACAGCTGTCATTGTACTGTGCACTGTAAAGGATCAAAGCTGTTGGATACATGAGCTGCAGTTCTGCTGAATGTAGATAACTTTATCTGTTTACACTCCTATTACCATGTGTCACAACTAAAACCTGTATCTGGTGGATGAAGCCACGTGCTTGCTGTTGTTTTGTTTTGTTTTTTGATTTGGGCAGGCATCAATGCATCAGCCTGTTTCACACTTGTGATGTTCTTTACCTGTGTGTCTGTGTAATGGCTGGGATTAGAAATGTCAGATAGCACTGAGACATATCCAGTGTGAGGTGGAAGCTTCCTCAGAGTTCATTGACAGAAAAGATGTGCAAAGGTTGAAGGCGGCCAGTAATTACATGGATATGTAGCTTTGGATCAGACAATAGACACTGAGTTGACTGAAATAAATGCATGATCACATAGGTAGTTTTAGTGTGTTTCCAGTAAGGAGAAATAAATCTTAAACTGGAGGAGGCACTATTGTATACTTAATGCTAAAGAGAACCAAATACGGAATTACTGATCTTATAATTGGATCCCAATTTTGACAGTAGTTCATAGTTCTTATGGTCCATGGTGCTTCATGGTGAGTGCTACAGTCTTGGTTCACTGCTTGTTGAGACCGGAAGACTTCTGTGACTTTGTTGCAGCTGCTTTCAGGCCATCTCTTTAAGAACTGGGTGACCTGAAGGCAATCAGCTCGTCTGCTGCTAGTTCACAAATTAAACTGCCTTAGCAACAACTGGAGTGGTTAAATTCCCAAAGGAAAGATGATTTTTGTATTAAGTACAGATGATTGTGGTCTATACCAATTAACCAGACTTATTTTCTGGTAGGAAACTTGGTGAAGTAGAAAAAAAAGGAGGAATGGTTCCTAAACACTCACAGAAAAAATGAATACATGCCCCCCAAATAAAGGTGTTAGGATAACCTTCCTTATTTAGTTTAAAAAATATAAAATATAATGGCATTTGAGGGTATCAATTTATGTCTTTGTAATATAACTGCATGTGTATATATAATACAAATACATATATACAATGCTTTGCAATATAGCTATTGCATAAATTGCAATACTTAGCTGTCAGCAATAGAAGCTGAAGACTTAATTCTGGTCTACTGTTATGTAGACCCGGAGTTTTTATATTGGTAGGAATGCCATAATTTACTACAGTTCAAGACTAATGAACATAGGATACAGAAATTAACTTTTCCAAGATTGAATCACAGTCTAGATGGAGCCAAGTCCTAAAGAGTGGTCTAGCAGACCAGAAAACAGTATTTATTTCTGTCTGGGTTATATTCCAGCCTTCCTGGCTATTCACTGGGGCCAGGAATTATGTATTAGAGGCTTGTAGGTTTTCATTGAATGACATGAAGAGATTACTTGTTATGAGAAAAAAATCAGGACACATTTTACAAAAACAGTACCCTTGACTCTGATCCTGTATGAATTACAAATCCTTTAGTTATAAGCTAATTAAGCTTTCTCTTTACTATTTCTACCAACAGGAGCAGATTTCATTCTCATTTTAAACTGCTGTGAAATGTTGCCATGCTTAGCTTAAACTCCCTCTCTTGTTAATGGGATTAATATAAGGCTTGAAGACTTCTGTACAAATTAGATGTTCATATTTGAAAAAAAAAGATTTCTGAGGACCTTGAGAATGTCATAAATATCTCATATATGTTTTAATATTTACAAATGCTATCTCTATACTATGACTGTGAACATATAGCTGTGTCAACAAGCAAGGAAATGACACGATAGAATAACAGTTTATACTTACAGTGTAGGTCACAGATGAGAAGTTGTCCCCACACAATATCTTACAGAGGCATGTAATCATAAGTAGATCACTATTTGATTTTAAGTGGATTAGATGACTACCTAATCATATTCTACCTATGGCAGTCTTTGTGTTTTTTAGTAGAATTGCTAGTATTATTTCCCTCTATTAGGGGAACTTCTGGCTTCTTTCTCTCTATTGTAACTTCTGAGCTTAGAACTTATATGTGAAGTTTTATCCAAGCTTAAATATTTTAAGTGAACTGCAGATCTCTGGAGATAAAATTTCACAGTGAATTTCTGTCACTCACTGTGTCACTGTAGTGTCTGGTACGGCAATTGGACCTTAGGTTGACTTGGATGCCAATAAATCCTCATTGCTGTATGCACTTGACTGCTGGAACAGGAAGTTATGGTTACTTTGAGCATTAAAATTCACTTCAAGTATGTTTTAATTCTTTCACATGTGCTTGGGTAGTATAGTCCATCCACTGAAATAGGATTTGGAAGCACACAATCATGTCATTAAGTTTATTAATGGAACTATTGTTGCTGCTACTCATAAACTTTCCATTTTTTGTTAGCATTCGTCCCACCGCTATGCCCCCTGACCTTTGTTATTTAAGTTAGAGATAAAGGAAATAAGTAACTGTAACTATTGTAAAAGATATTTAGAATGGTAGTTGAGAAACTGAGACAGCTGAAGCACCTACTATGCAAGTGGATGAGGGTATCTGGGGTGAATGCCTTTCTGAGGAAGCAACAAGACCACAGCAAGGCAGCTGCAGAGACAACTACTCACTGAAGTCATTCATTAGTGATCTACGGTGATCTGAAGATATAAAAGCGATAAAGTTGTGTTTTTTTTCCTTAGGGACCTTGAGTTTATTTTCCTCTGCAGATGTTCCTATATGTTACAAAAGATCAAGGACAAGTATTTAAAGATAAAGAAGGTGGACAATCATCTCATTTAAAGCTGAATATAGCTTAGTAGAATATAGAAGGTAAAATATTTTTATTTTTAAATAAATAGACAAAGCAAAAACAATGTCATTTTTTTTTCTCTAAAGAAAGAATGGCAAAACCCTCAGGAGACTTCTTGCTCCATCTTCCCTATTCTTCTATTTAAGAAACTCTTCACCAAACCCCCCAGATCCTATACCCCGGGAGACCTAGTTTAATTGCAAACTTAAATCAGAAATGAATAAAAAATAAGATCCTAATCACATTTCCCTACAGTCTTTCCTCTCACCCTGAGGATAGCAAGACTGTGCCTTCTTATAATGAGAGAATTAATACTTCTTTCTTTCACAGAGATGCTGTCAGGAGAAATCTGTTGAGGTTTAGATGTACAGGCTGGCAGCCTGCCCTCTGAGCTCAGGAAGTCATGGCACCATGCCCTCCGGGCTCTAACTTTTTCTTTCTCATGACTGTGCAAAATCAGTCAATATTTTCTCCTAACCTTGGTTCTTCTGCAGAAAACGTGTCTGCACTGCTGTTTTTCAACATAAAATTCTCTCCTACTTCTCATTGTCAGCTTTCTTCCTATAGCCAGTGCATCTTAAATTTCTCACACAGCCCAACTTTCTTAATTCAGGTCAGCTTTTCAATGGCTCTTCTCTGAGTACTGATCTCTAAGTACTATTTTATGAGCCTCAGATAGGAGTAGCTAAACCTCTGGTAATAGCTGGAACTCAAGCCCAACTGTCCTTATAATGGTAACTACTCTGTAAAGTTAAATGATTGGATGCTTTGGTAATACATGCTATATGAATACCTTGAATCAGATTTTTGGAAGAATTTAGTTTGCCATAAAGTGATTGGTTTATCAAAAATTTTCATTGCTCAACAAATTGACCTTTCAAGAACCTCACTGACACTATCAGAAGGAATGAAGCTTTCTTGATATTTCGTCCCTAACGAAGAAAAAAAAAAAGAAAAAAAAAAGCAAGGAAATGACACTAAATAGTAAGAGATGAAGTGAAAACACGATCCTACTGAGGCTAGTATTTTAGAATGATTCAAAATACTTAGCCAATGTGACAGAGAGTTAGAATACGCAGCTTTTAAAATGAAATGAATAAAACCAAAGGACTTATCTTTAAAAAGGAAACACTGAAGACAATTTTACACACACATGCATTAAGTTGTGCCCTATAATTGAAAAAGGAAGATATTCAGAGAGGTGATGTCAGGTTATAATCTATTAAAAAATCTATTAAAAACTCTAAATCTACATTACCTGCCAGATTTAGGTGAGCAGTCTAGTTTTCTGTTTGTTGTTTTCTGAATGCTTGATTTTTTTTGTCTATTTGAATGGAATATTACAGTTCTAGAGAAGCCATGAAGGCAGTGGCACTGCAGTGTCTTCTTTGCCAATATTAAAGATAAGGAAACGCTTCAGGTATCACATTTTTATTTGAATTGATTCATCTGACAAGAGAAACTAGAGTCAAAGCAAACAGATTCCAATCCCATTTGTAGACTATTACAAACAAGTATTACAAAAAAATCTGCTGAAGTATTTCATGCATGTCACCCTGGGAGCATTCAACATGAATATTGACAAGGTTGCAGTAGGAAAGGTCCTGGAGTGATGACATCCACAAATCCCTGAAATCAACAACTTAATGTATAGCAGCCAAAGAAGTTGTCAAAGTGTTGGACACGAACAGGAAGAGTATTGAGAACAAGACAGAGAGCATTTGCTGTGTAATTTGCTGCTGTATACAGCTTTTGTGTGCCCAGATCTTGAGAGCTGTGGACGCATCTGGTTTTCAGCACTGCAAGAGAACAGAGAGGGGCCTCTAAAATGAAGGAGATGGGTGAAGCTGTTCCTTTGAGGACTGGGATGGCAGAAATTGTTTCTTTTGGGAAAGTCTGAAGGGAAGTAAGACCATTGTAAAGTTGTAAAATCATAAAAAAATGTAAAATCATAAGAATGTTGTAAAATCAGAAGAGTGGAGCTGTTACTCATGACATATTAGCATTAGAAGATACTGGAATTTGAAGGAGGTTGGCCGAGAACAGATAAAGAGACTTTGATGCTGATTTTTTTTTATAAGAGATTGTGTATGCAGATATCATCAGGAAGTTTTTTTAAAAAATGTACTAATTGGTAGGGGGCCTATAGACACCTAGACAGATGCTAAAGGAAATATTCAAAAGTATTCTTTACTATCTCTCACTCCATGATTGTCAATGAAGGAGAATCTTAGGGAAAAATAAACTGACAGGGAGGCCAGTTTCTCTCTCTAAATAGCTCCTCTTATTTTCAGTGCTGGAGACAAAATGTTGAACTAAGTGTTTCATCATTCTAAACCATTTGGATCTTTTTGATATTTACTCACCTGCATTTTCTGAGAAGCTTGTTTGGATAGATAGAAGGATTAAAACTTAAAAGATGCCTTTAGTCTTCTAAAAGTCCTGAAAACATGTAGCAAGAGAATATATGACAAAAGAAATCTGCCTCTTGACTTCATAAGAAGTTTCCAAGCCCAATTCTGGATGTTGCTATGCTCCTATGGTGCTAACCTGCTTCAGCAATAGATGAGAGAGCCTGTGTAAATTCAGACCTTTCCAGTTACTGAAGAGAAGTAATGTTTGTTATAGGCATTTTGGAAGTCTTTTCAAGCATCATGAATCTGCTTGTGTTCCCATGTTTGATGTTCTGGACATCTTAGGAATATTTCAACCTAATATCTCTCAGGCTCAATCATACATTTTACTGGTTTGTTAAAACAGATCATGCACGAATGGTATGACTCTTGACCAAAATAGCCATTGCCTTATTTAGAAGAACATTGTCCTTTCTCTTAAACACATGACATATTCCAAACACTGAAGAAACTCACATTAGATTCACAGGTTGTAGCCTATAAAACTCTCACATAATGTAAAACCTTCCTAAGCAAGTTAATGGAGAATAAGCTAGACAAGAAAAAGTGTATTTATCTCACAGAAATTGTTTCGAAAAGTAATCAGAAGTCATAGAATCATAGAACTGTTAAGGTTGGAAAGGACCTCTAGAGATCACCCAGCCCAAAGCTCCTGCACATGCAGGGTCATCGAGAGTACGTGGCACAGGACTCTGTCCAAGTGGGTTTTGAAGATCTCCAGAGAAGGAGACTCCACAACCTCTATGGGCAGCCTGTTCCAGGGCTCTGTCACACTCACGGTTTAGAAATTTTTCCTTAAGTTCCTGTGGAACTTTTGGTGTTTCAGTTTGTGGCCATTTCCTCTAGTTCTGTCAGTGGTCATCACTGAAAAAAGGCCAGCCCCATCCTCCTCACTGCCTCCCTTGAGGCACTTATAGACACAGATCAGGTCCCCTCTCAGCCTTCTCTTCTCCAGGCTGAACAGGTCCAGCTCTCTCAGCCTCTCCTCACAGGGCAGATGTTCCAGGCCCCTGATCATCCTCGTGGCCCTGCGCTGGACTCTCTCCAGCAGCTCCATATCCCTCTTGTACTGGGGGACCCAGAACTGGACACAGTACTCCAGATGTGGCCTCACCGGGGCTGAGTAGAGGGGCAGGATCACCTCCCTCGACCTGCTGGAGATGCTCCTCTTAATGCATCCCAAGATCCCATTGGCCTTCTTGGCCGCGAGGGCACACTGCTGCCTCATGGTCAACCTGTCGTCTACCATGACACCCACGTCCCTCTTGGCAGAGCTGCTCTCCAGCAGGTCGGTCCCCAGCCTGTACTGGTGTCTGGGGTTATTTCTCCCCAGGTGCAGGACCGTGCACTTGGCCTTGTTGAATTTCATGAGGTTTTTGACCGCCCAGTTGTCTAGTCTGTCCAGGTCCCTCTGGATGGCAGCGCAGCCCTCTGGGGTATCAGCTGCTCCTCCCAGCTTTGTATCATCTGCAAACTTGCTGAGGGAGCACTCTGTGCCTTCATCCAGGTCATTGATGAATAAATTGAACAGGACTGGACCAAGGATTGACCCCTGGAGGACACCGTTCAACACAGGCCTCCAACTAGACTCTGCACCACTGACCACGACCCTCTGGGCTCTACCATCCAGCCAGTTGTTAGTCCACCTCAGCGTCCTCTCATCTAAACCACACCTCTGGAGCTTGTCCAGGAGGATGCTGTGAGGGATGGTGTCAAAGTCTTGGTTAAGTCAAGATAGATGACATCCACTGCTCTCCCCTCATCTACCCAGCCGGTCATTCCATCATAGAAGGCTATCAGGTTAGTCAAGCATGATGTCCTCTTGTTGAATCCATGCTGAATACTCCTAAAACACTGAATTGCTGTAGGTTAACGAGACATCTGTTGAAATACTGAGTCTTTTTGTAGAATTTCCAAATTCAAAGTGGAAAGTCAATGGGAGAGGCCAAAATTGTGCGTACGTTGTAAGTTATGTGAAAGATTATGGGTTATAGTCATTTTTTTAAAAGTTCATTTTCATCGCATGCTTAAAGAAAATTTTAGACCTTTGACCAATCTGAAATTGCTTAAAAGATATATATTGGTGGGGTTTTTTGTTTGTTTGTTTGCTTTTCTGCTAATTGTTAAGGCAGGTACTTGCTTCTTCTAGTGAAGAATGCTACTGCACAGCAATTCACACTGCTGACCGTGAGATGTCACTTAAAATCATTTCTTTGAGAATACCGGGATTTAAATAAATTCTTAGTTAACGGCTAACACTATTCCCTGGAGAGAAATACAGAGTGAGTAGCAGTAAAGTCCTTCAGCTGTGGAGCTACTTAAACAATGTTTTCTGACAGATCCTTTGTTACAGTCAGCTGACAGTGACAGGACTTGAGTGCCGCCAATACAAAAGCGAGACTAAGGAAGGCCCTCTGCCCTGTTTGGTTACAGCAATTCATTAGCTTGGTTAAATTGGTGTTATCAGTAACATTTTTGACAAAAATCAGTTCATGAATGGAGAACGGTTGCTTGAAACTAAATACGACACATGTTTTAAGTGAGCAAAATAAAAGCTTTTGAAGCATTTGCATCCATGGTATATCCTTTCATGTAGCGAACATATCTTCAGAAATGGGACCTAGCAGGGAAGGCTGAAGTGCTTGTCTTCATTTTGATAAGCTATTGCATCAGCATCTACCTGACTCTCTAGTTCTTCTGGACTTCTACAACAGTATTAGGATGTTGATACTAAAGTTGCTTCTTAATTTGGATTTGGGATCTCAAGAGGCTGCTTGCACTTTTAGGATGAAGAATCTTTAAAATGAAACCCCTTTAGGATGTAGGGATTTGACAGCTGTCACCAACTAAGGATCAGCTTTTTCAAAACTTGTTTTCAGACATTTGTAAATGATAGATGTAGATGATTTGTAGATGATTGTAGACATGATTTATAGATGTAGATTTGTTTGATCAAGAACCTTTCTTCCTCTTCTCTTGCTTAAATAGCAGACTTTTGAGACTACTTGTGATTGTTTTCTTTGTATTATTAGGGCACTTTCCTTATTACTGCCTCCTTTATATATTCCTTCTGCAGACACAGCATAAGGTCGGTTATGATATTATAGTTGTATGTAATATCTGCATATTTTCCCGATGTGGTCATTGTGAGCCTATTGAGACCTGTCGGTTTTTATGAAAGACAATAAATATATTTTAAAAAACCTAAATAAATACTAATTTTACTTGTGGGAGATAAAATTGTAATTCTATCCCTCACAATTTTCATTTTGCTTGCTCTTTTGGGACCCATTTCTAGATATTAACAATTCATTTGGGTTACACACAAAGAGAAAGAATAAAATCTCTAGTATGCAGTACATAAGTATTAGTATCTCACTGCTCAGTGTTCTTTCTTTTTTAACTTTGTCTATCTCCTTTCAACTATGTGTAAACAGAGGTAATTTTGATGTTGACATTATTTACTTATCACATTACTTATCCAAATTATCTCATTATGGAAAGACTAATGACATTGATTTCTTTTTTTTTTTTTTTTTTGGCTTGTTTCAATGACTATTTGCACAAAGTGATACTTTCCTAACTTTCCGGTGTCTTATACTCAGCAATAAATTATCGGTGCTGTAGAAAATTGGAACTCTCCTTCTCTCATTCCTGATTTGAAAGAGGACATTTTTTTCACACTTTTAAAATTATGATTTTTACTGTATCTGTGTGATTTTTAAAAAAAAGTGTTTAAAATTATAAAATACAAGAAGCTTAAAGATGTGTACTATGTAAGAACAAAACTGAAAGCATGAAATATGTATGTGAAAGATGACTGAGAACTTAACCAATCTGTCGCTTCAGAGCAGTGCACTTTTGAGCAGTGACGTTCCCATTGTGAAACAACCAGGCGTAGTTAGTACACGCAGGGATCGATGACCTCGCTGCTACTAAGAAACTGGGAGAAGCAGAGATTCTTAAAAACAGTAAACAGTTTTCAGCAAAGACAGAACAAGTATAACCAAGGATAAAATAGAATTGCAGAGATATTATCATGAGCATTTTTCATCAGAGTCTGCTTCCAGTTACACTCATATATCAGAGCCTTGTGTTATCTTGTCTGCAAGAGGGAGGAGATCTTACTGTGTCCTCTGCGTGAGTTTGAGAGTGGTAGAGGGATATGTTGACTGACTTACTGTCATTTGTGACCGCGTCTCTGGATCCTGCCTTTGCCTCCCTTTCTAAATGGACTTTACCACAAACCAAGTTTTCCAAGCTTAGGTGACACTCGTGGCTGAAAGAAGCTCGGCAGCTCCGGGTCTCGGTGGCCGTGGTGAACGCAGGCTGTGCGCAGCCCGAAGCACCCGCCACGTATGTGCGGCTGCCAGCCAAAGCAGATGGCGGCTGGCAGCAAATCCCGCTCACAGCCTGAAGTTCCCGCTGTCCATGTGCTTCCCTCCAGCCCTTGTGCCTCTCTCTGCCTTTCACCTGCCTAAGACCTGCATGCTTTTGTGTTATGGAGGTTGATTTCTATTCTTGCAGAGTAAGAGCTTGATTATGTTTTTCTAATACAGTTTTATGCAGTTTGAGACATTGCTTTCCTAGCTGCAACAACCAAGGGACCCTGCCAAAATGCCATCTGAAAGGCACATAGCCAGGTGTTAGCTGAGCTCTGTCAAGATGGTCAGGATTAGTTCTGTGACTTTTTCTCAAAGACTTTTACAACCAGGCTTAGATTAAAGGCCAGCAGTCCCTACGGTCAGGTTGGCAGAAGCTTTAGCAATGAAGATCTGGGAAAGCAGCAGCCCCTTAAATCACTTGAAGCCACGAGAGAGGCTGACCATGCCCAGCATTCCAATAAAAGAAGCCAACAGATCAAATTCCACATTTCACAAGCACAAATTGTCCTAGTGCAAATGGTATCCATGCTGTTTTTCAGCCTGCTAGTAATTTGTTGTCTTTGTTTTTAGTGCTGATAGTTTAAAGGCAACAAAAAATGAGTAATTCCTTTTAGACAGCTGTGTATGCATCTGTTGTGCAAGGCAAATATGAAAGAACCAACTCCCTTGACCTAATGCCATTAGGTGAGCTGTACAGGTCTGTATATGTTTGGGAAAATAGTGTGTGTTAGAAATGCATTTTATATCTTTTTATGAGATAAATTTTCTTCAAAACATAAAATCTTATTGGTAGCCACCCTATTTTATAAATGTTGATTGCGGACAAGAAAATAAACTTTGTCCTCTATTTTTTTAAAGGAGGAGCTGAAAACATTTTTACTGTCAATTATTTAGGTTCAAAAAAAGGCATTTTTGAAATTTGCATGTTCGTTGGTCTTTGTCTCCTAAATGTTCCTGCTAGTGTTGGGACGCAGGTATTGGAGGAGAGAGAGGGAAGAATTCGTGAAAATATTCTGTTCTTAAGATCTGCTTCTGGAGTCCTAGAAGTTAATGTGAAATTTGCAAGTTATAAGTTTCAGTGCTTACAGGGTGGCCGGATCCTTACAGTGTAATTTAGCATAGCATGATCCTAATCGCAAAATGGGTGAATCTAATTTGTTCATCAAACAGCACTCTTAAATTCTTACAATTATAGTATGAAATTTCATGCAATTTTCCTTCTGACTTAAACCTCTCAGAAAGTTCTTGCTTCAGTTATACTACCAAGGAAATTTCTTAAATGAAATTTTTCTCATTCCCTTTTGGGGGGGCAGGATGCTATTACTCTGATTTTCTAGTTTATTTTCTTGTGGAAATAAATTATTTTTGGAGGAAAACATAGTTAAACGTGCCATACATTTACTTCAAAAAATCATCACTTTGACTCTAAGTGCTTCAATCTAGAAAATCTTCCTGTTTTGAGAGGCAGGATATACATTTGTTGTAAAAGTAGGCACTCAGAACGGCACTGAAATTGAAAATGATATATTCCTTGAGTTTGTCCTCTTTATTGAAGTGAGAATTTCATTTGAAAGCAGTTCTGAAGATTCATTATATCTTTTTGATATAAATGTTTTTTTCAGGTTATTTTTAATTGAAAGGGGGATTACATTAGAGTGAACAGTTAGTCTCATATTATGTGATTTTTCATGTGCACTGTACATTTCCGAGCTTTTCATTGGCCTGTGATTACTCATATTTTACAAATCCACAAAGTTTTGTGGGAAGAAAATACCAAAATTAAAGATACTTTATTTTTTGCTATAACGGTTATAAATATTTATCTAATAGAATTTTGTGTGTTCACATATATGTAAGAACTGTTGTGCTGAATACTACATAAAACCTGCTGGCCACTGGTTCTATCTCCAGCGATGGTCAGAAGCAGATATTTTAAAAGGGAGTATGAAAAAGCAAGGCAAATGCACAATGGTTCTTTTTCTTTTCTAGGACTACACCCAGGTCATAATATATGGCTGCCTAAAAGCCATTGTTAGACGTATTTCTTTAATTCCATTTGCGCTTGCCCTCCATAAAATCATATGGCAGTTAAGTTCCACACTTTAATTATATGCCATGGAAAAATATAACTTCGTTGTAAACTTCCTGCATGATAATCTGTGGCAGTGCTTGGTTATTGTAGTGTAATAAGCAGGGAAGAAACTGTCTTTGTTCATTAATCTTATTTATAGCATCTTTCCCAAATTATTCTAAGTATTGTCGTCACTGCATACTTACGACAATCTGTATCTTTCTTTTAAATTTGCTAGTTTTGCTACCTTTGTGTGGTTGGAGTGACCAGAACTGCATAGAGTATACAGAGGTGGACATATTCTGGATTTAGAGAGAATGTAATAATACAAAGCATAGCATTAATGGAGTAATTTAAATTTAATAACAGAATATTAGATGCAAATAATGTAAGTATGAAGCAAGGTATTAGGTAGAAAGCTCTGTATGGGGTTGGTTATGCCCACACAGTCTCTCTATTAAGGACTCTGAGGAAGGTCCTCTGTTCAGGTGCAGCAGAACCTGGACCTGAAACAGTAGAGACAGAGCTGAGTTACAGCTCGAATCTGCTTGTGTGCCTGAGTCTGGACAGATTCCTTAGTGTAGACTTATGAAAGTATTCAGTAGTCCTGAACTTGTTATTCTAGTATGAGTTTACATAAAAATGAACAGTGCTGCATTAGGTATATAATTCACATTAGAGTCTTCGTGAATTAGGTTTTTAAATGCATGTGTAGAAGCTTGTAAGAGGGTAGGCAGGAAGAGTTTTGGTGGTTAAAAACTATGCTCATTATGCTTTAGTGTTTTTCTGCCAACATTTCTGTTTTTGTTAGGCAATTACACTTATTATTATTCTCATTAATTTGTGGTACCACTGTGAAGCTATGAAACACCTGCTAATAAAGCTTTTCTTTTCTTCATCTGAAGGTCCTTGAAATGGACAGTTTTGATACGGTCCGGGAATAATCATTTCAGTAATGCTGCAGGACATTCTGGAACTTGTAGTTTTATATTTTTTTCATTCCTTAAAAATACTTTCCTGGGAAATAACATGATGAGGGCAAAAAAACTTTCAAAACAGTACAGAGCCGAGCAGAGAATAAACGTGTATAAAGTATCCATGAATACTGGCTTGAGATTAAAGGTGTCCAGTAAAAGTTGATTGAAAGTTGATATAATCAGTCAATAAAAAAACTATGATTCTGGAAAAAAAGTATTCTAGGAAGGCCATAAAAAAGAAGTGCACATTCATGTTAATTCATTTTAGAAATACTGATTGCAAAAGTTGCAAAGGGTTTTTTTTTTGTGGTTTCGGAAGCATGAACTCAGTGGTGCTCCAGTGGATTGCAGTCTCTTTTCCCTGTTGCATTGTTCCCAAGAGAAGCTGCTCTGGATGGGCTCTGTGACTCCAAGACAGACCCACAGCCCATCACTGAGTCTAGAACCACGGGAGCTTCTGAATGGGGACTCTCTGCTATGTGTGTCAGAAAGTGAATGGGACTTTCAGGAGAACCTTTCAGGAGAACAAAGTGCATATGGTTCATTTTAAGAAGCAGTTAAAACCAAACCAACAAACAAAAATGTCCAAATAAAGGTGTGTCTTGGAAGCAGAGAGTAAAACGTCCTACATCCTACGTCTGTAATACGTTTGTCTGTAATACATTTTGCGTATATTACAGACAAACAGGGGGGCAGCTCCTGGAGAAAGAGGCTCCTTTCTACCTGCAGAGCTGGTGCAAAAGAGGAGGTGAGGTTAAGTGACCGGGGTAAGAGACAGAGTGTGCAAACAGGGACAAAAAAAGCAGTCTGAAGGTGGAATTTGACAAGGTTATAAGGGGATTATGTGAAAGAAATGGGGCAAGGTGGTAAGGGTATCACACATTGTATTTTAGTGTGGGATGTACTTTGTCCAAGTTCCTGTTGCACCACAGCCAGGGACTTTTATTGTATCATACCAAAATGATGGAGGACTGCGTCTCAGTAAGCCCTGACGGTAGAATATGAACATCAGGAACACAAGTAAGACACTAAAAAAAAGACTTTTTTTTTTTTAAACTTATGTTGCATACTGAAAATAAAGCCCAAAGATATTCAATTCCTGATTTTACTGCTTTCAGTAATCTTGTGTTTTAAGACCTGTATGTTTTTGTTGTTTCATTATTTTATTTTTGTCCACCCTCCTCTTGTTAATTTAGATTGTTACCAAACATAAATGAGTTACAGTTTAGAAATTTTCTGAGAACTGCAGAGCTATTTTTTATTTGCATACTGAAAATAAAGCCCAAACATATTCAATTCCTGATTTTACTGCTTTCAGTAATCTTGTGTTTTAAGACCTGTATGTTTTTGTTGTTTCATTATTTTATTTTTGTCCACCCTCCTCGTGTTAATTTAGGTTGTTACCAAACATAAATGAGTTACAGTTTAGAAATTTTCTGAGAACTGCAGAGCTATTTTTTATTTTCCTTTTTTAATCAGAAGTTTTTTTGTCTACATTTACTTGTGGCCTCATCAGGCAACCCTGTTTCACACTGCATTATAAATCTCCTAGATATTTTTATTGAATTTCAGATCTCTAGGAACGTTCATCTTAGCTGACTTGTTACTTGAATATTTTATTGTATGTTATTATAGTTTGTGTTACAAGGAAGTGTATTTTTTCTCCTCCTCTTAGTCTTTATTTCCTGAATTCTGTGTTTGACCAAATAAAATAGATTGATTTTCCTAGTATGTATTTGTATAAAAATTATCCTTATATGAAATGTAGATGAGTAGATGAATCTTGCATAGCTTGTGTAATGTTTCTGAGCCTTATATTCAAGAAAGGATCCAAGACGCCAAATGATGGTTCAGTGAGGATAGTTGTAAATCATAATCTCACTAGAAAGTGAGCTCATGTATCAAACTGACAATATATAAACGGTCATATTCCATGGAAATACTTTTTTAAAAAATATTTCTAGAGTTTCAGTAAGAATTTTAATAAGAAGCCAAATCATGATGATCTTTGATAAATGTGTGCTATCATCTTCCCTAAAGCATTTAACAAAAGTTGCAAAGTTAACCATACGAAAATGACCAAATTCTGCATATTGAGCAGACTTAATGCATCATAGGTTAGACTGAGTTTAAGTATGTAGCGTGCAAGGAACTCTATAGAAACTTTCCATATGAGTTGTTACCTTCTGTTTTCTGATAGTTCAAAAGCTTTTGTGAAACCTTTATCACATACACTAACTTCCATTAAGAGAGAGAGAGAGAGAGAGAGATTTTTTTTCGAGAATGTGGCCTCAAAAGAAGTTTGTTAAGATTGCACTGGCAAACATCAGATGGTGTTAGTAAGAACGGTTAGAGAATGGTATAAAATATTAATCATAAATAATATTTTTGGAATAATTTATCGCTCGTGTGTATATTTTTGTTTCCAGTACTTATCTGCTTGTGCTGCTTATTCTTTGTATATGAATATTATGTTAAACTTTCTTTCCTGGTAGTAGTAGTAGTGCATGTTCTAATGATTTACCCCAGATTTAATTAGGGCATTATTGCAATAAGTGAGAGACTTTTTCAGAATCTTTTCTGTGTTTTGGGGTCAGCACTGCATTTTTTTTCTCTAGAGCCTTAAGGGGAGAGGTATGAAATGTGAAATGCTGGCTCTTACTTGGAAGAGCCTGCAACAGTCCCTGGAAGGAGGACATGCACTCGCACAGCACATTTGGAATCACTTTGGTGTGGGGAGGTATATCCTTTCCAGATTGCCCTTATATGCATTTAAAGGGAGC
Organism: Crypturellus undulatus; assembly: GCA_013389825.1. Taxonomy (NCBI): domain Eukaryota; kingdom Metazoa; phylum Chordata; class Aves; order Tinamiformes; family Tinamidae; genus Crypturellus; species Crypturellus undulatus. Next base: position 730,986 of record VWPW01016596.1, read on the forward strand.
CTAGACAATTAATGAGAAGCACAATTCATTAGTATTGCTAAGTACCCTGACACTCAGGAATGCCTCTGAAAGCAGCTAGAGACTGGACGAATAATCAGGGAAGATGCCATGAATGCTTGCCCTGATTTTACTTTTCCTGATGGCTGCTGTTGGAGATTCTTGAGAACAAGATGGTTCAGCAGGGCTGTTCTAACATACGTGCGCATCCCAGAAAGCAGCAGAGACAATTCTGAGTATGGAGAGGATAATTATTCTTCTCATTCCTCGGGGGCATACTTTGTCTTGCGTGGGTTGTTCAAACTGCAAGTTTTGGTGAAAATTATCCACTGAAGTTGTTCTTCAAAAGAACTTGTTCAGAAAGATTAGTGAAATTATCTTTGCAACTCTCTTTACCTGTGAGCACTTCACTTTGAGCTTCTCCTGCACATATAACTCCCTACTGGAAGAAAAGAAAAAAAGAGAAGAGAAGAGAAGAGAGGAAAGGAAAGGAAAGGAAAGGAAAGGAAAGGAAAGGAAAGGAAAGGAAAGGAAAGGAAAGGAAAGGAAAGGAAAGGGAAGGGAAAGGAAGGAGAAA
>VWPW01016596.1:731680-964308 GCA_013389825.1 Crypturellus undulatus
AAGGAAAGGAAAGGAAAGGGAAAAGAGAAGAAAGGGAAAAGAGAAGAAAAGAGAAAAGAAAAGGGGAAGGGAGAGGAGTGGAGGGGAAGGGGAAGGGAGGGGAGAGAAGAAGAGGAGAGTGGGAAGGGAAAGGAAGGGAAGGGAAGGGAAGGGAAGGGAAGGGAAGGGAAGGGAAAGGAAGGGAAAGGAAGGGAAAGGAAGGGAAGGGAAGACTTGCATAATTATTTCAATTTTGTGGAAGAAGTTTGGAGTTCAAAGTTGTGCAGGAAGTTTGAATACAAGTGAGAGAATTAGGCCGCTTAGGAGCATATAAGCCAGTTGGAACTCACTGCTCTGCCTGTGTTCTGTAATTCAGATGCTGTCTAAAACAGACTTCTGGAAATAAATCCCTAAGGATGAAGCAGAAGGCCTCATTCAGTCTCATACCAAATGGGGACTGTAGTTAATAAAGTTAGTCCTGTAGATGAGCTTACCTGAAAAAGCAAGTAGTGAGAAAAATATATTTGCAATCACAATTTTCAGTTTCAAGGAGACTTTCAGACAAATAGGACTTCATTCAAAAGCTGCAAAATGGGAATTTCTAAGATGTTGTCTGGAACAAATGTTGTAAATATAGTATTAATTTGTATACAAATTGTATATACATATAGGTATATACATTTCTATCAACTATGTATTTGAATATATATAGGAATTTAAAATATATTTTAAAAATATTTTGTGCTAGCCTCCAGAGAGTCTTTCAATGAAAGATTTAAGCATAGGGTCCTTTCTCCAGAAATAAAGGCCTTTTGGGTGTAGAATAAATGCCAGCTTGGGGGCAAAGTAGTTTTCTATAAAAACTGTTGGGAGGAGAGGAGAAAATATATAATATAATAAACTTTATTTTACCTAAACTGCTTAAATTTTTGCCCACTAAACTGTGGCTTTTCATCAGACATTAAGCAGAACGTCAGGTGTACTTTATAACTTCAGGTTTGTGTTCTTTCCAGTGGAATTGTTTGGTGGAAAATAACATGAGAATATAAGGATCTCTCTCAGAAGGACTGTAGAAGGTTGATCCATATTTACCACTATTAAATAATAGAATGGAGCAGTGAAGCACAAATTCTCAGCTGATTACATATTTTTGACAGATGAATGGACAGATGCGTGTGCCACTAGAGACTGATCCTTGTAGTTACTAGAAATTTGAAGTTTTATGTGAAATCAGATAAGGAAAAATAAAAGCTCACTGTGGCTTGGCATTCCAGAAGCTGACACTACGTAATCGAAATAATGTAGTAAAATAATCAAAATAAAAACAAAACCAGGTCTGACACAGCATTCAGATGCGATGAAGTTGTCTTTTTGTATCTGTACCTCTACTTTTGTTTTACTTAGGTACAGGCTCTCTGCTTTGTCCATGAGAGGGAGAAAGGGATTGGAGGCTGAGTGAAGCAGGGCTTGTCAGCCCTTGATATCATCTGCAACTGAATAATCTTGCATAATCTTGTTTTCCTGTAGTCCTACTCTCTTAATTGGCTGGACTAGGGACTGGCCAGAATACACTCTTTACCCTATGTAGGCAATGTACCCGAATAATGATATAGCAGAGGTGTCTAGCCAAACCCAGGTCATGGAACACACTCCTGTATTCCACAGTTCAGACAGAGTATCTCTGTTTTACTTTAGAATTCAATCATCCTTACCATGGGAGATCTTGTCTATTATATCTGAGTAAGAAAGGAATGGTAGCCCATTGCCCATGGTGAAGTAAAGTTGTAGACAGTAAAACACTTGTTCCTTTTTTTTTTTTTTTTCTCCTCAGCAGTTATGGGAAAGATTTTTTCTTAGGAGTTTTGAATGTCTGTGTGATAGTAACTAACGGAGGGGCAAATTACACTCTGTACTGTTACAATCAAAGCCAGTAGCATTTTCAAGTTGTTTCCTGCAGTTTTTTCTTCAGTGAGGCCTTCCAAGTGCTCCTGAAGGGCTAATAGGCTGTTTCCGTGCTAATCAGGCTATTTGTTTCCTGGATTGTCTACTTTACATAAGCCTTTTCTCAGTCCCAACATTCGTGTGCCTCACAGTGTGCCAGCCAGCCACACATTTCATCAACGATGCTTCATCAGCTCAGTGACAGCATCACTACCTTGGTTTTCCTGCAGGATTTTACAGTGGTTTTATCAAAATGTACAGGACTAGGCAAACCTGAGACCCAAACCACAGGTCTCAGTCTTTATACCCTGTTTTTCAAGGAATGCGATGTCAGTCTCTGTTTTAAGACAAAACTATGTTACGCTCTTTCTATAGAAAGTAAATTGTCTGCCTTGTAATTCATTTGACTCTCTTCTGTTTGCTACAAGTCAAAGGACTGCTGCAAAGAACTATACCTTTAAAAAGCCTTTCATTTAAGAACTAAATAGAATACAATGTTTTGTTGTACAGAGGTTCTTGAGTGCAGGTCAACTATACTGCAGTCACTATGTGAAATGAGGTTGTGTCAAGCTTGCTGTCTCAGAAAAACTGTTGAAAGGCACATCAAAAAATGATGATAAATACTCCTTTCAGTTTCTTTTAATTTTCCTTTAACACTTATAATAGTTATAAAATACAGGTTAAGGTTTCCATGTGTATTTTCCTGCCCTTTAGCATTTTTTTAACTGAACAACAGCTTACTTTTTCCTTTCCTATTCCTTTTGTATAAAAAAAATGAGTATGACTTTTACGGAGTTTTCTCAGTGATATATTAGGATTCCTTCAATCTTTGTTTGGAGCCATTAGGGAGTGTTTCACTGCTAAGCCTAGCATCTGAGCTCAGACCTCAGAAGGAGGAAAAACAGATTTAACTTATAGATGCTTCGCATAAGCTTGTCTGCTAGCATTTTCCATGGCAATTCATTAGCTGCTAGGAAAATGTAAATGGGCCCTTTGGAGCTATTATTTTGACAGCCTTATGCTGGAATTTTCTCCTTAAAAGTTCTATACAATGCAAAGTTATCCTACTTGGATGCTATCTGGCATATTTTAAGGTTTTCTGTTGGTTTTCTGTCAGTGACACCATTTTAACAAAATAACAAAGAAAATCTATTTTGCATATCTCGGGCAAACATTTCTTCTGTCATTTCTTTCTTTTAGGGAGTGAGATAAAAAGCTTATTTTGTTACTTAGGCTTACAATGTTCACAGGATCACTGTTATTGAATAACATGACGTCTGGATTATTATTTTTGTATGTAGCCAGATTTCTCCCTTATGAGAAGAATTATCATTAATGAGTACTTTTGATATTTATAAAAGACTCAGGTGTTGGTACAGTACGTGTGATTAGAAATATCTATACAGCCAGAAGCAGCTATGAATGGATTCTGTTTTTGCACAATATGAGAAGTATTTTTAATGAGAAAAATCTATATTGCATTTTCTATTATTTTATCTTTTTGTAGGGTAATTTCTCAAGAAAAAAAAAAGCTTTATATATTTCAGGACTTAAAAAGTCAATGCTTCTTCTCATTCCATGTGATTTTTTAAATACTCTTCTAATATAGGTATAATTGTATTCCAGCGTTCTTTGTGCTACAGCTTGATTTAGAAATCACAGCAATGCTTTCAAAGCCAAAAATGCTTTGTCTTCTTTTTTTTTGGCATCACTGCAGAGAAAGTAGTATCTTTTTGTTAATGAAGCGCCAGTGTTAAAAATGTGCCACAGTGTTGTTGTAGAATGCTGTGAAACTGTCACTCGGAAGTCTTTGGGCCATGCTGAGTTTCTTTGTTTGTTTGTTTATCTTTTTTAATCCTATTTTCTTTTGAGTACCCTCTGACTTTGGCCCATAGTAGTTTTTAGACCCTTTCAACCCAAGCCAGGAGAGTAGTTCCCAACCAGGAATATTTGTGTTCTGTTTAAGCCTACTCACCCAGAACGTGGTAAGTGGGTCACTTCTAGTCCAGTCTACCTTTCAGAGAGCTGAGAATTAGCACTGTAACAGGCTCATGCAAGTGCCTCAATTTTGCCTGTGAAAAAACAAACAAAAAAATCTAATATGTTTTTAAATGAATGGTCTCTTGTGGGGAGGAGGGGAACTCTAGAAAATTGCCGTTCTCTAACAGGTTGATTCTGATTAGAGTCTAATCTTATTTGTATTTTAGAAGAAATTGCTCAACTCCCTGTTCGCTAAACTTCCTATTTTTTGCTAATCTTTGGAATAGCCCAAGATGAGGAAAAAAGAAGTGCTGGCTTCTGCTCATCTCCAGTTGCTGCCCCTTCACTGTCACTTTTTGCTGCCCATGGTATAGGAAGATTTAGCCAAATTAAAAGTTATTTCTCAACTTTGAAGCACTGTGTTTCTTTTTTTGGAGATTCCAGAATAGTCCTTCAGGACACTTAGGAGTGGCATCCAGACCCCAGGGGCTGCTTTCGGGCTGCAGGAGATGGCGCAGTTCAGGTCCCCAGGCTTTCCAAGCAGGACACAGGAATCCTGCGGTGCTGCAAGGCCATGGATTGGGGATGGTTGCCTTCAGGGGAGCGAATGCAGCCCCATGTAAGCACAAATGGGAGCATTGTGCAGCCTCGTGGCTGATGCTGCCTGCGGGAGCTGAAGGCACCCTTAGCTCTTTTTTACATACCTATGTAGGTAGAGGAAATTTGTTTGAATGTTATGAAAAACATGAGCCTTTACAGGTCTGAAGTTACTTCTAGGTATGTTGGGGTCTGCGTACTTCTACCATCAAAACTAACCAACAGCCGAGTTGCAGAGCTGAATCTAGCTCCTCCTGCCACTGACCTGCACCACTGCCACGTCTTCTGTTTAGTTTCACCTGAGCACAAGAACAGTGAGGCAAATTCACCCTCTTTTTTTATTCATACAAGTCTAGAGTAATGAAATTAGAAGTATGTACAGTGGAGTGAATTTAAATTTACAGTGATATTATAACTTGATCCTCCAATAGGTGAGATTATTGGAGGACATTTCCCCAAGGACAGAAGATTTTGGTATTTGTTTAAGTGCTGCTATATAGTGATCACTAAGTGCCTTTGAGGCCACGGTAGTTATTTCCCTCCTGGAAGTGTGTTTAAGGCACTTGTTTGGAACATTTCAGGGAAAATCTTCAGTGCACCTGTAGTCTGGAGCAGCTTGCAGAGCACGCTAGCAGTAAAAGTAACAGACCTAGCAATTTCCTGCAGTGTCCAGCTCTGCAGTATGTATAACTTGGGGGGATAGTAATGATGATAACAAAAGCGAACAATCAGCAGCCTTGTCTTCTAGGATTTTCACTGCACAAACTATACTGCACCAGGGCAGTAGAGATTTGTAAAAGAAACACAGTAAGAATAATATAGTCACTGGGTGCTGAGTGCCAGCAGTGCTGTGAAACCTGGAGCAGTCCCAAGAACACTCTAGCAAGAGTATGAAGCAGGTAGTAGTAAGAACATTTTCATAAAGTAATCCCATCAGGTTTTTTCCTGATGGTGGTATTTGTGGGGGGGGGGGCAGGTAAAAGAGCCTATTTTGTTGCTCAGCATCACAGATGTATCAAACATAACTTACCTGCTGAGAAGCTAAATATTCAATATATGCCATAATGATCCTTTAATTTGAGTGTAATGTCTGTGGAATACTGACAGCAGCTTAAGTAGATAACCCAAAGGAACCTTGGTAAAGATTTCATCACGATTAACTCATTTGTCATTAAATGTGGTATAGAATTAATGTGGTTTGAGAATTGCATTACAATTTACCAAAATACAAGATGGAAAATAGCTAGCAAGCCATCTGACAACCAAGATCTATCATTGCATGGGAATTAAGATCAGCAAAGCAAACAGCCTGACTTGATATAGCTGCTGACCTAACGTTCCTCCGAGCATCTCAGGAACTTGATAATTCCAGTGCAAACACAAGTGTGTGCGCCTGCATCATGCATAGTGTTAAATCTCCCCTCCCACATTGTAAAAATACTTGAATAGTTAACTCCTTGGCACCAGTTTTGAGCGCTGTGTGCTGTGACAGCTGTTTGGAAGCAGGCTGTGTGGTAGCGATGAAGATCTCTGGCAGGCTGGCAGCGGGTCCTGGCAACTCGAATGAACTAGCAAAGGGGAACAACCGTGTCAGCATCGGAAGATCATCCACACTATATCCCCAGGGCTGAGTCGTAGTTCACACTACTGCAGTATGCTGCAGTATTTGGGAACTGAAGAATGTGGAAAACGCAATTTAAATTTAAGAAGCAAGCAGAAGCCCAAAGTTGGTTGGCTTTGGATGCATAACAATTGCTAAGCAGCTGGTCTGCGCTGGCTTGCGCAGTTTGTTTTCTCTGATATTTTGCCCTGCTTCTTTTTTCTTCAGTGTGATATCCAGGCCATTTTCCCATTGCCTTTGGACATTTAGACTCTCAGCAGCTTGGAGAAAGATTACTCTGCCTTACAGTCCTCAGTGGACTGAGGCTTTAATAACCTACTGAGGCTTTGATTACCTGTGGAGGCATGATTACAATTCATATAATTAATAATGTCTTATAATAACTGACTTCCTTGGGGCTGAAGTATATATTTTTTCTCCCGTTATTGTGCTACTTTGTGTTTGTTCTTTATGAATATTTTCTCACTAAAAGCAATAGGAAAGCAGTTTTATACCCTAGAACATGATTTTGGAGGCTTATGGCTGTGGGGGAAATTGCCACAGGCTAAAAGAAAACTTTAAAAGATGTACAAGCAGACTGAAAATACTGGGAAAAAAAGTTTCAGCAAGCTTGTCAAATGGACATGTACGAACTCCCAAATTTCAATTAAATCCCATCTTCAGTTATGCAGTGATTTTCATTTTAGTGTGTGGCTGCACTTGATTTTGGAAGTGATATAAATGAGAAAATAAGTTTGTCATCTGTCTGTTTTAATGGTCCCTCCTACACTTTTATATTCTGCGAGAGAATGCCGCTAGGCTTTCGCACCCCTGTAGTCCTTTTCAGGGAGTGAAGAAGAGTAGGAAAAATCAGATGTCTAGACAGAATTTTAAGAGCAGGAAGTGAATTCCACAGCTTTTAATTCTCTTTAATATGCACAAAAGCTAAAATAGCTTGACTGGGCTTGGGATGCTTTAGGAAAAGTTATATATATATATATATATAAAAGAAACATAAGCTGCTGTGGAAATCTATTTATTCTGCTGCCCATTTCTGCAGATACTGCTTCCATGGAAAGAGCCTGTGGCTGCCTTTCTTGTCACCTTCATGGGAAGGGTGGTAGTAACTGTAGGCTGTAGGAAACCATGGTGAAAAAATAACATTGATGGACAAATATAATTTCTGAATTTTACTGATGCACTGATCTCAGCATAAGCTGATGTTGTTGCACCGCATAAGAAGCAGAAAATTATTATCGCAAATACAATTTCTTTGTCTTTGTGGCCTGACCCTCGTCTTTTTCACAATAATACTGGGTATATGGAGACCTAATGTAATAACTGTCTTGTATGAAGTTTATTTAAAAGAATCTATTGGTATTTATGTTCATTAGGAAGTTCTTACACAAAATGACACCCTTCTCTGTTGTCTCAGAACTGACATGTAATTTCCCACAAAACAAGTAAAGTTATTTAGGAGCATTCTATTCAATTTTTCTATGACACTTTAAACCCAAGACTAAGGTCTGTGGCTAAGCCCTTGGCGCCTGGTTCTTTTATGTTGTTTGCTCACTGTTGTCTGTAGCAGGAGTCTGACAGTCTTGGGAGCCCGGACCTCCAGTGCAGGGAACCTCTTGAGAGAGTGACCTCGAAGACGCCTTCATGGCAGGGCTTCCCTGGAACTGTAGTCTCTAGCGACCTTAGGATTCATGATGTGGAGGCAGTCCAGATGGCAGGACCGCCTCGAGACACTGCAAGCTTTGTTCCTTTTCAGGTCACCAGCCAAACTGGCGGGAAACCTGGCAGGCTTCTGGTGGGACCTGCTCCTCCTGCATCTAAGTAATATATTGAGCACTCTGCTGTTGCCCCTTCTGGTGCTTTTGTTTTATTTTGACCAGAAATACTATGTTGGGACTGAACAACCTTGTCAAGAAGAGAGTCACTGAAACATGTACATTTCTACAAAAGCTGCTGTTTCAATGAACCTGCATCTTGCCAACATCCTCATCCCACCTTTTTGTCCTATTCCTAGCATGGGCTGCTGTATGCTCATCAGTTTTAATTCCCCATAGGGAACTTCCAGTTCCAAAAACACTCCTTTGATCTCTTTGGAAATTAAGTGGATAATGAAGACTGTGTGTTATTCGCTCTGTGCAGACTTATCTCTGATATGAAAATAGTTCTGGTTCTTCACAGTAAGGTGAGATGTGGCTACTTTATTATTTAGTCTGTCATACAAAAACTAACATGAGTTTTCATCATTTAACTTTATAACTATGTTTTTCCTTTTTAGGAAACAGAACTAATTATATTTGAAGTTTGGGTTCGGTTGCTACTTGTGTAAATAGGCTCTAAGACTTGTATTCCTGGAAACTGCCAGTTTTGTTTGCTTGCTTCTTTATTTTCAAAAAAATAATGAAATTTTAAAGGTAGTGTAGTAGTCCAAGAACTTCAGATTTTGCCCAAAGAATATGAGTGTGCCAGAGAAATCTGTAATCTACTTTTGTTAAATTACATTTATAGAGATGGCTTCTAGCCTAAAAGCACACCTTTTGTTTTTTAAAATAGATTTTGTTGATAGAGAGGGAGCAATACCCAGCAAATCTATGATTCTTCTGTCTCTGCCATTCCAAAGACACTATAATTCACTGTAGCAGCTAAAAATTCACTTTTACTTGCTTCTCAATCTTTACCATGCATATATATTTTATAATGAGACGTTAGAATGTTTGGTACATTTTGTCACTGTTCAGAGAATATGGATTCATATATTAAGCATGCCTGGATGCGACGACCCTGTGCTACATGCTCTAGGTGTCCCTGCTTGAGCAGGGGGGTTGGACTACATGATGTCTAGAGGTCCCTTCCAACCTCAACCATTCTGTGATTCTGTGATTCTGTGAAAAACAAAAGTATTTGAGACTTGACTAGTATATTTCCTTGAACTTGTTTCTGTCTGTTCTTTAAACCACACAGAATTCTTACCAAGGTTAAGGATCACTATGGAAGAGCAATTTTATTGATACGCTCTGTACCTTGTGGAAGTTTATAAACTATTTTAAAACCTGTGAAATACAGCAATGAATTTTAATTTTCTATCCATTTATTGAATCTTCTTTTATGATTTATTTAACTGTGTCCTTGAATCTCTGTAGAGTTTCTTTAACCATAGCTAAGGATATTCCTCCTGGATTTTTATTTTTTTATTTCTATATTATCTGAGCAGCGCAATAGAATAAAAGCTCATGCTACAGCTTCTCTATCCAACTTAAATGCATCTGACATACTCCTTGGAATAATTGTCAAATTCTGTAAGTTCTCCTCATATTCCTCATATGCCAAGTCCAGAGTGGACTCTCTGGACTTGGCAGAACTGCCTTGTGTAAACTTACCTACCAGTAGCTTCAGTCTGCAAAGACAGTCTTGTGCTGTCTTGAGAGTGCTTAAGTAAACTCTGGCCCCTATCATGTACCTAGGAAAACTTAGAGCAGTGCAACTTGTTATTGGTTTGTCAAGTCCCATACTTTGAACACAAGATTCCTACTTTTAGACCAGTCCTGTAATGCCTGTAATTCAGATTTTGGGAAAATCACAATCTCCCTTCTTCCCTATGGTAGAACTTGCCCTACTAGACCCTATGGCTGCTGTTGCATTTATCAGGTTTACCTGCTAGACTCGAGGAGAAGGTACCGTAAGGTAAGTGTGTCACTGCTGCCTTAGTCTTTCCATTGCTTATGTTCACCAGATCCCAGATCACACATCTCTACTTTCTTGGAAGAATGAAGAGTTTATTCTTCTCTGCCAGCTCACATCACAATCATTACTAGCACTGTCCATTTCTGTCTGCCACACGGAGTCAACCTGACTGTACAAAGTAGAAAAAGAAGTACTGCATGCCAGTGAAAGGCCCTGTGAGGTTAACACCCAGGCTGGAGCTGGGCCAGCTGTTAATCATCTCTCCTGCAACCTGGGTGAGAAATACGCTTCAGGTCTGATTTGCAGAGACTCACATGGTTCGGAAAGGTAATTTTAGAATGGGAGCCAGGCTGTTGTCTGCTATACCAAGTATGCACAAGGAAATCTGACTGCTGTGTGTATGTTTAGTCTGCCATGAGTGTCAGGCTTGTGCTTCATATGGATCTGGTTAAGCTCTTGCTGTAACCCCAAAGGTTTCCATATTCTCATATCAGGCTCAGTAGGTTCTCCATCTCAGGAACCTTTTATCTGTGTACTTTAATCCCAGTTCTTCAATCCAGAGGATATCTTTCCCCCATAGTCTTCCCGTTCTGTCCAAGTTTTCAGCATCTTGGCATTTGTAACTTATTTCTATGTATTCCCAACATTGTCTATGTCTGTGCTTGCTAGGTCTGAATAATAGTTTAGAATTATCTGTAATAAGTCACTGGAGAAATTTTGCCATGGATTTTTTGTTTGTTTTACCAAAAAAAAAAACAAAAGGTAAAAAGTTAAATCACTTTTTTGCCTTCAAAAACAAGCATTCAATATAATTTCTACAGAGAATGACTGGGATTCGGATGATATCTCTGCTGCTGTGATTATACAGCCTAACCTTTCTATTCTCATGTGCACAGATTTCCCAGTATGTCTGTGGGAATTTCACATAAGGAACTCTATCTGATAAGGGCATTTGCAAATACACATTCCCTTGTAATACTTTGATTATAAAAATAGTTCAATTGAAAAACAAATCAAATGAATAAAAATATGATTTTAAAAGAACAAACACTGAGGATTAAATTCATCTGTGAATAAATTGCTCAAGAACTTATGTATAATATAAACTCCACCTAATCCTCTCTGCAATGCATGCTAGCATTCTTGCCTTCTTTTTGCTGCTATGGCTTATTGGATTTAGAATTATCCTAACTCCAGTGTACTGTACGTAATGCTTCCAGCATGCTTTCCAAGATAACACATTGTAATGAAATTGCTGTCTGTGTATTTTCAGTGTATGAGATTTTCGTGTTTTTAAAGATTATTATTATATGATCTATCTAATTTTACATGGACTGACCTAAAAATAGTTTCAATTGTACAGAAAAGCATCTTAAAAAGTCTGAGTTTAAGGATTAGAGGTGCAGATACCATTTTTTTAATTCAAAAAAATTCAGAAAATGAAAAAGTGTAGAAGCTCTAGTTTCATATTTTACATGTATTTTCTTCCTTTTTAGGCTTAAGGGCTTTTGCTTCAGAACATCTAGGTAGTTAAATGGCCTATGCACATTGCAGATGTCCATGCTTCTGTTAATCAAGCATTTAAAGTTACTTTTAAACTGGTTGGCTCCTTGTTTTCTCCAAATATATGAGTTTTTCCTCATTTGTGCTAAAGTTACTGTGGAAGGAACGAGCTAGGTTCCCATGAGTTACACTGTTGATTTTACAGTTCACTTTCATGGCTACAGAAGAAAGAAATTTAAGCTCATAGAAGTTTTTGCTGTGCAGAAACTTGAAACAAGCTATTATGTTTTAGGGTCTGCATGCTCCCCTCATGGTCAGAAAAAAGTAAAGCAGTAGAAGTTGTGTGTAACTTATGGCACAGGCTGCCCAGAGTCTCCTTCTCTGGAGATCTTCAAGACCCACTTGGATGCAGCCCTGTGCCACGTGCTCTAGGTGGCCCTGCGTGTGCAGGGTGGTTGGACTAGATGACCTCTAGAGGTTCCTTCCAACCTTAGGTGTTCTATGATTCTGTGCCTGGAATGCTTGCACAGCATTATGTGCGTCTGAGGCAATTTTGCACGTGGCCTTGCCAGTATGAAGCCTGATGGGTGAGACAGGCTGGTCAGTGAGGTATCTATCATCTGATCTATTGACCAGCTGCACTTGGAGCACCTGCTCACCAAACCAAAGAGGAGCCAGTGGTGCACTTCTTTTTTAAGGCAGAGACATTCAATTCCAGTTTACTTCTGAGTAAATTAACAAATACTTTTTACAGTCCTGTGGCTGGTTCAGGAGGTTTTCAATACATAGCAGTGTCACAATTTTTGTACAGCTTTCCCTAGATTATGATACATATATATATATTTCTGCAATTTTGTCTACTGTGGATTCAAAGAGCCTACTAAAAATAACTCCGTATTCACTTCTTCCATTCAACTTCCTAATAATAATGCATGGTCTCTGTGTAACACAATGTTAGTTCTTCAGTATCTTTCTTGATATCTCCACTTGTCCATATAACTCCATTTTATTTTTACATGGAACTTTATATTTTTACATGGAACTTTACTGTCAGCATTAGTTATTTTGTCTAGTATACTGCTAACTCTTGATATGTAAATTGTGTCTTTCATCTAAGACGAAAGATAAATCTTCCGTCTTTCAACTCAGCTGCAGTTGAACACACAGATCATGTAAAATCACTAACCTTTCCTTTCTTAGTTTAGCATCAAATAGCTGCCATGCCATAGATTTCTATCTGTGGAGACAATCCATAGACAGTCTTTGTGCTACTTTTCAAAATTTCAATATTAGCATAGCTAAATTGTTGGTTATTATTCCTTTCAGACATAGGTCTGAACAGAAACTGGAAGGAATGTAGTCTTGCTCTCACACTGGTTTTCTTCTTGAATACTTTATACTCTATAAAATGAACACTGTAGTTCTTTGTGGCATTCCTACAAGGGGATAAGTACAATTGGGTCATCCAAGAGCAGTAGATGGACCATGACATTACCTATTCAAACAGTAGTCTGTGTGTGTTTGCCAGCAAATCCTCTCTGTGCACAACAAACCTACTGTTTAGCAAGTTACACAAGAGATTTTGTCTCCAGATTTTGTTTAGTCTCCTTGAGAAGATTAATTTATTTATATGAATATTTATAAAAAGGGCCAAATAGATGCAGCAAATCAACCGTAGAGGTGCTTGTTGACAGAAGAAGAGTGTTTTATTAACTTCACTAATCACATGGGCTATTCCACAAGCACCCTTCTTGGTACACAACTACACTGGTAGTAACCAAAAACAGAGTACCTTAACTGGGTAGGAAGTGCCTCCTTCATTTGACTAAGAGTAGGATATGAAAAAAAGTAGAACTGCAGGATTCCAAACCAGTAAAGGATAAGAGTGAGGCACTATGTTTGGTGATTTTGGAAGATTTCTAAGACATTTGAGAAATTGATCAACAGAAAATTAATTTCCTCGTGCAATGGAATAAATGCACAGTTAGTCAAAGTGAAGAGTTAGACTAATGAATAACATTTAAACAGCATTAACCTCACATCACTGCTATCTAATCTGCTCTTCTCTGCCTTCCATTGTTTATTGGAGAGGGAAATATACCATTTTTTTAGTGAGTATAGACATTCTTCTGCTACAGACTCCCTAGGTGTAGCCCTTACCTGCCCCTTCTTGTCCACCAAAGCTCATCACAGTTGTTCAGCCCTGAGTTCTCCTATGCTCCAGCCTGCCAGTACCATAAGATGTATGTGATAATGAGAAGAATTGCTCTTATGCTGTAGATCCTCGAGCGACATTCCCGTCAAAGATCATCTCTGACAACTGAGAAGCTCTGACTTGCTTGCAATACTGAGAACAGGACCGTGAGCCAGCCGTGTGGATCGGTGCCTTTCGTCTGCTGACGAAAGCCAGCCAGCCCTGACTATGCTGCTGCTGTGTTTGGGGTCCAAGGGTCAGGCTGAACTAACACAATTGAGTCACAGGAAGCTTGCCAGCTGGAGCTGGATTCAGTTGTCCTTCTCAGGGCCCCGTGGCTGTCATCCTGACTCCCTTCTCTCTGCTTTCCCTTCCCTGGATATGCTTTGGGCAACTGGCAGGAGAGCAGAATAACAGCTGCTGATTTCTCATTCTCTTGGGTCTTGATGAGCTCAGGTAGTCAATCTAGCAGGACTGGAAGCGGTACATCTCAAAAACCTTGCCCTCCTTTATTTTGCTTTTTTGGTATTGCTATCCTTAAAGTGGGTGATGCTCTTCTCTTGCAAGGAAATTCCTAGGAATCCTGCAGATCAAACAAGACTGAGTACTGTCATTTCTCTAGAACCTCATCATATGAAGAATAAGCCAGAAGAACACAGCACGAGCTGCCTCAGATCAGAATGGAATTTAAAAGAACTGTTGTTATTTTAATCTTGTATTTTTTTAACCATTTGTGGGGAGGAAACCTTTTCTTTGTCCACTGTGTACCTCCGTTATCGAGGGAAAGATCTGTGAGGAGGGTGGCAGAATTCAAGCCCATATTTCTCACAGAGGATTAGGGACTGTTTGTTGCAGGAATGTAGATAACAACTCAACTTTTAATATTCCAGATAATCAGAGTACAGCTTGCTCCCATCACTGTGCCTGCTCTGAGGTGAGAGCGTCTTTGACCTGTGCACTCTTGTTTTCCCCTCATTGCCACTGTTTGCAATGTCTTGAGAACATCTTGGGAGAGCTGCAGGGCTCTCAGTTTACAGGTGGGGGATAGCTGGGTAGCCAGGAGCTGCCAACTCATTTGAGAAATATTGTGAGGGCTGTCAGCCAGCCATGGTTTGTAGCAGTATGTTGCTTTATTCCTATTCTAGTAAGCTAGAAGCTCACTATAGTGTCCTTTTATCTCCTGTATTATGAACATCATACTTTTAGGCATAGAGCACTTTGATGTAAGCTAATTACCTTCAAATTGCCTGTAGTTGGATTAAGACAATTGTAAATAAAAATATTTATTTATAATTTTCAAAATATATAGTAATGTGCAAATATTTATACACAATAATGAAAGCAGTGAAACAGCTGCAGTACAAGTCACTATTAATTAGCTGGCACAAAGATAGATCAGAAAAGCCTCGCTCTTTCTGTTCAGCTGACTTGCTGCAGAGAACTTCCTGACTCATCTCATGAAGGATGCTGCTATTTTCGTGTCTTACATCTTGGATTGTATTCATCAGATTGTACTCTTTCTGGTGAAGAATACCATCTTTTAGAATCAATTTCTCTGTTGGAGGTTTCCAGTCACTTTTTTTTTCCTTGAATATATTTGTCTGTTTCTTACTCATGATGCAGATTATGCTGTACTTCTTGATGATTTGTAAACTGAACCTTCCTGAGATGCAGATCAAGTTCCTGTACTGTACTTCGTCCCTCTATTATCAGCAGCTGAAGGAGGATAACCCTTTTCCCAGCCTTGTCACCTTCAGTTTCAGTCTGAAATGTCTACATTCACAGAGTCTTATTTTCCTATTACCTTTTAAATTGATGAGTATATTCCACACCACCATTTAAAAGGAAATTTTAGATATAGCTTGTTACTAGGTTTTGACTGAGACTGGACACAAGAAGACATTTAGCCTGATGCAAGAATAAGAATAGTTAGATCTCCTAAAAGTTAATCATTGAAGAATCCCATTCGTTCACTCTTTGATCTGGTTTGCCAGTTTTGAGGTGTACGACTATAGTTATGCATGTCAGATGAACCACAGAAAACCACCTGTAGCTTTTTCTCTGTAGTTATTATGGATGATTTCCTAATCAAAAGGAGAACCAAGTTAGAGGTATACCAAAAAAGATTTCTGATATCCCAAGGCTTCATACTTGTTAAGATATTATTATTGGTATATCTGTGCTCTGAACTTTTATAGCTTTTTTTTAAGTCACTTTAAAAAATATCAGTCCAGTTTTAAAATTTGTCTCTGATGTTTAAGTGCATGCTAAAATGAAACTGTCCTTAGCAAACAGTTTTCTCTAAATATGTGCCAGCATCACTCTTAATTAGATTCATCAAATGCTGATGTTCTTTAGTGTGTGTGATATTTTCCTCTTTAAAACATAACCAAATAAATTAAATTCAGTAAACCCTTGGCTATGCAAGATTAAATTTGCATAGATAAAGGACTGACAGTAGAAGGTGCTGAACCTTATCCACTCTTGACTCCAGCCAAGGCCATAAGATTAGACCTACAGTCAACTAATGAAAAAATCCCACTAATTTCTATACTCAAATGTATTAATTTAGCATTACCTGGTGCTATACTGTCCTTGAATTTGACAGAAGTAGGTTGATACTGACAAGGATAATTGTTTTTAAAACCAGAAGGACTTTCAGAAATTGAGAAATGCATAGTCCGTAGTTAATACCGAGGTCAACACACACATTTGAAAGATGCTATGCAAATTAGTCGTGGTGTGCTGTGCATAATTGCTCATTCTTTCATCCAAGATAGCTCGTTTATGTCATTTTCAACTAATCGTAGGTCATCCACTTTAAAGGCTTTAGTTTTGCTCCCTTTGAAGGCAGTGACAGAACCCCTACTGCTTTTGAGGTTAAAATCTAAGCCTTCTAAAAGAAAGGTTTATAGTCAGTGCCAGTTTGCATGTCTTCCTCTTCTTTAACAATTTGCACTGGTGAGTGGCAATTCTTGAAGATTTTGGCATTACATATTTTAGCTGAAGTGTGAAGGGAATAACTTCTCATGCAGCCTGTCCCCTTCGAGGATGGCAAGCTACTAGGTCACTTAGTAACTTGCTACTTGCTTTTATTTCTCAAGGAAAGCTCCACTGCAAATGAAGGCACAAGCCTTATAGTTTGATAAGTGTGTTGCGATTTATCCCTCAGAATAATTCTTTTTAGACATGTTTTACCATGTTATGCTTTTTGCTTGTGTTGCTTTCTCAGGGATCCCTCGCCATTTGAAAGAGAAGGTAATTTACTATAATATTTCCAGAAAAGCATATTCGAATATCACTACTTCTCTAATACAATGTTTGACTGAAAAAAGTAAGTGATCATTTGAAAGGGAAGAAATGAACCTTCCAATTATTCCAGCAATAGGTTAGCCATTGCAGTAAGAAAAGAAATGCATTATTCTCTAAGAATAGAATCTACAGGTTTTCAAATCATTGGTGAATGAAATATAACATAAAGTACATCATTGTGTAATAAATAGGAAAACCGGTTTCCATCTTTCTCCATTTTCACTGAATTCAGAAAGTCTGCCAGTGTTTATTGTTGCTCTAATGGCATGTGCAGTAACTGTACAAAGCTGCCTTACACTTTGCTTGTTCATGTGTAAATCAGCTGCTTGCTGAGTTGAGGAATTTCTTCTTTATTTATTCATGATTGTACAAAACACAGAAATCTGACCGGAACATTTCAGTTATTGCCGTTTGGATGAAGTTACTGCAAAAGCACCTTATATTTCCTTCTTCAGCGGATCCTCAGCACCCACTACAGCCTAATGGAGATTTCTGTGTCATGTTCCACAAAACGATCCCCCTTCTGCTTCTGAATAATTCTCTCTTTCCCGCTTGTTAGGTCACTGGCATTGCGGCTGTGACCTGTCTTTTCCCTACATGTTCTTTTTACCACCTTTATGATGGCTTTAATTTATAGCCTTCCTGACTGCCCTTAAATTGACCTCATCACATTTTATAAAAATGCATACATACTACCTTGTTGCTCTCTCAGTATTGGTTGGATGTCTCTAAAGGTGGATGTCTTAATGCTCTACTTGCTAGTGTACATTCATTTCTCCATGTTTTGTACATCTTTCATTTTCCCTCTCCTTCAACTACCAGGTGCTTAATGCTCAACAACTTCTAATTTATCTCTTGCTAATTTGAGGATAAGACATTGATTCTGTTATGCTTATGCTGTCTGGCATAAATTCTGCATCTCTCTATTCACTGAGCTCAGCTATTTGTGCATGTCATCTTCAAGTCATATCATTGTATCTTATGTCATATTAAAAGTTCTTATCATCATGCACTTGATCGTCATTCTCTTCAGCACAGACTCTGCCCTGATCTGCCTACATTAAGGCCTGAACTCAGAATGATGAACACTTCAGGGACTGATGTGGACAGAGAAAAGGAGGGACTAAATAAATAAATACGACCATCAGAGACTGGAGGATGTGCAAAATCAGAATGATCATCCAAGCTGCCTGTATTCACACTTTGCAAGTTACGGCAGCAGTGCCGATTCTTTAGAAGTGACATCTCTTTTGCCACTCTGCATTCCTTTGCTCCCTAAGTCCTGTTTCTGCTGTTTGCTTCATTTGTAAGAAAGAACTGGGTGTGAAGTAGGCATTAGCAAGTTGAGCTGAATTGCATGAAGGATGGGATGCAGAAAGATTTTGGAAAGGAAAGTATATGGCATTTAGTGCAAGACAAAAAAAAAGAAAATAGATTGAAGATAAAATAGATCTTGCATAGCATCTTGGCTTTAGTCTTTTATTTTTGGATTATTTGTATTTTATTTAATAATATTCTTCTTTGATTACAATGCTTATATAAAAATGTAACTGCTGTTTGTCAATGCAATAACAGCTATCCAATATTCAACTTGAATCTGTAGAAATATTGTTTCATGTCAGTTAAACTTAGGTATTAGATCTATTCCGTTCTTAATTTATAAAAATTGCACACAAGATTTGGTGTAAAAATATATTTTTTTCTTGTAATTTTACTATGGAATGTAGCTTACTCTTCTGTAAATATTTTATTTAATATTTGTTCCAATTATTCTGTTATTTCCTGTTCTGACTTTCCCTTGTAAAATGCTGACATTCCAATTACCTTATCCTACCATATTTTTCAGAAACACCTACAAAAACTAAATCATCACTTGTTTAATAATAATTTTGATTTTTTGTGCTTGTTTCTCATTTTCTTAGGTGCTAGCAATGATTTAAAGAGACAGTTAAGCAATTGAATTGTCATAGCATTCGTTCAATTAAATTCTTCCTCTTTCTTCCCATATATAGGAAAATTACCTCTGGAGGGATATCAGCTAGTCTTCTTTCTCCCTTACTCAGTGTAAGGCTTGCTATTTTTTAAAACATTTAGGATTAGATTAGTCTTTGAGATACCAACTATTGGACCATCCCCTGTTGTATGGTCCCTGCTCTTGTACGGTCCCTGAAGAGACTGATTTTATCATTTGATGCTTAATTCTTCAGCTCTTTCAACTGTCAAATGTAGCTTTTCATAATTTAATCACTTTCCATCTTAACTACTTCTACAGTTCTTTCACGTTTCCTCTACCGATATTTCAAGGGGGTTAGGCTGTTGTAGTAACATTTGATCTAAATAGTGCCTTACATGTTCTTCTATTCTATCCCCAACTTTTTAGCCAACCCTAATACTGCTAATATTTGTCTCCTGATTTTAAAACTATCAAATCATTTACAGATGCAAAAATAGGAACACAAAACAATGGATAATAGTACTTGCTAATTATTAGGAGGATAGCAATAACCTTTAATGTTGAACTGATTATCTTCTCTTTGTGTATTTCTTTCCTGAATACTGTAAACTTACACGTATTGCTGATCATGCAATAGCTCTACACGTGTGAGTTTACTGTGGCTTATTCTTTTTTTTCTCTTGTGTTTTGTGATAGTGGTGACTGTCATGTTTTTCTGCTTATGATTTCAATGTGTATAGTCAGCTTCTTTTCAGTATCATAACCATCTTTTCTTTTTTTTTAAAAAAATGCAGTAATTTGGTAACATATCTAATAATAAAAATTGTATACATATTCATTGATAATGACGAAATTAATTATAAACTACTAATAATGCCAAAGGCAGGACTAGCCAGTTAGAGAAGAGCATTTTCCAATTATATCAAGTAATAGGGTTTTCCTTTTTGCGCTTGCCCTTGTTCTAGGGCTTTTCACCAGATATGACAGCTTCTTCATGTTGTCTAGTTAAGACACTGCTGGAGAGGCCTCTGTCTCCAAGTGCACAGTCTAAAGACAGTCATTTGAATGTGGGAAGACGCAATCAGTTCTCTCAAATGATACCTAATTTCTGATGGTAATCCTGCTAGAGGTCATCACTATTGGGTAAGAGTGTAAGTAACTGTGAGTGACTTTAACCTGTTTTTTTCCAATCCATTACAAAATCACATATTAGTCCACCAAAATATCTTAAGTTAATATTAAATGGAGAAGAAGCAAAAACATTTTCTTACTAATCTTATTCTACAGTACTTTGATCCTGTGGTAGAAGAAAGGAAGGAAGATCCCTTACTTCCTGAAAAAAAACAGGCATTTCTAGTGAAGCAGGAAAGCAGGAAAGTTTAAAGGCTGGGTGGAAGGGAAGAGGAAGAGAAGTCCAGTTCCCTGTGAGTCCACCATAAAGCTCACATCAATCTCATAAGCCAATTTCTTTGGAAATTTATTTGGAAATACTGCTGTGTTTTGTTCTGCTGTGGTGAACGTAGAAAACATTTGTATATAAAGTGCTTCTTGCTAAGTGTGTACATCTACTATGGCTCATTCATAGCTTCTAGAGGAAAATACAGCCAAGAGATATTATCTGAAGAATGGTTTCTTGGTTGCTGGACTGAACAGCCAAGGACTATTTGCTAAGTAATATAATTTGTCAGAAAATATAAGCAATGTTAGTGCTGTTTTACATTATGTTTTTTTTTCCTCTTTTTCTTTCTGGTGAAGCACTGCAGTGTTAAACCTCTAAATAATGCAATGAAATTGTAACACTGAAAGGGAACTATCAAGCTTTGGTGCACTGAGTGAAAACAGTGTAAAACAGTGAGCATCTGTCATATAGTTATAGTTTTTTTCTCATTATTCAAATTGCATTCAAATAGTTCTGCACTTGCCTATCAATTTTTACAATTATATGTGAAGAATAAAATACTGAGTTCTAAAAATACTAGATATTCAGTTGTTTGTGCTATCAGAAGACACTAAAAGGCAGGTAACAAAATATTTAATGACATGAATTCAGTACTGAGTGTCAGTTCCTGACAACAAAAACCTTATTTTAAGCAATGTTTTGTTTGCTAGATTAATCTAGGAAACATTCATAGGTGTTCTAAGACAAGCAGTGAACCATTCAAGTCAAGATTTGGAAGTAGTGTGTACTATGAGATGTCAGCTTGTGATAGCTATTACTGTGATGGCCAACTAGTTTAAAAATTGATTTTCAAAAATCTGTAATTTCTTTGAAAGCTGAGTTTGTACGTGACGTGAAGTGACTTCATTTTTTTCTGTAGGGAGAGGTGGCAATTGATTTTTCCTGAAGGGCTAGAATTATGCTGTTTTCTGACCTTGATTCTCTTTTGCCTTTGTTTCATGAAGCAGGACAAAGGCAAATATATGAGTACTCCTGGTTCTAATTACCAGATTTTTAACCACCAGATTTGATACCAGTTTGCTCTTTGTCCTCAGTCCAAGTTCACTATAGCCTTAAGCACTGGAGTAGTCATACTGAAACCAGCAGTGCTGTGATGATAGAAATGCACTTGTGTGCCCTAGCATTTAGAGAAGATGATTTCACAATGCATTTAAAACTTGTCCAGATATTCTTAGCTTATATGGTCACATTTTAAATGTTGATTAGGTCTTCGTTTTTTCTTTGTCTTCAGAATTCCTTTGTCATTGCTTGACTTTGCAGTCAAGAGGAAGTATCTAAGATAACCCCAGTCTTCTTGTGGTGAATAAACAAATTATACAATATGTACTGTAAAATCACTG
Organism: Crypturellus undulatus; assembly: GCA_013389825.1. NCBI lineage: Eukaryota > Metazoa > Chordata > Aves > Tinamiformes > Tinamidae > Crypturellus > Crypturellus undulatus. Next base: position 753,236 of record VWPW01016596.1, read on the forward strand.
GCAACAAAATACTTTGCCTTTTGCATGCATTTCAAAACCCTGAATCTTCCTGTTTGTTTTCACATCTGAAATCTTTGTTTATGGCATAGACATCCACCACTGTGAATACTGCAGTTTCTTCTCTCTCTGTTTGTTTTCTACCTTATAGCATAGCAAAACGATGCAGTGGAAAGCATGTTTCTTTCCGTCAGCTGGATCAGATTTCTTCCTCTTTAAATATTTCTATTCTGGCTTCCTTGGTCTCAAGTTCATCTACTGTTTCTCAAGGTCCATCTGTCTTGGCAGTAGCATATATTGCTTGTTCTGGTTTCTATGCATTTTCCATTTCATTCCCCTTGCTATGCCCCGTGCTCCACTTGATCACTCCTCTGGGATCTTTTTCTTCCTCCTTTTGTGCTGCTTTTCAGTCTGTGTTAGAAATTCCCTGTTGCCAGAGATACATAACACAATGTTATTTTATTTAAACTTTTGTTCTTTTGCAAAGCCCAATAATGAAAATTACCCACGTAATGAAACTAAACTTTCCCAAAACCCCCACACATGATATCCTAAAGGTCTTGAAAGGTCTTTTGAGGCAGCTGCCTGCCAAGCGTCACATCTTGAGACTGAAACATGCTTGGCGCCTGTCTTTCATTCACCTACAGGCTGTCATTCATACTTGAGCAGCCAACCACACGTTTTTGGCACACAAAGCTGAGAGGATGGGGAGAGGGCACAGGGTGAGAGCTGCAGGTGGGTGTATGCGACTCAGTGGAGTCACACAGTCCAAAGATCCAGCTGAAAAGTGCAATCCCTAGTATTATGCTATGTCATAATTTTGCAGCCCCTCTCATATCAAAATAGCCCCATGTGCTTCCCTGGTTACATGGCTTCGTGTATAGATGCTCCTCGCATGCTAGGAAAGAAGAAACTGGAGGCATCTCATCTTTGCAAATATAGAAGGCAAGAGTCTGCTCCCAGTTAGCTTGATGTAAACATGAAGTCTAGTGTTAAAAATGTCCAGGTGTCCATCCTGTATCTTGATATTCTGTTAGGAGACTGAAAGAGAATATGCATCTCCATTGTTCTTTATAAGGTGGAGTATACAATCTAACTTCTTACATAAATGATACAAGTTGCACCAAACTAAATCTCCAGAATGGTAATGCAGTAAATAAATAAATATATTAGACTCTGAAGTCTAATTTGCTACATTGCTACATCTGATTCAAGCCAAAATCAGAAATGTTTCTCCTTCCTTTTATCTCTTTCTTAAGGAAAAGGCCATTTGTCTATTGCTCTTGTTTGCCGATGTTTACCCAGAATACTTCCACTTTTAGCCAAAGTGGATCTTAGACAAGGCAGTCTGTGTGCTTGATAGTACCACCAGATGTAAGGAGCATATCCATCAATAAGAATTGCTTGAAAGGCTTTTTGTCAGATTACTTGACACTTGCTTATGAACTATCGCTAACACTGCCACTTAAAACACTGTATATGTTTATTTTATAAGCCATATGGCCCAAACTGTGCTAGTGTTGTACAGGTGTGAAAGAAAGTCTGGGTAAATTTAATTACTTTTGACTGCTGAACCATACACTAAAAAGTTTCCATAGTAATATAGTTACTGTATTGTGTTTTACATAATTTATTGCTATTTCCCCTGATTATTTTTGTATTCTGTTTTTCTTTCTTTTGAAGAATCATGTTTTCAGAGAAAAAAGAAAAAGAATGCTAATTAAGTCCTGCAAAACTATTGTTGCATATATTTTATCTAAACGAAAATTTGAAATGCATATCATTAGCTAGAAGTTGAGAGATTTTACCTAAAGTTTTTGCTAATGGATTTTTCAAGGCCTGGAATATTTATCTTTCTTATTTTGTGGCAATTTTCAGGAACAGTTAATGGAACCTGAATTAATAATTCTTACTAACCAGTTAGACATTTTCCCTTTCACACAGAATGGTTGAGGTTGGAAGGGACCTCCAGAGATCATATAGTCCAACCCTCCTGCTCCAGCAGGGACACCCAGAGCACGGGGCACAGGGTGGCATCCAGGCGGGTTTGGAAGATCTCCAGAGAAGGAGACTCCACAGCCTCTCTGGGCAGCCTGTGCCAGGGCTCTGTCACCCTCACAGGAAAGAAGTTCTTCCTCACATGGAGATGGAACTTCCTAGGTTTCCACTTGTACCCATTAGTGTGAACCTTTCACACTGATGTAAGACTTACATATGTGTAGCCTACCATTTACATTTGACAAGAGCACTCAGTGAGGCAGTGACTGTGGCATGGTTGTGATTGTGGGTGACTGTTCTGGGAAAGGTAATGCAGGAATTGTGTGTAGAGGATGATGCAGCCAGAACGCTTAAGATGATACAATGCAGGTCTGCCTTTTGTGTGCCCTTAATCTGAAGCAGGGTAATGCGTTAGTGCATTGATTTGTTATAGGAGGGTTGCTAAAAAAAATGTATGGATTTGCTCTCAGTGGAGTTTATTTCATATTTAAATGTTAGTGGTTAAGAAATCATTAGATAACACACACACACATACCATGCACACATACACATGTTACATACCATGCAGAGGATGCAGTTCCTTTCTTCTGACATAAATATTGCTTCCATAAAAATATGCCACATGCTGCAAATAAATGATGAAACATTTTAAGGAATGTACACACAAACATGTTTCTTAGCTCAATTGTAATGAGCCCATGCATAAATCAGGCAAGTGTGAAAATGGCTGTGAGCTCTATCCTGATTTTTACCTTATAACAAACTGACAAAAAGATCTGTGATGGTAAAAGGTGGTTATTTTTGGCAAGCTATATCAATTTCCTATTCACACAGCAACTGGTGGCTACTAAAAATAACCCTGTTTTAGTACTGGCTAGGAATCTGGTCACACTTGGCACACAAACAGCATGCAGAAATAAAAATTAAGATCCCATGTTCTGCTATTTCATTCGAACCCCCTCATCAAGCTTAGTTTGCTGCCATTTGAAAGCTATTGAAAAGCCATTAGCTGGCAGGACTGTGAGAGCCGCAGTGCAGCAGCACACCTCAGCGCTGGGAGAATGTGGCTGCAAGTGCACACCAATTAAATCCTTCTATTCCTGGGGACGTGGGATTAGGAGCGGTGTCAATCAATTCTGCTACAATAGCACGTGCAGCAGTCATGGTTGGAGACACAGGGAGGTTTATCATAACTCCAGCAGCCGGCTGAGGATGGCTCGGGAGCCTCTGCAGGATTGTGGAACAGAAGCTACGTTAAATAATCTATTCTGAGGTGCACTGGATACCTGAGGAAGTGCTCTAAATAATGCATTTCCTGGGCATGACAGTTGCAGCAGAAGAGAATGCTGAAACCTGTAGCAAGACTGCAGCCTGAGATGAAAGAATGTCTCATTACCATTTTATCAAATGCTGTAAGTAAAAAGCCAAATGGTTATTTCGATTATAAGTCTGTCTTTTTTATTTTCTGAGGTGTGCCTTTTCAATGAATATGCAAAAGTAGAAGGCAGATGCTGCATGATGTCAGTGTGGTAGTCAGGAAGGGGAGTTGTTACTTTGCATGTGAATATGCAGGCAATGTTTCTCTTTTCTCCTCTGTTCAGGGATAACCTCATTGTGTGATAATGCTCTGATTCTGAAGTTCATACTGATTAGCTTTTAAACTTTTTTTTTTTAATCATTCACTGAAGAAAACAGCATCCCGAAGAAGCAGCATGCCATTCATAATGCTATGTTAGAGATTCCTGTAAGGACAACCTTGGGCATGAGTCTGGAATTTATGAGAGCAATATGAATGAGAATATTTTCATAAAGAGCATATGTCATCATCTATTGTAGACCAAACCTTTAACATCACTTCTTAATGGCTATCTGATGTGAATGACTTAAAAAAACCTCCAAACTTTTAGCCTTGAATCATGCAAGCTACCCCCTTAAGGACTGAAATTAGGAGCTATGCTTATTGCATTGATTCAATGCAGAGCAAATTCCTAGCAGCATTTTTTTTTTGGTCTGCCTATCAAGACTGTGCTTGTCTTCATAGTTGCACGGTTTTCTGGCTTTCTATTTCTGCCTTTTAAAACATCCAGAGTTTGAACATAAGACTAATAAATTATTGTTTAAATGATTGTTTTAGACAGTGAGAAGTACTATGTTAGCAATGCATATTTTTTTTTACTGCAGAACTTGGCAAACTTCAGACTTTTAGTCATATATGACAAACAGTACATCTGTAAAAGGTTTTTTTACCCAGATTAACATCTTTGTGTAGTAAGGTGATTTCTGAAACTATTTTTAATATACTGTGTTACTATTAAGAAATTGAGAATGTTATTCTTTGATATTTTAGCATGCAAGTAAGGTGCCTTGGAAGTCATTTCTTAATGGAGAAATAAAATATTATGGTTTCCTCTTGTCTGGATTCAGTGGGATTTGTATGTGGAACTGCTTTTAGTGTCGGTTGGACTTATAAACTGAAATTCTCTGTTCATGCAGAGAAGGATGAGTTGCTTTAATTTCACTGTGTAGTTTTAAGGGTGGATTTTAAGAATAAGTCTGTAGGCTTGTCATGAAACTTGATAAATGCAAATAAGGAATTTGCAGCATAATAGCCATCTTGAAGATGACAGAAAAGTATTGTTCTGTCTATTTTTACCTTAGAATGACTTTCTTAAATTTAAGCTGTATCAATCAATTATATATGTCCCTGTGTATGCTCAATAGCATATTATATGAAGCTGTAGATTCCTTAGCTAGAAAGAGATAAGGATGACTCTGAGGATATCTCATTAAAAAGATGCAAATTGTGACTCGTTGGGATGCTCATTGCATTAACTAGAGGGCAGAGATGAAGGACCAAATAACACCACGGGGAAAGGTGTATGTTGTTTTAAAAATATTTTATGCTTCCTGTTTTCCAAATTTGGAATTTAGTAATAAAGAATTTCTCACTAAATCAGTATTTTACCACATAACACATTTTCCTTCTACAGAGTGATGGGTGGTGACTGTAGCTGTCCAGAAGGACTTTTCCCTGCCTGTGCTTCTCCATACAAAACTAGCAAATGTGCTTCCTTCCACCTCCACCTGTAATTAGAGAAGGAGAAATGCTTCCTTCCTGTGCCTCTCCCGAGCATTGCCATTTCACTTAGCATGCCAATAGCATTGCTGATCTCTGCATTTGGCAGCTGGGGTCAATTGTGGACAAGGGCTGAATGCAGGATGGCAGCACCAGGGTTGTTCTAAGATCTGCTGAGAGCAGCTGAACCAGTCCTTGGCTAGAGGATAACTCTTTACACCCTGCGCTATATTTAATCCATTACACTGGCAATTTCTTTATCAGTGGGAAGAGATATTGAACCACAGGAAATGTGTTTGCAGAGAGGATGGTCTGTGAGTTGACTTTGGGGACAGGGGAAATATTTAAAGGGTGTAAACTAGTGATACTTGAAAGCTGATGTTTTATGAACTGTAGTGCTTTGTGCTTGAATTTTGCAGGTGTTTGCACTTTTTTTTTTCCTTTTTTTCTAATCTCTGCAGACTAGACTGTGGAGAGATCAGTTGTGACCTACTCTTCTTTTCCTACCCCTATAGCATAATTGACTAATATTCTTTTTTTTTTTTTTTTTTTTTAATGTGCTGTTCCCTTTAGGAAACGGTGAAGAGGAGATAAACTGTGTCACTCTATCACCTTGATCCTGTTGTCATGGGGTCATAGCATGCTTACGTTTGGGAGTGACCTTGGGAGGTCACTAGTCCAACCTGGTCTAAGCAGCTGTGGGGTTAAAGCAGGTCAATGTCCAGCGGGAGCTTTTCCCTATCTCCCATCCCGGTGATGCTCTTGGATGAGGCCCTCTACTGCTTGATGCCTCCCATCATAACAAGCTTCGATGGGGAACTGGAGAATTAAGATACACAGACAGTATTCGTCTCAAATTTGTCATTTCTGTCCATCCATTGAGGGACCGTCTGTTTTACATTGTTCGTACTAATGGCCATCTTCTTTTGTAGCCCGTTATCTTTGCTGCCTAGAGCTATTCTTGTCCATGGTAGTAGCTTCTTCTTTGCAAAGGGTAGGGTAAGCAACGTAGTATAAGCTGTCTAGAAGAGAGAATACATAAGAGAATACCGTGTTATCTGCCTGCTGCATACATCTTATCTCAGGATGTGTGTGACAGGCTGCACAAATGTATTTAATTTTCTAAATTAAGCAGCACCTTGCTGCTGTCTTCTTTCCTTTGTATATCTAGTTAATGACATATCATCATATCTGTCTTTTACCTGTCTTCTGAAGGTCTGTGGGTTTCTTCTATGGGATCTGCCAAGGTAGCTATGAAGAACAAGACTATTCCCAATAGGCTTAAATTCATTACTCAAGAGTCTAATTTCCACTGTAAATATTCCAGTGATCTGTAAATCCAAAATGAATTAAAACCTTTTTAACAAGTTATGCACATACGAGCTAAAAATCTAAGCAAAATAAATTCATCCAAATGTTAGGTCATCAAATCTGAACATCAGAATCTACTTTTGGGGGGGTCTTATCTTGGTTTCTATTTCATTTATGCCCTTTGTATGAATTTCGGAGCACGGATTTGTGTTTGTAACAGACCAATACTTACAGAGAAGCAGGATGAAATATTAATTTGATGTTTATTGGTAAATTTCATCCGGGATTTGAATCAAGATAAAAAGCAAGTACAGTAATTCTCTCCAACATTCAGACCTCATTACCCCCAGTGTCTGAATAAGTGACAAGAATCGTCAGTGAAGATAATTAATTAGAAAAGAAGATGCTCTGAAAGATTTGGCCTTTAAAAGTTGCTATAACCTCTTAAGAGATTTTGTAATCTATAGCAATTTATTCTTTCTTTGTGTTGCCTCCTACTCATATAGTTTTGACTTGTCTGCAATCTCGGAGACCTTAATTACGTTTTTTATCTTGAAAGGCTGAAGTGAGAAATACTGTGAATACCAGTGAAATACTTGGAGGTGCCATCTGGAATATTTTTCTAGTGCATTGTCATGTTCTGGAATATTTTGTTGGAAACAGATGCATTGTCCAAAACTCTCAGTTAGCTCTTTGAGTTCTGTCTGTGAGTTTTTGCCAAGTAATTCAGTAGTTCTTACGTTCCCAGAATGTCCTGCGGCTCCAGGTTTGTACCACGATAAACCTTAGGCAGCTCTACCTAAACCTTATGCAACTTGGAAAGGTGTGGGGGAAGATGGTACATGATACAGTAGTGTTAGTTTACAGACAAGTGGGAATCGAACTTGGTTCTCCTGTGACAGAAGAGGTAATGCTATGTGTGAAACACATTCGATACACTGGTGTCATCACTGATGTGCTGAGATGATAGGCTGTGAGATTTTCATCTATATTTTGGTAGAGTGAACATCACAATTTAGATTGAATAGGAAAAGACCAGGAGCCTGAAAAAAACACTGGAGTCCCTGACTTGGTCCATGATAAAGGGACACTTTGCTCTTAAGGCAAAGTGTGTGCAGGATGTATGATGATTCAACCTGCAGAGGTGATACATAGGTCATCTGTCTCACTGGACCCTCAGAGACATGGAAGAACTACCAGTCTTCTGTGTTTTCCCCTTCGCACGCACAGAATTTCTTCTATCCCAGGGTCAAGCAGGAGATGGTATTCGTTCAGTCAGTCCCTCTGATGGTGTTTGAACTCTCATGTCCTTTTGCCACATAAGCCTGCTTCTGCCTAGGAGCTCAGGGCACAAAGAAATTTACACAGATTGTAGGAAGGAGAGTGACAAACAGAAGCAAGATATCTATGCTAGCATTTATTCAACAGCCTTCCCTTTTATTTAAGATGATATTTCATGATTGTGTCAGCCAACTTTAGCTCTATGGCTTGTTTCTGCAGTAAGAGAGCTAAGTCCAGTATGGCTACAAGGAAAATTACCTTTAACTTGTACATGCAATGATACAGTGACACCTATAGCATAAGCTTAAGATTATTGCTGAAATGAGAGATTGAGCAGAGAGATTGAGAGAACCTGCCTGCCCAAAATGATATTGGGAGAAAAAGAGGGGATTTCTTCCCAGGAATTTCAGAAAGAATAAGGGGATCCCCTGGATGGGACATAGGGAATGTCCTGATTCTCATGAGTCATTTCTCTTCCTCTAATTCTGGGACAATAAATGTGTTTTTTAAGGAAAGGTAATTGTTTCAGAAGTTGCTCAGTTAAAATACAGAAGAGTCATGCTAGTATAGTGCATAGTATTTCTCATTCTGTTTTGACAGACTAAGTCTGAATCTTAAGTGTATAACTGATGCACAACGTACATAGATTAAAAAACATGTCATCAGTATGATAATTAAGATATCATGAAGAGTATCTAGAAAATGAGGTAAATTTTTAATTCTACAGTCTTTTCTACAGTTTTTTAATTCTACAGTCAAGGTTTTTTTTTATCTTATAAACTGCCATAGAGAATCTACATCTAGAAAATGCAATCACATCTAGAAAAAAAAATGTCCTCTTTCTCACTGTCACTCTCCTTCTAATCACAGGATGGGTACAGGACAACAGGAGAGGACAGGAAAAAGAAAGAACTCTAGTCCTTCTGTACCAGCTCATGACACTAGATTTATTTGCTCAAGTTTATCTCAAGTTACTGGTTTCATGAGACTGTGACAGAAACTCTCGGCTTTTTAAAAATTATTATTTACTTAAAGTGATGTTCCACCTTTCCACCAAAACATTGGTAAAAATCATGAGAGTGAATATCAGGAAAGACCTAAAAAGAACTTTTAATTTGATATCTGTATTTAGACATGAAAGGTGGTAAAATAGTACAATTATAGTATTTGCCCCTTTCTAACAGTCATTATTTAATAACTGGTAGAGTGTGCATCTGAGTAAAACATTTTCTACTGATGGTAACAACTCTTTGCTTTCAGTAGCATGTGGAGATTATAAGTAGAAGACTTATATTAAATTCCTATTAGGAAAATATACAGCTTGAAATTGCAGCATGAGAAGCAATATTAACTTTGACATTTGAAGACCACAAGATTTCCAGTGTCATATTATACTAAGAATAGGTTCTGGTAATAGCATTTGTCATGTAAATTACAGTCATCCCAAAAATAATTTCCTATTATTTCATCATTTCATTTCCCTCTGTAAAAAATCTGTAATGACAGAGACATATCAGCATTTTCTGTGGAAAACTTCATCATGAACTTCACAATCTAAGGAAGAAGTAGCTAATATTTGCAGTACTTTAATCACTTTTCTTTTTTTTTAATAAACCAGTAAAGAAATGTAGCTATTTGGAAAATAAGATGAAAGAAGATTGTAAAGGTCAGCATACTACATAGATTTCCTGAGACTTCAGAATTCCAGTTTTACATTTCAGGAGATCACTGCAAAAATAGAAAACAGCCAAAACAGCCTGAAATTTTCTATTTCCAATATTTTGCCAGTTTGTATTATATGGTTAACATATATTCATGTTAATTATATACCACACTGTAAAATAGTGTGCTCTGTGAACATTTTGAGGATATGAAACCTACTTTCATTTTGAAAAAAGTTCTTATTCTAAATTATCACAATTGCGTTTCTCATTTCTGAAAAAAACAGTGCAATGTAGAATTTTGCATCTTCATCAGAATTGCCACAGTCTAATTCTAATTTGTTGTTAAAGAAAAAGATAGAAATTAGTGAAGTCAACGGGAGTGCAGTTTTATCAGAAATAAATAGATAGTTGCCCTGATGGAAATTTGATGGTATGTCATAATGGAGAACTGCCAAAGCTAGTAATTTCATATTTGATTGTTTCTTAAAAGGTATCATTTTCTTTTATTTGTTTTCAAGCAACTGCCTTTAGTGAAACCAGCAACCAAATAAGAATTGCTAAAAGAAATCTTCAAGTTCTAGCATTTTATTGCTAGATTCACCCTCAGGGAATAGATAACATGGGTCAGTTTGCTGTAATTTGTAAAAATACAAATGTCAATAGTACCATTGTATCTGCTTTCTTTGCCAATTCCTTTCTCGTACACTGAAATACGGCCGCATATAACAAGTTGTCTCCATCTATAAGGTGATGCAGAGCCCCTGGGTTTAGGCAATTTTAATCTCTTGTGGTCCAGTAAGATGCCTGGCAAGGAATGTGACCAGGAGGGCACAGTACAGGAGTAGAGGAAGAGCATTTGTCATCTATTACTATTTTTTTACCCAGTACAAAAGTTCCCCAGGCTTTCCCCTTGGGAGTGTTTTGTTCTCTTTTACTTCACCAGGGTTTTAAAACACAAAATAGCATTTTCAGGAAGAGGCAAAATGTGGGGTGTGATCTCTGTGGCTGGAAATCCCATTTTGAAGGTTTTCCACGCAGCATGACTTTTCAGAAGTGATCGAAGTCATATTTAGATCATGCAGACAGAGGGGCAGATCTGGGGCAGACCGCCTCAGGATGATGGAGTCCTGCTGTGGTGCCATTTGATGAAACACCTGTTATGAAATATGACATATAAAAATATATGAGACCTTGTAAAGACACCTACTGAAAATAGTGTGCTCTATTAAGGTTGCATTTTGAAAGTTAATCAATGGTTTTCAAATATAATCCTTTTAATATACAGGGAAACTGTAAAAGTTTTGTAAATGGTGGTATCCAAGGAGAAGGAAGCAGGGAGACAAGTCTTCAGAAGTTGTCTCTTTTATCTTCAAACTTTGTACAAAGGATAATGCTGTCTTTAGGTAACTTAGAGGAGGCTATAAAAAATGTTTGAAATCAGTGCATCCCCTAATTGACACTCAGTTGTATGTGAAACAGGAGAAATTTTATATTCAAACTGCAATTGAAATGAATGCTTCAGATATTTTGTCTTGTATGTAAACATTTGATTTGTGCTGTTAGTTAAAGTGGTTCCAAGTGTAAATCACGGACAATTGTGAAAATAAAGCACATCATAAACCAATCTAAGCAACATAATTATTCTTAATAACCAGTGATTATATAGTTTTTGTGGCTGAGCACACTTTTTTTGTCTTTTGAGTCATGAAATTGGAGCTGCAATAATAATTTCTATGATGTCTACTCAGTTTCTTTGAAAGTTTTGAAGCATCCTTTGTATGTTTGTCTAGTTATTTTCTCAGTGAAGAGCTTGGAGATTCCTGTAAACTAGGAGTCCACCAGTTGTCCCTGTGCCCTTGTATAGTTTGTCAGAAGATCTGGAGCTGTTTCTCCTTTCTTTTCCTCAAGAAATAAATGATTCAGAGGGTTGTCCATTTTTACTTAACCCAAAGTGATAAAGTGATGCTGCTATCATGTGCGCTCGCAGTCAAATATGATACAGTGCTCCTCTGTACCTATTTTATGTTATAATCTCCGTTATGACTATGTTATAGTGTAGTGTGACCCAATAGCATGGGATTAGCTGTCAATATGAGAGGTTAACTGCAGATACTATGGCAAACTCTGTCAGGACAGCTGCTCAGTCTGCTTTAACTGACTTTCATCCATGAAGATCTAGTGGAGACTTGCCAAAGTCCTTGGCATGACAGTCACAGCCCAAGCTGAACTAGGACATACCCAGTGATGATGCCTACACTGTGAGGGGAGAGGAGAAGTTTTCTTGCGTGCCGATAGCGTAGCTCCACATAGCAGCGGCCGCACCAGTGGACTTTAGAGGAGGGCTGTCTTTAGCAAAGCTATGCAGGACCATCCCATGCAGGGATGCCGGAGCTGGCTGAAGGAGCTGCCTTGAGTTCCCGAGGTAACACACTGCCGTGCCTTTTTTTGCTCCTTTTCTATAGTGATCCACCGACTGTACCAACAAAGGGATCCTGCACTCCTACCTAGTGATCTCATCTATGTATGTTGTTTATCTCCTCACACTCTGCTTAAATGTTCACTATATTAAACTCATTTTTTCCTTTCCTTTCCTCATTCATTTCCTTTTTATGCTATATAACCTTCCCTTTTTTGTCTCACCCTTCACATTTCTGTTAACTTATCTCTCCTTAATCAATGCTTGGCTAAGCTATACATATTTAATTCTTTTCATCTTTCCTCATAAATCAGTCCCTCAGGCCCCAGAGCTATTTGTGGGGGTCTTTTTGAACTGCTTCAGTTTGACTGTCTGGAACAGAATTCAGTAGTGCTGATAAGCTGCCATTCTGCAGAAAGGAGGAGGGCCTGTTTCCAATCCTTTTGCTGTTTGAAAGCTGAGATGGTAGTCTCTTGACCTACACTGAGCAGCGACCAAAGGCATGCGTATTAGTTCTCTTGCAGAATTTTTGCATCTGGTTTTACTTTGCAGTAATCTCTGTAAATGATTAAATTGCATGTAGAACCATTTGGCACAGGATTTCCTTTCCTGTGAGCTTGCCAGTCCTTATGGCTAGATCTGTGAACCACTGTTTCACTTCTGGCTTTTGACTATCTGTGATGTATGACACTGAATATCCTCTTTTTCTGGAGCCATTTTTGCTTGCTTTTTGTTAAGTTCACTGCATCCCAGCTTCTGCAAATTTTTTACTTATGTATTTTTTGCCTGAATTGTCTGTAATTCTCCTATACTGAAGGTCCTATGTCGCTTGACATAGGTCCTATGTCACTTTAGAATATCTGCGATGAAATAGCTGCATCAGTTTTTGAAACATTTTTTGTTTCTTTGTTCAGTCATTCATTTACTGTAAAACAGTTAGCTGTTTCTTCTTCTGTTCAGCTTCCCCAGTTTTTTTTTTTTTTAGTTGAAAGTTACATAAAACCTTCGAGGTGTAGCAATAGTAATTTTTGCTTCCTGTCACTGTACACCTATGTGTTAATTCACCTCTCAGAGTTCCAGATTTACAAGTAGCAGCAACTGTCTTAATGTTTTACATCACTTACTGTGATCAAAGTGTCCTTGATCTGCGTAACAAACCATTTATTGTAATGGCAGGGAGATTTGTCCAATGCAGAAGAATTTCTCTCCTCCTCTCCTCCTTATATCTGAAAGCACAGACTAAAGATGCGTGTATGACTACGTCTCCAGTTACTATTCGGTAATGAAATAACTCTGAAGTTCATAACTTACTTGTAACTTCCTAAATTTTGCACTTTAGGCAAGCAAAGACAGTCAGGTCTCTGCAAAGACTAGAGAGAGGTATCACTTATGGAAGATTTTTTCATCTCTTCTTTCTTATCTTTCTTACTGTATTTTTATAAGCTTAGGTCATCTTTTCTCTCATTGTGTCTTCTAATTTGGAGCTTCTTGAGTTTTACATACTGTTGATGTGATTTATAGCAATTCAGATTACTAAAATATCACCACATATGCTGATGTTATTTTCTCAAAGGCTTTGCAAAGACAAGAATCTATATTTAACTCTCTGTGTTAATCTAATAACTATGCATTTGTTTCTTTTGGAAATCCCAAATAATGGGTGAGAAATTCATAAATCCCAAAGTGAACAAAAGACTATAATAGTTCATACAGCCAGCTTAGAGTTTTTCTTCTAGCTTGCATATATCTAGATATATCTCAGGAAACTGAAGCATACTGCAAAAATGTTCCTTTTTCCTTGGTGAAATATATTGCTGTTCAGAATGATCCTTTATACCACTTATCTCACTGTAAGCACTGTAAGCAAATACCTGGTGGTTGAACAGTTTCTGTCCAACCACCTTCAGATGGGCTTCACAGGAGACTTTTGTTTAGCCTTAGAGAGTCCGTCTGCACTTCATAATAAAATAGGAAAAGGCCTTGAATGGCCTCTGATTCAAATTTGGACGGACTGAACTAGCCTGTCCTGTGACCAAAGCTATTAATAGTGTGTAGAGGCTATGCCCAAAGGGCAGATTGGATGAAATTGTCTGAAATTATACACTCTATGTCCTGTTCAATCTTTCTTCTATTTCAACTGGCTGGGTGGTCTCAAATACTGTCGCCTTCCCATACACAGTCTCATACTACTTACTAGACTCATACTACATCTTTGTTGCCTCATTATAAGAATACTCTTCTTATATGTTGCAGCACAGACTTCGCTTCAGAAGCTTTGACATTTAAAATGTACAGAAATTATGCTTATATCTTACAGCAAAGTAGCATGATATGATGCTCACAGAAGAATTGGGATCATGTACTATGCAATCAAGTTAAGTCTCATTTGTTACACGTGAACCTTTGCTGGTGTGAACACGAACCATTACCTTCTACTTAGCTGGCAAACTAGAGATTGCTCTCTGCCCTTCTTTTATACACTAGTGTAGATGTACCCAAAAATCAAACAAATGAATGGTGTTTTTTTTTTCTCTGTTTAGTAAGAAGCTATTGGATCCCAAATTTTAGGGTCCTTGTTCTTCAGAAGCTTTCCTTAAAGCGCAGAAGAGCAGTAGCAGGTGTTTCAGCCTATAGTCTGGACAGTCATTGTCTGGAGAAGCTGCTTATGCCCCTGGAAGCAGCTTGGGCAGGAGAGATGTTCACATGCTAAAAGATCTCTTTTTTTATTGGGAGTGGAGTGTTAATTGAAAAGAGATGAATGGGTTAATGGTTTTTACTCATCTCTGAGTCTTTTCAGTTGGAAACTCTGATGCTCTAGATCAGTCAATGACATTTTAGTACTGTTTCACAAAAGTCCTGTTGTTTGTGCGGAAGCTACCTGAGTTATGCTCTGGCTTGTGGGAATCCTGAGTGCACCAGGATCAGGAGGCATCTCATCCTCCAAAAGTATGCACAAAGATGATAGCTGTAAGGACAATATGGAGGCAGCAGTTTTACAGTTACCAAAAGCAATAGTATGAACACAAGCAGTGTGTGTGCAGTCATTTTGTTTGAATTCTTGGAGCCGCTGCACGTCACCCAAATGTGGGAGGAGGACCCTGTTCTGGAACACATATTTGAGATGCTAGAGCATCTGTGCCGGTGACATCCTTGTGCTTCAACACAGGCAAACCAAATTTTTCTTTATTCTTATTTGTAAAAATGAGGAGTATCCCTTTTTGTCTGTACTTCAAACCCACATATTTTTGCGTTCAAGACCAGTGTTTGTGCAAAGTAGCTAGGTTGTTTTTCTTGAATGAGCTGCCATGCCCTTATTGCTTTTGCCTAGCACATATAAGATTCACATGTTACCAACTCCTATGTGATAAAAAAACATGCCAGGATAGAGCCCTCTTATATTTGGTTCCTTATTATTCAGTCTTCCTTCTACAAGGCAGAATGCTAAGTTGGCTGGCTCTCTGATTGAAGTGAAATGTTTTTTTTTTATGGAATGTTGCCGTAACTTCACTAAATCGCTGATAGAAAGATAATAGAGTCTATTAAAAAGCATGTAGAGTTGATTAATAGTTTCTGATAAGTAACTTTTCCTTGGTATCAGGCTGGGAATTGATTGCAGTTCCCACTTAGCAGTCTAGTCACATCAAAAGGCTCTTGAAGAGCAGCATACAGGAGGAGGGTTTCACGAGAGGATGGTTGCTTGAATATGCTCAGTATCACTCTTCAGCAAAGATAGAGTTGAGCATTACGCAGAAAATCAGGAAGCTTTATATTAAGTCATTTGAGAGGCCTAACTGTAATTGCATCCAAAAGAGGCTCACTGGAGCCAAGAACAGGAGAGCCAGATCAGCCCCTTTGCTGTAATGTAATTTATTCTCAGAAGACTTGGCATTAATTGAATGCTTTACGTGAAGGTAAATAGTTTACATTTATACCGCTCCCTCATGGCTCTCTGCTTGCAGGGAGAGGACTGGAACCAAGGAAAAAAGGGAATAAGCCCACTGCTACTGCTAACAGAGCACTGCTGATTTAATGAAAATACTTTAGCTCTTAAAATCAGGCTGAGTAGTTAAGAGTGCCATGCCTCAGTTACGGCTTAATAAATGTAAAAGAGAGGCTGTTCAAGTTGTACATAATTTTTCCTGTGCTGAAAAAAGGGATTTTTAAGTCCAAGTATTTTGATACTGACCTTACTATTGCAATTTGAGATAGATTTAAACTGATGTAGCCTCTTCTGTGGGTAAGAAGTATTTATTTTCCAAACGTCACGATCAGAAGATAATGCATAATAAATTTTTATGTCAGAAGATGGCACCTTTAGTCAAATGCCCTGATGTGTGTTATGGGCACCATGAATTCAGGTGGACTGCTGCATTTATGTTACTGATTTCACATGCATTTGGCTTCAGCTGCATAGATACTGATAAATTAATATTACTAATTTAATAAAATAAATTTATATAATTTTCATTGTTGGTAGCAGCAGATCACCCTGTAGAGTAAAATCATTGTGTATGTGCATGTCACAATAACGCATGTTACTGAAAGGGTTAGTACTCTGTTTTCTGATCTGGTTTCTGTTATCAAAAATGAGGCGTAAATGAGTACAGCTTTTTGAACCGATGAGGCTGAACTGATTTACACCATCCATGTATCTAGTTCTGTAAGTGCCAGATCACTTGCTGCTCACTTCATGCTTTTCCCTTGTATGTTTATTAATACTCTGCTAGCCAGGTTTAAAACATACTGTCATGCAATAATAGAGTTATTTCAAAATTCTGTCTTACTTAGAAAATAAGCTGAAGCACACTTTTCAAACAGAGATATGAGATACAAGAAGATGGTTTGGGATATGTGTGTGTGGCTATATCTAAATGAACATAGAGTTGATTATTTTCTTTTTTGCCTCAAGGGATGTTTTCCTTAAAGATTTGAAAACGTTGTCCAATTTGAGCTTAGCCCTGGGACAGATCTCTGTAAGATTGCATTTGAAGGTCATAGTTCAGCAAACACTTACCCAAGGGCAGATTTTTTCTCCTGTTAAAATAATATTGAAATCTACAGGGATGTCTACATAGGTATAGATGAGCATACGAGCTAATATTTGCAAATTCTTAGTTTTCAGCATATTGTGCCCTAGTTTTATTTCACCTTATTTGAGATGCTTGCCACAGTAAGCAATCGCAGTATTTTTCATGCTTATATATTTTTAATGTAAAGAATCATAGAATCACAGAATGCCTAAGGTTGGAAGGGACCTCTAGAGGTCATCTAGTCCAACCCCCCTGCACACACAGGGCCACCTAGAGCACGTGGCACAGGGCTGCATCCAAGCGGGTCTTGAAGATCTCCAGAGAAGGAGACTCCACAACCTCTCTGGGCAGCCTGTTCCAGTGCTCTGTCACCCTCACTGTCAAGAAGTTCTTCCTTAAGTTCCCGTGGAACTTTTTATGCTTCAGTTTGTGGCCATTTCCTCTGGTTCTGTCAGTGACCACCACTGAAAAGAGGCCAGCCCCATCCTCCTCACTCCTTCCCTTAAGTCCCTTAAGGTATTTATATACGCTGATCAGGTCCCCTCTCAGCCTCCTCTTCTCCAGGCTGAACAGGCCCAGCTCCCTCAGCCTCTCCTCATAGGGCAGATGTTCCAGGACCCTGATCATCCTTGTAAGAAAAAGGTTTTTTCTTGAAAGAAAAGGGTGTTTTTTTTTACTTTTCAAAACAAATTCTTTGCAGAATCTTTTTTCTTACTTATTTCTCTGAATCACCGGAGTCAATAACTGTATCACAAGAAACAATCAAAATACCTTAGATGTAAGCACAGAAGGAAAGTGTTTTTTAGTGCCTGTGAACTTGTATATAGGTAATTCTGCATGCAGCTGCAGGTCCTGAAAATGCCTCTTGTAATGTGATCCAGATAAGATAGGAAAATTATCACCCCCAGGCTGATTTTAAACCAGTGGAGGAAGACAAGTGTGTCCTGTTGCCCTCCAGAGACTGATGGGATGTGAATTACCTTGCAAGGTGCCTTTCGACAGGATCCAATTTAAATTTCAGAGCAAATGCCTAAAATTAGGTGAGATAAAGCCATAAGAGCAGAAAATATAAATGAAAGCTATATAAATATTATTTGTGAAAAGAGGTATGGCAAAAAGACCCCTACAAACTTACTTGGACTGAAATTACCTCTAGGAGATAGAAGAAAATTGCTAGTAGCAATCACATTCTTCCTCTTTCTATTTCCCCTTATCCTTCTCAAGCTCTTCTTCCAAGAGTCAGTCCATGTGATGCTACAAAATGTTTCATTTTCACAGAGAAAACTGGAAACAATTCAAAGCAAGCAGTTTCTGTTTACTCAGAAATCTCTTGTTCATACAGGATCAAGCTCGTAATTTGTGTTGTAATGCAGTTGGCATTCCGTCCTATTGTGAGTAAATTACTACAATTTTATTAACAGGTTTGATAAAATAATTATTCTCTTCATAATGGCTCAGGGAAGACCTGGTTGGTGAAGTGATTTGCACTACCAAGTTCCTTGAAACAGCTTATTTATTTATTTATTTACTTTCTTTTTTTTAATTAGAGTGGCAGTGGCTTTCTTTGTGCTATGCTATTTAATAACCATTTTGATATAATAAAGATATCTCTGTTTTTGACACTTCAGTGTTTCCTAAATCTTTTAGTACTATGTGACTGTATGGAGTGTAGAGACCTTAAAAAGAGTTATGTACTGACAAACATTTTTCTAGAGATTTCAGTCCAGGGCATCTCATTAAATAAATCATATCCTAGTAAGCTTTCTCAATGTTTTGATGGAGGCAATATTGTCATCACAGTGCTAATGAGTTATCTGGTGCAATCTGCTCGTGACAGTCACAGTGACCTTATCAAATCCCTCTACACAACTGTAATTTGTCATATACCAACTGAAGCAAGAAAACATGTGAAATAATCTTCAATTGGTAGCATACACAAATAATCAGATAAGAGCTTTTATACAAATTGACCCAGAAGGCAACCTATTTTTTTTCTGTACCTAAAGATATTTCCTCGTGTTGCCACACTGTCTCTTTCTTGATTAGCACACTCAGGAAGAGCTCTTCTGAGAAGCTATACTCCTCCTGATGTTTGAGTGGATTCCATATGATGGACAAGCTTTCTATGTCTGCTCCACTTGGACTTTAGTAGCGCCTCCTTTGATCCTGGCTGTAGCCAAGTGTCCATCTCTAAACAGGCACAGTTTACATCAGCCTAAGAGAGTCGTGGATTTTAGCAGCTATTTTTTCCAGTAGTTTTTCTTTGCAACCTAAGCCGTGGCTGGTATTGGCAACTCAATTTAGGATGGAGGGCTGGCATGCTTTGAATGGTAGATCTTAATCCCAAGGATTGGGCCAACAGAGACTTGGGAAGTTCAACAAAGAAAGTTGGGCCTGAGACAGATTAAGTCTCTGCAGTTCCTGAGCCTGAGACAGATTAAGTCTCTGCATTGGTTCAGGGCGAGAACTGACTGACTTGGGTTGCAGCCCTGCTAGGCATGACAGTGGATGCAAAGCTGAATGTGAGCCAGCACTGAACTCTCATTGCAATTAAGACAAGCTGTATACTGGGCTATTTTAAAATCATGTGGCCAGAAGACTCAGAGAAGTCCTTGTCCCCTTCTTCTTTGGGCTGGTGAGGCTGCATTTGCAAGTTTGTGTGTAATCTTGGACTCCCCTAATGTAAAATAGATATAATCCCTTAAGAAAAAATAAATAAATAAAGCCACACACACACAAAAGATATAAAGCAGTGCAGTAGTGGAACAGGCTACCCAGAGAAATTTTAGAATTTAATTTGCAAGAAGTTTTCAAGACTCTGCTAGACAAACATAGGAGACCTACTCTGAAGATGGTGGTCAGCTTCCTGCTCAAAACGGCATTGAGTGAGTGAGTGATCTCCAACATTCCCCCCAGAAGCATGTTTATGGGGCTGTAGCCCTCCTGGTTTTGAGCTCAGATCTCTGGTGGTGATAGCCAGGAAGCTCTGCCTGCTGGTGATTGCTCTTGCTTGTTGGGTTTCTGTAGTGCAGGGAACAAATGTGCTCGGATCTAAAATTGGGGCTAAGTGTTGCATGTCCTAAAAGTGAGTGTCTGAATGATGAAGTCGAAGAGTTTGCCTTATTGTCTGTATCTACACTATATTGTTTAATCCAGGTTTAACCCAATAAGTCTGCTGACCTGCAGCTATTAAATCTACAGACAGATACTGATCTCATCTAGAATGTATCAAGTTTCAGATGTGCTGAGAGGAAAAATCCCATCTGCAGCTCATCACTTCTCAGCTGGGACCAGTGCCCAAGTGGATTAATGGTCACCTTTTGAATCTGCTTAAGCTATTTGATTTCATCCACACAGTGAATACTACTACCTGCAGCCAGTTTGGCAGCCACGCAGCTCAGCCTAGTTCTTCATGGAGCTGCCAAATAGAGAAGCACTCAAAAAAGTTAAAAGTCATCTCACTGGAGAGGCAGAGCTCTCTAGGTCAGACACATCCTAGTTGAAATTAGAGACTGGCTGTGCAATCTCCTGCTCTGCTGTGCTCTATTTAACCAAGACTTTAAACTCATTTCCTTGAGTTATGGCACTAGGGAGCTGAGAGGTGTAACAGAGAAGGGGTCCAACAGCTGAGACCAATCTCTGTTGTTACGTGGCAATGAACAAAATGAAGTGCCTCCTAAGTGCAGAGACTGTAGATGAGCAAAACAGGAGCAAGGGAAGATACAGTCTGTTGTCAGCAAACCACACTGATTTACAGTTAAGACTAGAGCACCAGCAACAATTGTCAACTTCTGCTGAGTTTCCCAGAGGTGGCCTTTGAGAGTGCAAGTATGTGAGTGTTGTATCTTTACTCTCTTTTGGAAAGTAAAAGAGAGGAGGGAACAGAGCAGAGGCAAATCTTTTTAGGTACAAAAAAGCTTTCTTAAGTAGAGGCAAAGTTAGCTTCTTAGCTCACCTGGGTCGCAAAGCTCACTTCTTCCAGCGAAGATCTGAGCCTGTGTGCATGACCATCAAACCAAGGAGCAAAGTATAAGCAAGTGGCTGCTGGTTTTCTGCATCCTGCTGGCTGGCTGGTCAAATGCTGGCTTCTTCTAAAGTGTAGGAGCAGGAGAGGAAAATTCCTGTAGTAAGGCTGCTTTTTCAGTCATGAAGTAATAGTGAAGAGGATCTTCTCTTTACCTGTTCCCAACATTTCGATCTGTGCTGTCAAACGTGGTTCAACACAGAAAGCTGTTTCTCTTCTGAAGCTGCAAGCCTGGCTGGCAGTCAGCATACCAAGCTCTGTGGTCCACACAGTATTTTTTTCTAGGAAGACTAAGATCTAGTTATTGGTTATTGGACTTAGATTAAGCAGAATAATTCTAATATGGAAGATCTGAAGTTTACTTATTCCACAGACAGTTGTATTTCGACAGCAAGGAGATTCAGTCACAAACTGCTTCAGGAACAAACGGCTAAGCGTGGTCTGGACATGTATCTTAAGTGAATCTGTATCTAAGTGAATCTTAAGCGAATGCTGATCCCTGGGAGTGAAAAGGGAAGTAATAAACCTTCATGTCTAGCAGCTTTATGCAGTTAGCCTTTCATTTCTTTGTCTTTTACGAAATATGTCCAGAAATGAAATACTTCATTTAAGGTCAATAGAAGAATTTTTCTTACAGAAAAGGTTGTTTGCTTTTGACAAAAAAAGTATTTGCATTTCTTTTGAAAGAAAAATAATACTTATTTCGAGTATTTTTAGTCTGATAGACTTGTTTTCGTGTAACCTGAGTGTGTACTAAGAAAGGATCTGAAATTATAGTGAAGGAAATAAAATTAAAATAAGATGGCTGAACTTGATCTATAAAACTGTATTCTGTGCCTGCTTGTGTGTCTGAGTTTATCAACAAGATACAACTTTTTGCATAAATATATGTTCCTCAATTTTGAGATGTCTAACTTAAGACTCTGAAATCTGATGTATAGGGGTGCTTGGCATTCATATCTACAACTAAAGACAGCAGGCGTTTCACTTTGATAGTATTTTATTATGGAATTATCTAAATATTATAGTACAGAATACATCATCTTTAAATCAAAACAAGAAAAAAAAATAAGAAAAAGCACAGACCTCTTGAATTAGACACACTAAATCAGTTATTTAAAAAGAAAGTATCTCCATGTCAGTTCTTTGGGACAGAATAGGGATAATAATGACCACTTTTAATGAAAATAATAAATATTTGTGAATATTTTGCTTTCAGAGCAGAGTTTGAAAGGTATTCAGTAGATTAAGCATATGTAAAGCATCAAGTTAAAAAAATAGTAGTCATTTGATCAGCACTACCCATCCAGTGCCCTAAACGAAGTAGGGATCCTTTTATCATGTAATTAAAGATTGAGAAAAATGGATTGGCAAAAGAGCCTTAATTAAAGTTGTACAGACATCCTTGTATTTTTTAACTTCCCAAGGTGACTTTAGCCTACATCCCTTTCAAGAGTTTTTCTGTCAACCAAGAAGAAAAAAAAAATCTCATCTGATGTGTTTGTCTGCTGGCAGCCTGAGAAATTTGGGTACATCATTGATGGGGAAAATGTAGATTCACTTCCCAGGACTTAAGCAATAAAATTATCTGGCAGTCACTAGTCTCCCTGTGTAATGGAGCTGTCCCCTGAAAAGCAACCAGCCGCAATATTTTCTTATGGTGTTCGCTCTCAGTGGAATAGAGAACATATGGGGAAAGACCATTACTGTTATTGAAATGTCAGTAAAAATAGCAAATTTAAGTGACAACAAAAGAGGAATATGACTTGAAGGTAGGCTATGAATGTTAAGCGTAGCTGAATCAAAGATATTTGTGATCTATTTCCTCATGAAGATTCCAATATTTGACATTTTCATTAGACATTTCAACTTGGATGGCATATATAGACTGCCAAAAATACATTCCCACAGTGATGATTCTAGAATGATTTTGATGTTTTCAATAGTTGCCTGAGTATCCACTGCATGTTAATGAACTCATTGTAGTTGTGATATGAAGATTTTTCCTCTCACTGCATAATGTGAATTTGCTAACTCAAAGCAAGATGAAAATGAGTAAAAAAGAAGTACAGGCATCAGATTTGCTTTTCTTTGCATAGCATCATTCTTGTTTATAAGCAAATGTGAACTATGTCAATTGTATTGAATTATTTAGCTAGTCAGCCACCTTACCTGTTGAATTCTTCGACATCTTTCTGTTCACATTTGTTTCCGTGAATTGTGTTAACTTTAAAAAAAATACATAAGCACTATAATGGAGGTCACCATGTGGTATTTCTAGAAGTTATGTGATAGTTGTCGATGCTCTGTGTAATCAGCATCGGTCAAGAAAAGCACCCAGGGCAGAGCCTTGCACACGGTTAGAAGGATGCTCCACACCCAGGTGCCTCACGTGAATGGCTCTATTTCTCCTCTCTTTCAGGCTGTTTCCAGCTATGTAACATTTTCCGATCCCATGACATGGAAATAGACCAGTGCTTGCTGGAGTCGCTCCCTCTGGGCCAGCGGCAGCGGCTGGTGAAGCGCATGCGCTGCGATCAAGTAAAGGCCTACTACGAGAGAGAGAAAGCCTTGCAGAAGCGGGATGGTTCTGCCAAAAAGCTGAGACACGGCAAGAACCACCGGGTTCGTTTCCGTCTCGCTGACGTGATACAGGATGCCATCGTACGTCACAATGATAAAGAAGGTACCCAGTTATGTTGACTCATTTTTTTTCAGCTATGTAGGGGAAAGTTTTGGAGGAGACACTTTGCTTAGCTATATTTGGGAAACAAATCTGGGTTTGATAGTTATCATAAATGCAGTAGGATATCTTACAAGCAATGTTGTAGTATGATGTTGACACACTTAGGAAATATGTTAGCACATTTTGGAGATTCTCATTGTAGTTGTTCTTAGGACTTGCTGGCATTGTTTTAATCTCTAGTACAGTTGTACTTATCTGAAGAATTTTGTAATTTATTCCTCACGAGGGAACTAAACCTTGTAGCAGTGATCTCCCATGCTTTAGAAGCCTCCAGGAATCCCCTATGATTGTTTGAGTGCCTGTAATGCTTGTAGAAGCTTCTTGCAAACAGACTTTAAAGCAGCTTTATGTAATTATACTAGCACAAAACTACCCTAATTGGAGAGGTTCTGAGCTAGAATCACACCATGCAGCCTGCCTGCCAGCCTTGGACTATTTTTTTTCTGCTTTGACTACGTGTAGTTTTTTATTCGTTCCTGAGCCTTGATTTTACTATAGAAGAGTGCGAGTGCTCTCTTTAAGCATCGTAGGGACCTGGAAGTACCTGTGTCTGTTCTTTACAGGTAAAGAGAATCACAGAATGGTTGAGGTTGGAAGGGACCTTTGGGGTCCAATCCCCCTGCTCCAGCAGGGACACCTAGAGCATGTGGCACAGCATCGCATCCAGGCGGGTTTTTAAGATATGGAGAGGAGGAGACTCCACAGCCTCTCTGGGCAGCCTGTTCCAGGGCTCAGTTACCCTCACCAAAAAGAAGTTCTTCCTCATATGAAGATTAAACTTCCTGTGTTTAAACTTATACCTGCTACCCCTTGTCCTGTCACTGGCCACCACTGAAAAGAGTTTGGCCCCATCCTCTTTACATTCTCCCCTCAGGTATTTGTACAAGTTGGTATGTCACCCTGTCAGTCTTCTGAAGTCTAAACAGACCCAGCTCACTTAGGCTGTCCTTACAAGGTAGATGTCCCAGTCCCTTTATCATCTTTTTTACTCTATGCTGGATCCTCTCGAGAAGTTCCATGTCCCTCTTGTACCGAGAAGCCCAGATCTACACACAATACTGCAGGTGTGGCCTCACCAGAGCTGATCACCTCCCTCGAGCTCCCGCCAACACTCCTCCTGATGCAGGCCAGGATCCCATTGGCCTTCTTGGTCACAAGGGCAAAATGTGCCCTTAACTCATGGTTAACTTGTCAACCAGGCCTCTCAAATCCCTCCCTGCGAAGCTGCTTTCCAGCAGGTCATCCTCTANACCTCTTAAATCCCTCCCTGGAAAGCTGCTTTCCAGGAGGTCAACCCCTAATCTGTACTGGTGCCTGAGTTTACCCCTTCCTAGGTACAGGACTCTGCACTTATCCATGTTGAACTTCATGAGGTTCCTCTCNACTGGTTTACCCCTTCCCAGTTGCAGGACTCTGCAGTTACCCATGTTGAACTTCATGAGGTTCCTCTCCGCCCAACTCTCCAACCTGTCTAGGTCCCTCTTAATGGCAGTGCAGCCCTCGGAAGTGTTGGCTAGTCCACCAAGTTTGGTAGCATCTTCAAACTAGCTGAGGGTGCACTCTGTCTCTTCATCCNGTCCACCAAGTTTGGTAGCATCTGCAAGCTAGCTGAGGGTGCAATCTGTCCCCTCATCCAAGTCATTGATTAAAAACTTGAACAGCACTGCGCCCAGTGCTGATCCCTGGTGGGGGAAACCACTGGCCACAGGCCTCCAACTAGACTCAGCCCCATTTATCATGGCCCTCTGAGCTCTNCATTGATTACAAACTTGAATAGCACTGGGCCCAGTGCTGACCCCTGAGGGGAAACCACTGGCCACAGGCCTCCAACTAGACTCAGCCCCATTTATCATGGCCCTCTGAGCTCTGCCATACAGCCAGTCCTCAATCCATTTCACTATCCACTCATCTAACCCATCTAACCCACTTCCTGAGCTTCCCTATGAGGATGTTATGAGAGATTTTGTCAAAAGCCTTACTGAAGTCAAGGTAGGCTGCTGACTTGCATATCATCCATGCTGACTACTCCTGATCACCTTCTTTTGCTTGTCATACCTAGAGATGGTCTCTAGAATGAGCTGCTCCATCACCTTTCCAGGGCCGAAGGTGAGGCTGACTGGCCTGTAGTTTCACAGATCCTCTGTCTTGCCCCTACTGAAGACTGAAGACAGTTCCCATTTCCATTGCCTGTCCTTCCAATGCTATCCTGAAAAATGTTAACATATATAATAATAATGATTTCCTGAATAGAAGAAGCCTCTTCTTATCTATGGAGCTAGGTCATGAAAAGTCAGGATTATGACTGATCTAAATGAGTTATGTTTTGAAATTAATACTGAAAGTAATCAAGATAAGAACTCATCACTTCTTCAAAAATTCAGTTGTGTTAACAAAACTTATTTATAATGGACAACAGGATATTTTAATGTAGCTTGCGTGTGTCTCTAATTTTTCAGAGGTAATGCAATTTTTCTCACTAGACATTTCATATGTAATGAGGTAATTGGCATGTATCAAGGTGTGCTGCAATATATTCCTTAGCCAATTAAATAGTTTCAGTCAGCAAAATTTTATCAGGTGACAGCTTTTCTTGTGGATAATTAATTTTGTATGCTTGAAGTGCAAAGGCTTTGAGAGGATGAATTTCACTCAAGGTCTCCTTCTCTGGAGATCTTCAAGACCCACTTGGATGCAGTCCTGTGCCATGTGCTCTAGGTGACCCTGTGTGTGCAGGGGGTTGGACTAGATGACCTCTAGAGGTCCCTTCCAACCTTAGGCATTCTGTGATTCAATGATTATAACTCATCTGTTTGTGAATGAGCCTGATTCTGCCATGTAGAGTGTATGATCAGACTGTGGTGTCCAAGAAGACTGTGGAACCTAAGTACTTTAAATAATAATGCGTACATATATACAGTCATGTATACATACAGTGAAGCGAATATATATTTTTTTCATAATTTTCCTATTGGTTCCTATTTTCCTTTTGGTTTCAAACACTTAAGAAGTCCTCAAGTTTTCACTTGATGTTTAAAAATTCAGGAAGTAGATTAGCCTGAAACTTGGCTTTTAATAGGTCCACTCACTATCTGCTTTTACTTCCTTATTCTTTCCTAATGCAGCATAAGCCATGCTGCTAATGCTTAAACCTCTTATTTTCTTTTCTTTTTTTTCTTACAGTTTTACCCTTAGGAGAGGGTATACAGTAACACACTTATACAATAGCAGATTTAACTATGTAACAGCCACATCTATTTTCTTCATTTTTGAGGCCTATTTAGGAATTCTGAGAAAATCCTGAGATATTAAAGGTTCTACCACAGCTGTCTGCTTATCAGTTCTTTAAACTGAAGCAGTTTCCAAATCTATTTAACAGCACTGTCCCTGGGGATGTTTTAAGTACATTCTTGTTTGTTGATGAATCCTGGAAGAGTTAAATTTGAGAGCAGGAAAGCAGTGAATGTGTTTGAACGAGTTTGAACTCAGGTGATAATAATTCAGCAAGATGAAATGCCCATTCTATAGGCAATGGGTGATTTACAGTTGCATGAAGAGATTATCATTTAGTATAAAAAGTGGAAAGAGGAAACAACTACAGAGTAGACTAGAGCTAGTTTCCTAAGTGAAATTTAGGGATTTTTTTTTTTTTTTTTTAAGTATCAGAAACTATATTGGCTGAACAACAGATTTGGAAATGGTGAAAAATAGTCTGGTTAGATAGATGAGGTAAACTGGATAACATGAATATGTATATGAAGATGCATTTGTAATGGGACTAGTGTGGAAACACATTTCACACTTGAACCTGATGGGAATTTTACTCTTAAGAGTTCAGTGCCATTGTTATTCATGCCGCATATATCCTCTCCAAAATTGCTATAGTACTTGCTACTGGGCACAAAATGCATTGCTGCTAATGTATGCTAATAGATGGGATCATTATTTTGGATTAAAATTAATTTTAAAATGGGCTTTTAGATGTTGTAGCAGTGACATGCCTTGTCTTAATTTTAATAATGAAATATAGACTCATTATATTTACCATAAAGCTAAAAATTAGTAAAATGTTGTGATTTTGCTCTGTTTGGAGGCATTTTAAATGATCAGTTCCAGTTTTTCTGAAACTGAAATTTGGTCTTTCACCTGACCCAGGAAGACTGAAAAGAAATCCTCCCTCCTCTTCCCCACCTTAGCTCTGTATCTGGTCCCTGTGGATCAATGTCACCCACACCTCCTAGCACTGGTGATCATTTTTACGGATTCTGCCACTATTGTTCCCTGTGGTGGTGATATATATATTTGCAGAAACCACCGAGTCAGTGAGCATAATGTTTTGTCCAACACTTTTTTTTTTTTTTTTTACTTATTTACTACTTACAAGAGAACAACTGCAGTTCAGTTGCCTTTAAATCCTACTCACTGTTGTTATTTGAGATGTCAAATCCATATTAAGAGTGGATACTAGGATATTTCTCCTGCTGACATCAGTCATCGAAGGCGCTTATATCAACATGTATGATTAATATGAGCTCATATTTTCTTCTTTGATATATATGCTTCAGGATGTGCTCAGTACCCGCACATCAGCTTAGACTCCTGTATGAGCCATTAGGAAATGAATTGAGCAATTAGGAAATAAACTGTGACTGTGAGCTTACATTTCTGTTAAACATACAAGATAGTCATGCCCAAAAGATTTGGATAGCTTGGCATCTTGAGAATATTGGATATACATTCTTTCCAAAAGAAACCTGGAGTTACTACTACTGACAAAAATGGGAATTGATGACAGCTTTAAAAGAGTTGATTTCTGAGCATCCATAAGGATTGTGAACTAACAGATAAACTTGTCCTCATACAAATGGTATCAAAAAGTGAATATGACAGTCCTGTACCCTGCATCTGACAGAGAAAGGGCACTAAAGGATTGATATATATATATTTTTTTTTAGTCATCTCTTGGAATATTCTGTAACCCAGACTTTTAGAAATCTTGCAGCATATCCAAAATCATAAGGCTACTGGAGAAGCTGCATATGTAATATTTCTTGTTGTTGCTGCACTAAGTTGAAATGGAGCCATAAAAGATATCATAAGGTCTGCCATACTTATGGGAAGGTCAGGATAGGAAGCTCAAAGAGTCAGGAACTCAGTGTTGAGACAAAAGAGGTACCTGTGAAAATCAGCATGTCAAAAGGGAATGCAGAGTCCTGAAAACTAATTAAAGTTCACTTCATTCTTTTAATGGGAAATATGCTGATTTTGTGAGAGCATTGTGGTTCCAAGTGCGTTGGATAGCAAAGTGATTGGATGCTGCTGCACCTGTAACATACAAAGTCTTTCCCTAGAGACTGAGCCTGGATCTGCTTGCTTTATTGAGCCCTCCTCAGCTCCACTTCCATGCTGCCTGGACATCTTCCCAGTTCTGAGGCAGGACTACCAGTATGGCCCTTTCCCTTTAGCTGTGAGAGAGTATGGTGGCTGGGGACAGTCTAACTCCCCCTTCTCTCACCATGGGATATCTGGAAAAGCTGGGGTAAGAAGCAGAAGATAAAATATCATTTCTGCTTCAGTTTCTACTGCTGGAGGAGGTCCTCCAGGAACAGGAATCTGAGTCTCCCAGAATATTGGCTCCAGATTTGGTGTCTTAGTGAAGAAAAAGGGATCCCCCCCCGCCCTCAGTCTCTTCCCCTTGAGATGATGTTGTCTCTGGCTGATTAGAAGGTTTAATGCTGTTGTGAGGTTTGGTGTTATCCCAGCTGGACACAGACCTGGGCAACCTGTTGTAGACCCTGCTTGAGCAGGGGTTTCCAGAGGTGCCTGCTAACCTCAGTGATTCTGTGAGAAGTTGAAACTGAGATAAAGTACATTTTTATTACTTTGCATTATTTTAAAATCTAGTAATTAACCTGTTTTCTTTGAATTTTACTTGAATTAGCTTGTTTATGCGCTGGATTGTATTTCTAGTATTAACAGCTTGGCTGGTTACCAGGATGGTCTGGAAAATACAGGGTTCCACTGCCTGTGCCTCGCAAACCTACAAGGGTGAACTTGCTGATCCTCAGAGCTCAGGTTTCAGAGCAACCAACAGTCTGTTTAGAAAGCTGCAAGAGCCCGGGTATGGGCTGTGGATACAGATTTGTGAACAGAAGACTCCATGGACAAGTGTTAGGTGAAGTCTGTTGTCAGGTATCAGGAAACCGGGAAGGATGTGAGGAATGAGGATCACTGGAAATGTGTAATATAAACTATTCATCCTAAATATTTTATAGTTAAAGAATTTAGGAATAAATTTAGCTTGTCTGCCTTGGGATTCTGACTTTGTCTGCATTGTCCAGGGACAGTTTCTGACATTTGAGATCTCTCCTCCCAAACTGATTGCAGGGAATTTTTGATGCCACATCGTTTCACCTTTTGTGTATGCTAAGAGGAAGCTAGACTCGGAACATGTCACTATCTTGCTTTTAAAGTTCACCCAAGTGCTGTAGTTAGAAGTATATTTGTTACTAGACAAGTCTGAAAGTTAAAGGAATGCATTTACTAAACACACATATTGGCAATAATAGAATGTAGTTAATTACAAAATAACAAAACACATTTTTATGATTGTAATTAAAGTGTAGGAAAGAGGTATTGTGGCATTGAATCTGCCGAGTTGGATCTGTATTTTTATGCCAATTTCACTCAATTAGGCAATGAAACTTCCACCTTCAGTTAAAAAGGTGACTGTTGGGAAAAGGAAATCTCTATGAGAGTTCAGATCAATCTTCTATGTTGTCTCAAATTAGACTAAACTACTCTTTCTTACTTCCACATTTCAAAATTTTATATATTCCTTTAGTGTTATTTAAAATAGTTTAATTGCAAATTGCTATTTACTCACACTCTAAACATCATGCAAACCTTTTTTTTTCTGGTAATGCATATGGAATTTACTTTATATTTAAAATAAATGCACTAACTTTTTTGATCAATATAAAGGTACTTTGGATTTTACAATCAATTTCCTTTATATTAGGGGAGAAATTTGTAAATTAGATGATAATCTAAAAGCTACTGATGAATGTTGATTTACTAGGAACCACTTTAGAAGAAATCGCAATACATATGTATGATAATTTATACAATTCAATATTGATGGGCCCAATCGTTAAGAGATTTGAATAATAGGCATTCTGAATAGTGAAGTCAAGGGACTACTCACAGCATGTGAAATTAATGAGGTGCACAGAATTTTGCACAATCAGGACTTTAGATACCCTAACTGAATTATATTGACAAGACAGACGGTTATATGCAATCTGCATTAGGAACTCATAGGGCAACTTTGGTAAACACTAACAGAGCTGACCATAAGGCATGCTGCAAGTGACATAATTACCCTATGTATGGAAAAATGAAGTATCAATCAGCTCATATCTCAATCAACCCATTGAGGAAAAAGATGTTTTAAAAGCCCAGAAGGTTGAGTCGCACATGAAACTCATGCC
Source organism: Crypturellus undulatus (assembly GCA_013389825.1). Classification (NCBI taxonomy): domain Eukaryota; kingdom Metazoa; phylum Chordata; class Aves; order Tinamiformes; family Tinamidae; genus Crypturellus; species Crypturellus undulatus. The sequence continues at coordinate 784,269 of VWPW01016596.1, forward strand.
AACCTTCAATCCTGTAGGTTCAGCATGGATGTTAACCTTGTTATGTTCCACGTGTGCTGAATTTGGTGACACATGATATATTTTTGTTATGGCACAGGGAAACATAATGCCTTTAGTTATTAGGTAACAGATGTTAAGTAATTAAAGCAGCCCATTTCAAAAGCAATCATAAAATCACAGGGAGATGAAATGTGAATACATTTGAATTCCTACAGGATACCATGTGTGCTTTTTGTTCTTTTGTATGTGTGCTTACATTTTTATTAATTTAGTAAAACTACACGATGAGAACTGTATGTTAAGCAACTTTTTGTTTACCGAAAGTATGTGTAATTCCAGATAGTAGAGATTTATTTTCTTGAAATAAGCAAAACTTACGTAACAGAAGCTTAATATGTCATTGAAGCGAACAGTAGGCTTGGTGCCAATTTTATCTAACCTCTTCCTTCTCCCTGTGGGCTGTCTAACCAAGAGGGCTTCTGCCCATACTACTTTTATTTCAGTCCTGAAAGCTCCCTAGGCAACTGTAGCTGCAATTTTTGTTTCTGTGCATGCCCAGAACTACACTAATTCAAAGTACCTATCTCCTACTTACACCGCCTAGGGAACTAGACACAAGGCTTCCCTCCATTTCAGGTCCTCTGGAGGTGACCTAATAGGGGTGTTCACAACAGATGTCCCATCAGAAAACAGAGGTACAGCTTCTTCATTTTTCTCCATGTCAGTGAGAGGAGAGATGTCATTCGTGCTTTTTTGCTAGCCTAGAAGTTGAATTGCTTTGTTGACTGTTGACATGCTGAATCCTGGTGATCTTGCTTGCTGCATCAGAAGCTGTAGAAAATTGACTACCACAAGCCGTATGAAAACCTTGATGTTGTTATTGTCTCTACTACTAACTGTATTTTGAAAAGAATCATAAAATCATAGAGTCCTTAAGGTTGGAAGGGGCCTTTAGAGATCTAGTCCAACCTCCCTGCACATGCACGGTCACCTAGAGCATGTGGCACAGGATTGTGTCCAAGCGGATTTTGAATACCTCCAGAGAAGGAGACTTCACCACCTCTGTTGACAACCTGTTCCAGTGCTCTGGAACCCTCACAGTAAGGAAATACTTCCTTAAGTTCCCGTGGAACTTTTTATGCTTCAATTTATGGCCATTTCCTCTGGTTCTGTCAGTGACCACCAGTGAAAAGAGGCCAGCCCCATCCTCCTCACTGCCTCCCTTGAGGCACTTATCGACACAGATCAGATCCCCTCTCAGCCTTCTCTTCTCCAGGCTGAACAGGCCCAGCTCCCTCAGCCTCTCCTCATAGGGCAGATGTTCCAGGCCCCTGCTCACCCTAGTTGCCCTGCGCTGGACTCTCTCCAGCAGCTCCACATCCCTCTGGTACTGGGGGGCCCAGAACTGGACACAGTGCTCCAGATGTCGCCTCACCAGGGCTGAGTAGAGGGGCAGGATCACCTCCCTCGCCCTGCTGGAGATGCTCCTCTTAATGCACCCCAGGATGCCATTGGCCTTCTTGACCACGAGGGCACACTACTCCCTCACGGTCCACCTGTCGTCCTCCATGACGCCCAGGTCCTTCTCAGCAGCGCTGCTCTCCAGCAGGTCGGTCCCCAGCCTGTACTGGTGTCTGGGGTTATTTCTCCCCAGGTGCAGGACTGTGCACTTGGCCTTGTTGAATTTCATAAAGTTTCTCACCGCCCAATTGTCCAGTCTGTCCAGGTCCCTCTGATACCCCAGCTACTCCTCCCAGTTTTGTATTTTCAGCAAATTTGCTGAGGGAGCACTCTGCCTTCATTCAGGTCAGTGTTAAATAAATCGAACAGGACTAGACCGAGGACTGGCCCCCGGGGGACACCACTAAGGAGCTTCCCTTAGTTCTTTGGAAAATACAAGTATATTCAAGGTTATTTGTAGTCCCGTTTTCCATATTTAAGGTCTGAGAAGTCAACCTTGAGATATGCATTTGAATTTATCAGGTCCTAATTGAAACTTCTAGGTGTCTCTAAGTTCATTCTATGGGATTTGTGGATTGCCTCTCTGAAATGTATCTCTATTGTAAGTACTGAATGCAATATTTGTGAGGAAAGCTTTATCAAAATATCTACACTTTTACATATACATATATATACATACATATACATATACATAACATATATATACATATGTGTTATTAAAACTGGTATTCGTTTAGATTTGAGCACTTTTTCCCCCCAAATCCCAACTATTTATTTTAATGGACTATGATGGAATGCTTTTTTTCAGTGAGACTGGTCAGTATGTAAACTTACCATGACTTTGCTTGGTCAAGCTCTAATTCACAAGGCTTTAATAATTTAAAATGTGAAGAAAAACTTTTCAAAAGACCATTCCCTTACATAACCATCGCCTTTTTTTAGGGGTAATAATTGCTTTGAACTGCTTATCTTTATAGACATCTTATCTGCACTTCCTTCAGTTTATCTATTTCATTTGTTTTTTTTTTCTCCATACGGTCTTTCCTTTCCATGTAACACTAAAAGCAATTTTCTGCTTTAGCATGCTCTGGCACACACACAACAAAGCAAGAAACACCAAGACAAATCACTCACAAACTCACCACGATGCCAATAAAAGGTTGTTAAGCCACTCACTACCAACTAACCAGCATCTGGCAGTTTTCCCATTCATTTCAAAGGGGTTCTGTGGTTGGTGTTCCTCACATCATGCACTGGGATGGGAGGCTGTAAATCAGCAGCATTCAAAAGCCTGTTCTCGTGATGAAAGAGGATATCCACTGAGTAGCAGGTACTGCTGACATTCCCTGAATGTAGTTAGATGTCACGCTGATTAAAAGGGAATTTTCCTGTGGTGGCTGAAGACTCTGTAGTCTGTACTTGTGAAATACAAAGACAGAAAGATTCAGATCCTCCCTGTCCGTTCTGAAGTTGATTTCTCCTCCAGTATGTTTCTCTTCCATGATTCAGATTGCTTTCCAATAGTATTTCAATTAAAAGGAGGAAACTTTTCTGTATTTGACTTTCAATGTCACTTATCTTAAGATATTTTTATTTCAATCACAGATTGGTCTAGCACAAAAATCAATAGAGAATAACCTTTTTGTGTTTCCTCCTTATTTTAAAACAGCAAGTCCTTAAAGCAGTAATACGATTTTTATTAAAAATATGGGTGATTTATTTGCAGCTTCTGAAAAGCATTTTTAATTTCTCAATTTAAATTATGCTAAAATTTGGCTTTTCCAATGTAGTAACTTCCATTGTTGCAACAAAAGAATGTTGATTTAGTGGAATATTAACCATAACTCTGAAAAAGGCCACATTTGGGGATCCTGCAATGTGTAGACTTGGGCTGATCATCAAAATAATAATTGCCAGGAGGAGAAAAATAATATTTCTTTGGAAGTTTTTAGAACTGGAATAAATATGGGGAGTCATTTCCTTTAGAAGTTCCAAAAGTAGAGCTAAACAAATATAGCTCAAGCCATTAAATGCAACAGATGCATTTTTTAATTGCTAAGTTCTTTCCTTGTGCCAGAACTGTAGTATTTTTCTCAGTTAAAACACAAATATGTGAGAGCTGTACAGTGTCCGTGTTTTTTCTCCAGGCCTATCCTTCCTCAATAAAAATTCTAAACACAAAGTATGTCTACTGCTTATTATTTTAGTCATCCTTCTTTTTACTGACACATACATTGATGGATTCTTTTTTCTTAATACATTTACCGATCATAACTTGGTATGCAGGGTTTCAGCCTTTTGTACATAAAGTTGTCAAAGAACAAGCCCTGTAGTTCTAAGAGAAATGAATAAAACGATTTTATGGCATAATGAATAGACAACTGATTTTTCTTGATTTTTTGCTGTTTGCAGCCATCACAGTAACAGGTTTATTATAGGAAAGGAACTGAAGCTGGCAACAACGCAATCAACGAATTTAAGGGAATCAGTAATCTAGCTGTATTTTTATGCAAATTGTATCCAAGATCAGAGGTAGGAAGATCAGCAGATAAGGGAACATTGACAGTATTTCTAAATGTCATGCTTTAAACATGGATTTTAAGCATTATGTAAACAATGCAAGGTAGAATTCTGACAGCCAGCCTGAGGCTGCAGATTGTTTTCTTGTTTTGTGGCTTTCCTATGCCTGTATATTACAGTGTGGTGTATATGTGACCTTGAAGCAGTACACACTGTGATTCTACATGAGAAACAATAAGATGGTTGCAGGAGGTGATTCTCACACTGTGTACTGTTTAGGGTTTTGATTAAATTCAGACTCAAAAGGCAAACATGGCAGCTGCAACATTAAATCACTGAGCTAGGGTCTGTGCTCCAGATTTGAGCAATCACAACTGTTGTTATATAGTGGTAGTTTTTCCTAGAATTCCACTTCAACACATGGAGAATAAGGAAAATATAACTTGCAGTTTTCTTAAAACTAAAGAGATCTATCATCTGAAGTGTGAGTTGCTGGAGCATCCTGTAAGGAGACACTAGCTGGTATATGGTAAATTTTTAAATAAATCCTATCTAAACTTGACTGGCTTCACCAAATTCTGATATGGGATGAATACTGCACTTGTTTTGGTCTAAATCTTTTCCCCCTTCACCCATCCCTCCTGCCCCCCAAAAATTTGTGCAACTGTTCATACATACAGACAGAAAAGATCCGATGCAAGGAAAGTATGTCTGTGTAGTTCCACTGATACTTACATGGGTGTTAATTTCTTCTCTCTCTTTATCTGTGTATGATTTTAATTATATACATGCATATTCTTTTTGGATTAGTCCTCATCTCATTCTCTTGGTGCCTGGTAACATACATTTCTAGTACAGGGTTCTGGCTTCTGCTTGATTTCTCAGTTTTGTGCTCCAGATAAGATTATGCGCCTGTGTGACTTACGGGTCTGGCACATAGATTGTTTGAGCAGAAGAGGAATTGGCATTGCATATCATGTGAGAGTTACATTTGTACAGTACAGTCCAATTACAGTTACACTTACATGGACTCATGGTATAACTTGGAGCTGGAAAGCCCTCTTCTGTCAGATGATGTGATTTTGACTGCTCTTTTCCCTTTTTCACCCGATGATTGCTGAGTTCCTGGAGCGGTAGAATGATTTAGGTTGGAAAGGATTTTGGAGTTCTCTGCTCTGCTTGAGGCAGGGTTAGCTATGAGATCAGGTAAGATTTTTCAGGGTTTGTGGGGGTTGCAGCCGTACTGTTAACGAGACCTGTTGCACGTTGTGGGAGTTGCAGCTGTACTGTTAACGAGACCTGTTGTACGTGACAGAAGCAGAGATAGGGAATGGCGGACGGAAGATCTCGCGGTGTCACGNTCTGCTTGAGGCAGGGTCACCACGGGTTGATAACGAACCCTATAAGGGTTGTCCAGTTGAGTCTTGAGAAATTCCAAGGACAGAGATTGCACAACTGCACTAGGCAACCTTCTCCACTGTCTGAAAAACTGTCCTAAAAAAGGTTTTCCTTGCATTCTGTTGGACCTGCTTCAGCTTATGTCTCTTGTTCTCCTGCCATGCACTACTGTGATGAGCCCAGCTCTGTTTTCCAAGTAACTTACTCATTGGTACTGACAGGCTGATATTGGTTCTCCCTGAAGCTGCCTCTTCTCTACACTGAACAAGCACTGCTTCCTCAGCCTCTCCTCACAGGGCAGCTGTTCTAGCCCCAAAACGTGGTAGCCTGTGTTGAACTTGCCCCACTTAATCAAAGTCCTTCTTGTATCGAAATCCCCCAGACTGGACACAAGACTGTAAATATGGTCTAAATGAGTGCCAGATAGAAGGGGATAATCACTTCCCTCAAGCAACTGTTAATATAGCCCACAATGCTGTTGGCTATCTCTGCAGCTCCCTGTCCCCCGGGACCTTTCTTGAAAATCTGTTCCCCATCCAGTCAGTCCCCAGCCTGTATTGTTGCTGGTTGTTATTTAAAGTTTATTTGTATCCTTTCCTGAAACTGAGTGTATATTTTTTCTGTTAGCTGAAGGTAGGGACTGCATGCATGTGATTGCTGAGTTTCTCATTTATAGTTCATTATAGTATGGTTGCCTTCCCACCTCCACAAGAGTCTGTATAGTTTCTTTAAGCTCTTCAGGGGCTCTTCAGAGCTCTTAAAGGATCTTCAGTGGGGAGCCATGCAGGTGGATGGCTGTAGAGGCTTTAAATATGTGGCAGGGAGTGGGGAAGGCAAATCAGAACCAGACACCTGCAATTCAAACTTCTATATCTGAATTTTGGAGAGGACTGAGCTAAGCCAACTCTCAGTGTCCGAGTGCATGGACGGGCTAAGCAAAACGCAGGGATGCTTACTGGAGAAAAATCAGTTATTCTACTTCAAAGCCAACTTGTCACCTTGAATGTCAGTTGTCTGTTTCCATCAGTCATGAAACAGACATAATTACCTTCGATGTGCTATTTGAGTATAATGATAATTGAGTATAAGCTCTACAGGCTTGCCTATAACTGCGGTCCGCACCATGACAATTCATCTGCATATAGGCTTGGCACCTCATAAGTAAGGCTATATTTTCTCTGTAGTTGGCAGTGTAAACTGTTACGGACTACGTTGTGTGAAATGGGATGCTTGAGACAAATGTGTCAAGTGGTAAGATATTCCTGAAAGGAGGTGTTCCCTTGATAGTCTTGGCGACTCACATGCCATACGCACAACTGTTTTGGATGGATATGTAGATGGTTAATGTCCATAGTTTTCTCTATACTGTATGCTTTTTGTTTTGTTTTGTTTTGTTTTTTTTTTGTTTCCTTCCTTGTATGCGTTCTGGGAATTCCACAATACACAAAATGTACACCACCAGTAGTCTACAGCTGGTAATTAGTACCATTTAGCAGCTGCTTAGCAGGGTTATAGCTTGTTATTCTTTAAGATGTCTAATACAGATCGTAATGACTTGCTCACACTGCTTGCAAAACAGCTGGCATAAACTTGCTCTGCATAGTAGGAGAGCTAAAAGCAGGATTGAGTCTCACTTCATATGGAATGTAAGTTAAAAGTAATTTGATTTATGCCAATTAAGTAATATTGGTAAAAGTTCAGTGTAAATTACTGGTGAATCATGGAGAGTATACAGTCTATTCAGCAGAAAAATTGAGTTGTTCTTTAATTTTCACTGTTACAGTAAGGAAAAGCATGTTATGATGATGTTTTTCCAAATTAATCTGCATTGGGAATAGTTTTTCAGGGTGTAAGAAGATAGCTGCTGGCTTTCAGGTGGGCAGGAACTCAGCTTAAGATCGAAAAGAAGGGGTACTGATACGACAAAATGAATTATTCAGCTAATGGTGATTTTATTGACCATCATTTAATGGATACAGAGTTGGAAACCTGTAAAATCTGAAATTAGCATATTTGGTAAACTGTTGTATGGATCCCAGCCTTTGTATTCAACCTCACAAATATTTGAATGTGCAACTATATGTATTTATAGTATAAGAGTTATCCCTCACATGAAATTGTATAAATTTTAAGTTGGTAGATGCTCCTAAAATATTGCCTGTGTAATATGAGCTTTCGTGTAACCAGCTGTGGCCTATTGACAATGTTGTTATTTCTTTTCTTTTTTAATTACCTTTCTCAGGGCCTATGGGAGAGCCTACACTTGAAAGTCAGATAAAATACAGATGGATGTATAGAACAAAAGAAATGACCTAAGTTTTGTTTTTCTTTTAATGTTACCTCATTAGCAGAAATTCAGAATTCAGTCAGGTCTGTGCAAACCCCTTGCAGGCTTCTATCAACTATGCTGATAGAAGCTTTATTTTTAGTTAATCATTTGTTATTCTGTGAGGTAGCATAACCTGCTGTAGCAAGACCTCTGTAATATAGATAGGTGGATTTGTATCAATGTGCTTGGGTACCTTAAGAGGCACGCACTAGTGTTTTTCAAGCCATTTAATTTGTTGCCTCAGTATTTTCCGGTGCAGGTATGGACTGCACTGTAAATTTCATATATATAGAAATGAATATAGAAATGAAGTAAGAGAGGATATGAAATGAAAGAGATGAAATAAATGAAAGTAGTTATTAAATAATGGTAGACCCCAAACTGGTGAATTATTCTGGCTCCTGCTTGAAATACCTTCCCCACTGCATGGACCCTCTTGGTGGTTCTCATTTGGCTTTGTCCTAATGTCAATATGTTATCTGAGGTATAACCATTATTATTATGTGGTTTTCCAGTTCAAAGCATCTCATATAACAGTAAGGCTGTGCTCTAAACCTCTAGAGTAATAATATGTAAGCTTGATGCTGTTAGGGTTGTTGATTGCCTAAGCCATGAAAGTAGAAGAGTTGAGGTTACAAGGCTTAGTGGGAAAATAGCAGAGGAGTGTGTAGAGGGAATAGATCTAAGTTGACCTACGCTTATCTATGTTACTTAAAGTACACTTGTACAGTAGTGTGATCTACCCAATAAACCACTTCCCAGCTTGAGGTCTGGTTGATTCTGGCACAAAGAGAGCATGGGAGAAAAATAATGTGTTGTGATGGGTCTAAAGTCGGGGGAGTCTAAAGCTGGATGGGTCTAAAGTCTGCATTGAGTGTGTAGGACTATCCCTGTCAGTCCATTTCAGTGGTGATTTCCTTTAAAGATAACACTATGCTGAAGGGAGCTCACAATCAACCTGACGATTCACATCATGCTTTCAAATTCAGCAAAGGATCATAGCTTAGTTGCTTTATAAACTGATTCCTGACCGGCTGAAAAAAATTAAAATCTGCCAGGGAGAGTGAAAGCATCAGTCCTATGCCAATCAGTGTGCTCTATTCAACAGTGATCAATGTAGCTTGGCTAGCAAAGCTAATGTTCTCAAATTAAGTCAGTATGGAATAAATCTTTTTCACATTTTCAGCTTTTCTTTGAAATCAATAGTAACCCTTAGTTGTCTAAATGTTGTGCTTATTTTCTTTATGGTGTATTGTCTTTAATCTTTGTGCAATGAAGGTTGAATTTATATCCAATAATATAATTATTCTTCAGAAATGAAAAGTAAGATGAGGTTTGAACAAGTTTGACAGATGTTGGCAGTGGTTGCTGGAAATATTTCAAGGATGGAAAAAGCAGTGGGATTGACCTAGTTGTTTGAATAAGGCAGTAAGGCTTGAATGAGAGGTAGAGCTTTGAATGAAAGTGTGCAATCTCACTGGCTACTGTAGTATTGCTTCTAAATGTCTTTGTAGTTAGAAGACAATTGAAAAGGATGATTAAATCTACCAATAACACTATGTGAATTTTAAAATTTCTTTTTAAACTCTTCATAGTCCAGGTATCCAGGCAAGTACTGTTCTAAGACTGCTTATTCATATGTATGTCAAAATAATTAACAGTAACATTAACGTTGGCATTAACTTTATTGTACAAAGTTAAGTAAAACTAAAACAAGTTAAGTAGTTGTTATCAGCTCATTAAACAATTTCTGTACGAGATAAAACTAAGCTCCAAGCAAATTTAGGCCAACTCAGACAAAGTAAGCCTGAGAGCCCAAACCCTAAAATTTTGTAAAGTTAGTAGAAGATATGTGACTGATAGCAAGCATGGTATTACTGTCTTCACTGGACTATAAGGCTACATAATAAATTGTTGTTGATTCAATACAACCAACAGCTTGTGGAGAGCTATTGAGCTCATCCAGAGTTATTTAGTTAAAATAGTAACGTATGTATAAATGACTAGCTTAATTTTTATTTTACTTTACAGTTGGGTGGCTGAGTTTATATCCTTAGAGCTTTTTGAAACACTTCTGCTAGATAATATGGCTTGCTTGTGAAAGATGGTTCTACTTTCAGTAATTGAATATTTTGTCAAACATCAAATTCAAAGACATCATAAGAATGGATGTGCATATTTGAGCACAGAAGCTAGAAGAAAGTCATGAGATCCTACTGAAAAGTTTACTCTCAAATATTTTGTTTTGAGTAAATGTCAGCTCCTGGTCTGGAAAGTTTTAAAAGCAAGCTCTCTAAAAACTTCCATAAAAGGACTCTAATTAAGAGATGTATAGCATTTCTGGAATATAATTATCTATGACTTTTCCTTCACTGGAGCTTTGGATCTAAAATTCCTCTAGTAGTATCCAGAGTAGTTCTATAAAAATGAAAAATATGACATATAGTAAAGATTTTCTTATTGACTAGTAAAGTCTTTGATGAATTCCATGTTGGGAAGGGGTTTTGCTTTTGTGATGCCTTTTTAACATTATTATTTATTATTATTATTGTTGTTGTTTTGTAGAGAGGTGAATTCAAGGAAAGAGAAAGTTTTTACAGGTGACTTTATGTGCTGAGGAAGGTAGCAAATTATTCTGTCTGAGAACAAAAACTCAGGTGATATGAGAGTTCACCTATACTGATAGTCTTTGTGATACGCGTTTCCCATAGCGCTAATGAAACTACAAACATAAGGAGAAAAAAAAAAAGCCAAGCAAAGAAAAGAACTGCTGAGTTCTTATCCACTGACCCTTAAGTTTTATATGCAACCTAACCATTTGTTTATGGACATAATTAGGGTCCATAACTGTAGCTTAAGCTTACAGTTTATTAATATTTCATGATGTAACCTTGCAGTTTATTTATTAATATTTCGTGATGTAACCTTGCTGTGTTTCTCCTGTGCATAAAGAAAGCAAGGCAGGACAATTCATTGTGACCATTTTAGGGAGCTGAGGTGGGTGGTTATTTTGTATTTTTACTAAATTAGATAGTTTCCTATTTAGAAATGGCCTGTATTTTTTGTGTGCTTGTTTGTTTTTCTTTTTCCTTTTGGCAATGATGTGTTGCTGAGTGGATCTGAAAACGCGCTACTTGATTTTGCAAAGCTTTTCTCTAAAGAAACAAGTCTTTGGGGGTTTGATGGAGGTAACAATTCAATAAATTGCCTGTATTCTGTATACTCAAGCAGCCACAGGTTTTTTTTGTCACTTGATTACTAATTGCCTTGGGCTCCAGATGAAACCCTTGTTGAATATTTTTAGATCAGCAGTTTCCCAGTGCTCAGACCTTGTTGTCAGTTTAGCCAAAAGGGAGAGCTTTTCATTTTCTCTCACTGCCAGTGTTGCTGCTCCCAAGACCTGTGGTGAGTGAGTTCATCTCAATGACCTAACAAGAAGCTATGCAAATTTTTACTGCTGGGGTTATTTTCTGCTAAGAAACTGACTCTGTTAAGAGTCAGTTGTCTTACTGGTAAGTAGGCAGAGGTAAATGGTGTGGATGGACTTTTGTGAACGAGGGAAGGGAGCAGAGCCTTGAGGCTGGCTGCTAAGGTCACCTTATCTCATCCTGTGAAAGTGCAGCCTAAAATTATGATCTCATTATCAACCTCAGACCATGTAATGTAAGACAGTGTCACCATGAAAATGCTGTGTGTCTCCTCTGCTTCCACCCAACCTGTACGTTTGTGTCCTCTGTGATTATGCAGTTAGCAGTTAGATGTGTTGGTGGGCAGGAAAACCTCCAAAAATAATAGTAATAGAAAAAAAAAATAATAGTAATAGAAAAAAAAAAAAAGTCTTACTGGTCTGGTTGAGCCTGAAGCTGTGTTAGTGGGGAGAGCTGACAAAAGGGAACACTAGAGCATGCAGTGGAGAGCATGCCCTCCCCTTCTTGGCAGAAGGGCAGGCTGTGAAACTACACCATAAAAACAGCATTTTCATAAGATGACATGTTCCAACTGATGTGTTAAAAATCTGCTTGAGGACAGAATTATGGTAGTTTAATTCCTGCAACCATGCTTTTAAATACTGTCTGCCTTAGTTGACATATTTGCAAATAACTGTTTCTTTGTGGGTCCAGCCACAGTTTTTATGATTAAGCCACATGCAGAGTCTATAAGAAAGAATATTACATAAAAACACTGTATTAGTGGCTTAGAGACTGGAATGGGTGGGATTTAACTCTCTTCCAAAAAGGCAGGAAGAGGAATGATTGTAAATGTTAATTTGCTCAAATGAAATCCTGACAGGTTTGGCAGAAGGAAATTACTTTTGTAGCTCCAGAAAGTCCCTTGTGGTATGGATTTCTTATTTTCTGGCCTACAAAGAAATAGCATACAAATATCAAAAATATCAACTCCTGGAGATGTAGTTACACATTTTTTTAAGAAAGGGGATTCAAAATAAAGTCTTCATCCTCTGAAACCTGAAGTAGAGGAACTGTCTCCGTTTATGATCAGCACTTTAGGTAATAAAAGTGGGAGAAAGAAGGAACTGAGTTTCAAACATGTAATTTTACTGGGTCCTCTCTGGATGAGGACAATTGCATCCTTCAGTATTGGATTTCTGCATCTGAGAGCAGAAAGAAATCTGTTGTTTTTTTGTCATTCATCCACTTTCTGCAAGGTTATGAAAATTTGTGAGTCTTTCTGCACCCTCCCCCTCTCTTTCAGTGTTTTTCATCTTGCTTGGCAGTTGTTGTACAGCTCATTTATTCCACATTACTTAATGTTCTCCTTCTACATTTAATGGATATGCTGGGGACACACGTGCCTACTAATCGTAGTTAGCTTTCAAAATGGCATTTGCCAGAACATAAGTCTTCTACAGTTATGTAAATTAAATGAAGCAAAACCTTGGGTGAAGTGAAATAGGTACCATAGAACTATTCGTAACGTGTGTTTTATAATTTTTAATGGTTTGGATTTATTCTTGACTTTCAGAGTTTTATTAAAAAAAAAGAGAGAAAAAGTTTAATAGATGTGTATAAGTACTGCATGTATGTGCTATATATGCCTGTGTGTTTGCTATGTGTGAAGCATTTAATAATGATGATGTCAAGTCTTTCTGAATTTATGGTCTGCTTTCATTTAATGCTACCATTTAGCTAAATTTCTCTTTTGAGATTAATTTTTCTAGAAAACCTAATGGAAAATTCAACATTTTCAGATGATAGTGCTTGTGCAAAATTTGAGTATTTAAAAATACATCTGATCAGTTTAGAATAGGTCAGCCACATGTTTGAAGGTGAGAAGTTTCAATGTACTTGAAAAAATGGAAAAAAAATGGAAAAAAATGAGTTGAAACATAATCTTAAAAGAAGGAAAAACACAAAAAAGATGCTTGGGCAAAGTTTAGCCTCTTGACAGATCCACAGAAGTTGGAACAGCTTTGAGACAAATATATGACCCTCCCATATGACAGATGTTGCAGTGGTGCAAATTTCCAGGGAATTCAGACCTTCAAAGTTTTGTGCAGGCCTTTCACAGCTCCATCCATGTTTTTAAATAGAAATTAAACCATAAGAACCATATTCTTATGAGGAAGGAGGCAGAATCAACTGTGTTCCTACAGAGAGAACACTATTGGCATTATCCTAGATAGAGGCCATTTAAAAGGGCTCTCTATATCAGCAGAGTGACGACAAGAGTGCAATACAGGGGTGAATTCCTCTGATAATAACTGTCATTGTCACTATACAGTCCTGCTCCTGAAATGACACTGCTAGCATGAGTCAGTCAATGCTTTAATTCCAGGTGAAAAGGTTATAAAGGCAGTAAAGGCCAAGAGGAAAAAGCACACAATTTTCCTACTTGAGGGAGCACCAATGTGCACGACTGTTTTCTGCTTACATTTAAATGCCTACTTTTATTTCAAAAGGGTTTTAATATCTGTAACTAGGAGTGGAATTCAGCTACAAAATACCATTTTAAGAATTATGCTGCGTCAGTGATCTGACAGTGCAATGTAGAGGAGAAATTGAGTGCGGTTCATTTAACTATGGCATGAAGATTAATTTCGAGCAATATACGTTGTGAACACTGGTCTCAGTCATTTACTGAAAAAGTCAATAGGTCTCATGGGATTTCTGCAAAATAAAATAAAACCTTTTGACTTTGATTTTGCTACCACATGAACTAATCAAGTAATTCTGACCTTGAGATACAGTCTCTCTTCTAGTTTTCCCTTCCCCTCCCCTATAGACAGAACTAAATATCCTCATCTTTCCTCCTGAGAAGGCCTTGATATTGTTCGTAGTTAACATCATTATCAAAGGTCCTATGCTTCCAGGCCTAGCCATTAATATAGATGAGATGGGAAATGCTGATCTGATAGTTTTGCAAATGTTGTCTCAGAGGTTTGCATATATTGTTAAATCTGTTAATGAAGATGGTGAAGAATCAGGCTATTAACAGCTCAGAATTGGGTATATTGCTGCATTAATTCTCGTTCCTCTTTTGTTTTATATTTCAGTGCTACGACTATTGAAGGATGGTGCCGACCCTCATACGCTCATTTCCTCGGGAGGCTCTTTGCTCCATCTGGTAAGAGTTATTGAAGATTAGTTTTAGTGGCTGTGGATAAATATGGTGGGATACTGGGTTGATTGGGCATGTTAGCAGAAACAAGGGTTTAGTAATAATTTTTTCTTCAGTGTCCTCCACAGTGATTATGATTGCATCCAGCTATGCGTGTCAAGTAAGTGGTGGTTTTCAAATTGCTTGTGAAAGGATGGATCATGTCATATGAGTGGTTACTAGCAAAGTAGAACGAAACACTTTGTATGTTAATTATCTGCACGGTAAGTAAGAATGAAGGAAATATTGCTTGATTTCACAGATTCACAAATCCTATATGAAAAGCACAGTGAAGTAACATCTTACTGTTAGTGTAATTTTCTTACATTCTTTTCCTACATACAGACATTTTATACATTAGGTGCATTTAGTTTATAATTATTTGCACATCAGTTTACATTAAGTAAATGGGAGATAAAAGGAAATGTTTGTTTATATTCAGTGATTAAAATAGAAGACATGTGTAATGGCTTTTGCAAGAAAGACTAATAGCCAGGAAGGAAAAAATACAGCAAAATATCATAAATTCCTAAGCCTTGTGATCCCGTACTTTGCTCTGTAACACCGCTATTATAGATTTGCTGTCTGTTCAGTCTGAAACACTCTTAAGATACTTAGATCCAAGTTTTTTTGCATAGTTTGCTAAAATAAATGTCTTCACGATTACAGGGATATAAATGATCAATTCAAAAGTCTACTAACAGAGTGTTTCATTTTAGTTCATTTTTTCATAGTAAGTACACAAAACAGCAGTTTGACCAAAAAAGAATCCTAAAACATTATTGGACTCTAGCACACATTCAATCATACTTCTGCAGTAAGAAGATATAACCTTGTGTAAAGGGTCTCTGCTCTCCATCTTCTTCCATGGCAATGCTGCTTACCAAGGACTTTGGGAAATGTGGGCCTGTATAAACAAAGGATGCAATAATAAGGTAGAACTGGAAAACTGGAGTTTTCTTGTCTCAAAATCTCAATGTTGTTCTCAAAATCTTTATCTTTTGAGGTGTTGAATAATTTGCTCTCTAAAAAATGCAGCCCATATGAGGTGTTATATCTCTGAGACTCCCAAAGCTGAGACATTCCAAATTTTATCCTGCGCTGAAAGCCCCAGAAGACAACATGGGACAGTAGTGTGGCTGATGTGCCATCTGTCCCATTGACATTTAAAAATAAAAGAGGGGAAAAAATGTTCATCTTTAGGGGATTTTAGCTTCCTTTGTCTACTTGCACTGATATGCACGTTTTAACTGCACATTTTAGTGAGCAGTGTCTTTTCAGGTTTCTTGTTCTTCTGCTTTATGCCTCATTACTCTAACACATTCAGTATCTCTCCATTGGGACCTGCTACTTCACAATTACAGATAGACTTCAAAAGGAGGGAAAACTCCCTGCAGTAACAAAAGTGCTATATAAAGCAGTGTGTAACCTACTGCCTCAGTTTAGTCAGCGTTAGTTGTACGTATTTTTAATTCATTTACAGCAAAATGCTAGAGACGGGGGCAAAATGCTAATTGATTTCAATGAAGCCTGAATTTGACCCCTGTGTAGAAACAATGCAAATAAATAGGATAGTCATGATGCTGGAAAACAGATAAGCCAAGTTACTTTTACAGCAAGAATCTGACATACATTTTTTTTAAGCTCACCTGGATCAGAGGTATATACTAGTTTTATTATTAATTCTAAGATTCTATGTAAGCTACTGAAGGAGCTGGAGGAGTCTGATCAGTGTTTGTTATTTCTGGATATAGGATAAATCTTTTTTGCTCCAGAATGAATAAAAAAAAATATCTTCATATTAATGCAGTGATAACCCTGGTTCTTGATATATTTATTTTTCTTTTTCCATTTCCATACTCCTCCAGAATTTGATATGTTTCTAAAAAAAAAAAAAAAAAAGAGAGAGAGGGAGAGAGAGAATGTGACACTCCTTAATAGGAACTCTCTGTAGATCTCAGAGATCACTATCTCTGTAGATAGTAACTCAAATCTCAGGTAGGCCATGAGAACTTCAAAGGTGCTCACATTAAAATCCATGGGAGGAGAAACAGCAGCATCCAGTACTTATTTAAGCTGCTCATTCAGGAGGCACAATAATATCCAACAATATCACACCAGCTCACTCAGGCAATCAACCCACCCAAATCAACAATGTGGACTTTTGACTGGGATTGTTGAATTGCTTCACAAAGACCATGAAACAAGGAGAAGCAGTAACTATGCTTCTACTACAAATCTAGGTTATTTTCAAACTGGTAGCTAACTACAAAAGGAATTATAGCTATTATTCTTACATGAAATGTCACAGTGACATTTGTCATTAGTTTTGTATGGATGCTGTCAGAAAAGTCTTTTTTTTCATTCTTTTTTTTTTTTTTACCTAATTTGTTATGGTTATGCTGCTTAACAATACGTTAAAAATGAGACTGTTATGAGCTTGTGTTGACCTATTTTAGAAAATTTCTTATCTCTGATTTATTAAAATTTGAACATTGAATAGCTAATCCATGTTGTACAATGATACTGATACAGCCAAAACAAAATAGTGACCTTGGTCATCAAAATGAAACTAAGTACACACACACACTCACTAGTTTGCAGAGTATTTATCTGTCAGATACCTGAAAGGGAATCAGTACAGCATCAGTATTGAGAGATGTGTGTTTTTGCTACAGATTGCATAAAAGGGAGGAGTTCGTATAGGAGTGAACATATGCCCATGTGGTGTGCATATATGTAGACCCTTCTAGTCACAGTGTGTTCATTCAGGGCCAGTGCACTGGTTTGGAAGGACAGCACTGAACTGAAAGAAAATCTCATCTTTGCTGTAGCTTTCGGCAAATTTCATAGTGCTGTTTCACAGCGAATAAGGGACTCTGTGAATCTTGCACATGGAACCCGTAGTGTCCACAAAGCTGTTTCTATGGATCCTCAGCCCCTTAAAAACACAACCACTACACTGTGTGATTTGCTCAATTTAAATGGTAAATGGAGCAAAACCAAAGGTTGGAAAGATGTATGTAATAAATTCATCTGTCCCCTGAGTCTCTAATGTTCTGTTCTTTCTTCTAGTGTGCCCGCTATGATAATGCTTTTGCTGCAGAAATTCTGATTGATCGAGGAGTAAATGTAAATCATCAAGATGAGGATTTTTGGACATCAATGCATGTAGCCTGTGCGTGTGATAATCCTGATATTGTCCTGCTACTGCTACTAGTAAGTAAAGCAATCTAATGCATGGTGTACTTAAAAAGGAAATTTTTAACAAAATTTTACAGTGTAAGGTGTGAAACTGCCATGTGAATGTCATACATAAATATATATTAAAATATATCTCTCTCTCTATATATATATATAAATAAAGTATAAAGTGAAAACATACATTTTCTCCTTTTCTTGACATTTTGGATGGATCCAGTTTTTTAGAAGGCATATAGTAGGGCATATTCGGTTCTCTAAAGTGAATAAAGTATAAATGTTCATGCTAAGTCTCCCCGATCTCGTCATTGTAGTCAGAAGCTTATATTTCTGATAAGCACTCAGTCCCAAATGGGCTATTCAGATAATTTCCTTTCTCTTTTCCTTGTCACTTTCTGTTAAGGGTTGAGTTGGCAGACAATCTTATCAAAAGCTGCTTCTTAAAAGCAAGTGTACACTCGATTATACTCAGTATTCATAGAGAAGCACTTGTGAACTTGGTCAGAATAAGGCCAATTTAGAATTTCTAAAGGCTTTGAATTTTTGAAGTAGAGAATACAAATATAGCAAGAGTTATGGCATTCAGTCTTTGTTAGAAGAGTTTTTTCTCATACTTTCATGCCTAGGAACCTAACCATTAATGTTACTTTTTATATTAAAAAAAAAGTTAATGCAGCTGATTGTCCCATTTTATTTTATATTGCTCTTTAAAGCAGTAGTGTGCAAAAGCACTTCGCAGTCTGATTTACCGTTTTCTAATCTATTTATTTAATTTTAATTTGTATAAATGATTTTTAATAAGGCATCACAAGTAGATCAGCATTTATTGGGATTATTTAGCCTGGAGAAAAGGATGCTCAGGGATGACCTTATCACTCTCTACAACTACCTGAAAGGAGGTGATAGTGAGACAAGGGGTTGATCTCTTCTCCAAAATTCTTACCAAAAATAGGGCAAGAGGAAATGGCCCCAAGTTGCACCAGGGAGATTCTCATTAGATATTAGGAAAAACTTCTACACAGAAAGAGTGATGAAGCATTGGAACAAGCTGCCCAGGGAAGTGGTAGAGTCACCATCCCTGGCAGTGTTCAAGAAATGTGCAGATGAGACACTTAGGGACATGGTTTAGTAGGCATTGTGTTGAAGGGCTTATGGTTGGACTCAATCTTGAAGGTCTTTTCCAACCATAATGATTCTATGATTCAGTGCTCTTCCTAAGGCACTATGGGAGCCTACAGCTACAGTCATACTGAATCATGGTCAACCTGTTGTCAGCTAAGATGCCCAGCCTCCTTTCTGCAGAGATGCTTTCTAGCCTGCCAGCTTCCAGCCTGCACTTGTGTGGGGGTTATTTCTTCCCACTTCCAGGACTTGGCATTTCCCTTCGTTGAATTTCATGAGGTTTCTGCTGACCCATTTCTCCAGTGTTGTCAAGATTCCTCAGAATGGCAGCACAGACATCCAGGATATGAGCTACTCCTGCTTTTCTGTCATCTGCAGTCTTCTGGAGGGAGCACTCACTCCAATCATCCAGGTCATTAATGAAAGTATTCAACTCTATTGGCCCTAGTATCAATACCTGTGGTACTCGTGACTGGCCTCCAGATGGTTCTTGTATTGAGCCCAGTAGTTCAGCTATCTTTCAGTCCACTCCACTGTCCATTTTGTCATCTGTACTTCATGAGCTTGTCTATGAGGATTGTATGAGAGACTGTATCAAAAGCCTTGTTAAAGTCGAAATTAAAAGTATCTTAACTTCTCCCTTCATTGACTGAACTAGTCATTGTCAAAGGCTACCATCTTGGTGAAGCATGATTTAAAACCATGCTGACTACTCACGTCACCTTCTTGCCCGTCCTGTGTTTGGAAATGATTTCCAGGATTATTTGCTGCATGATCTTCCTAATGATCAAAGTAAGGCTGACTGGCCTGTAGTTCCCCTCTTTCTTGGTCTTCTTGATGAGAGGAGAGACATTTGCTTTTTTTCCATTCCTCAGGAATCCCTCGTATTGTCATGACCATTTAAAGATAATCAAATTTGGCACACAATGACATCAGCCAGTTCCCTCAAGACATTTATTGGCATCACTTCAAGTCTCCTGGGCTTACTTATATTCAGTTTGTTTAAGTGTACCGCAACCTGAATTTTCTCCTCTAAACAAGCGCCTGAGATTCTCGAAGGCTAGTTTTACAAGTAAAGAGCAAAGATAAAAAAAAAAAAAGAACTACACACACACAAGTAAAATAAAAGGATTTTCTTGTTGTTGTTTTGTTTTGTTTTTTTTTTTAATAACATAAATAAGACCCATTGCATTTAGAATCTCGTAAGTCAAAGTGAGCATGTTGAAGTAGACTTGAAAATTATACTTTATGGAAGGTCTAAAAGTATTATATATTCAATTATAATGGCACCACTAGTGAATAGTCTTATATATTCTTCAGTAGTTGAGGGGATGATCATCTGTTTTACTTCAGCATAGTGAATTATAGTAATATGATTTTGAGTTAATGACTATGCTAATTTTAATATAATGCCAACTATCTGAAAGAAGTACTGGCTACTATCGGACCTTCTGTAAATGATGTGGGTTTAACTAAAACCTTAATTTTTATATACTCTTACGTACCTTCTGGTTGCTTCCTCTAATCTGCAGTCAGATTTTTATTCAAGGTTATATCCAGAATTATTTTTCATATCCCATTATTTGGGTGTTGTTTGGTTAGCTCTCTATTTATTATAAAGTCTCTTTTTCTGACAGTTCTGAGTAACTTCTGATACTTTGGGCTAAATAAGTCATCCCATGTATTAAAGTTTTCACTGAGCATTGGTATATCCATATGGATTTTTGCAATACTTGTTTAAATAGTGTGTGTTATTTGTAATAACTTTTGACAATTTTTCTCCATATTCTAGGTGATCAGTACAAGGTAGAGTTTCCTTGACTGCTTACTTAATAACTGTATACTTTCCCTTCGGGGGTGGGAATGATAAATAGAAAATTGTGGCAAATAGAAGGAAATATTCTTAGGTAAGCAGTAGTTTTTGAACCATGACATTAATACTGTCTTTAATAACATTTCACTAATAGAAAATGGAAATTGAGGTTGGAGAGAAGTATTTTTCACAACCATAAACTGTCTTTGTGTGAGCATTCGATATCAGAACTCACTTTCCCTTGAGGTCAAAAAGTGTTTCATGGGCCATGTCTAATATGTAGCATGAGCCCAGATAATGTTAATATGAGCTACAGGCAGCTTCTATTATGCTACAAACTATAGTTGAAAGAGTAAATAATGCCCTCAAGAATTACTTCTAGATTTCTAATCTAGATTCTAATTCTTCTTATATGTATTTTATAACTTAGACATTGCCATGTTACCTGTTTTAAAGATGTGAACTGATAACAGCAAGGTCCTGAAATAGAAGCTAGTGCAAACTCTGATTCCTGCCAAAATGCCATAAAAGTGGAGGTTTTCCTCAGTGAGGACTGCAAAATGTTTTCTACAAGGAAAATAGGATGAAAGCATAGGTTATACATAAATCCCAAAAGACTGTTTATGAAGGCTTAATTAAACATGCCCAGTTTCTGATTATATCCTGCTTTTGGTGGTCCTCATATTGCTCTGGCACAAATAAAATAGCGATTTATGATTCATCAGGTGAGCTGTGATAGGTAACACTGTTATGGAAAAAAAACCACACACAACACACACAAAACTTAATTGCTGTTTATCAACCAATTCAATATTTTTTCTTCATGAGTTTTTTGGAACCTAGAACTGAGGAGCAAAATTCAGTTTTGGAATAGAAGGATAAAACTACAATTGTTTTTAAAAAAAGAGTTTTCATCTTGCTTTAAGAACTTCGGAAAATCTATGCTTTACAGTGTGCGGAAGAGAGTTAAGCTTGAGTCATTCCTTAGATTTAAAGTCCACAGTAGTGGGTGAATAGTGTTGACTGTTTTAAAAATGTTAGGCCTATTTTATTTACTTACATTCCTGGGTGTCCCCTTTGTGGTCTGAAATGAAAAAGAAATTTTCTTTCATACATTTTTTTTTTGTTTTTTTTTTGCTATGTCCAGAAGTCCAGTGCTTTTGAGTGTGATGCTGGGCTGCTGAAGAAGGCAGGACATCATCTTACAGATTTTTTCCTACGTGTATTTGAATATTACCTACGAAAGTGCCGTGAACTGCCCTAACTTGAATGGGGTTGTATGAGCTGAGAGGATTCTATTTTTGTTTGGGAATTTTGGAAACTCCTTATAAAAAGCCTTCCAGCAACACTGCCACATTTTTGCCTGACAGGATAAAATCTGAGTATATTCCAATAGCCAAAATTGACTTTATTAGTTACTTCACTTTTGCCCATTTAGCCCTAAATTTTTGGATAGACATTTTATGTTTTCAAAGGATAACTGTTTTGCTTTTAAGTTAGAAGGTTATTTATGTAGCTCTTCGAAAATCAGATACAGGAATAAATTTACTAGAAATGGCTAAAGGAAGAGATTTACTCGTGGGAGTAGGAAGGAAGTTTTAAGAGGCTGTAACTGCCTTTTTCCCTTTCCCATACACTTGTATGGCATATATTTCAGGTCATGTAGTCGGAGAACAGTCACATAATTATTCTGCCCTTGTTCTTTGCAGCTGTGTCAGTCTGTTTTAGCAGAGATGAATGATCACAATGTTATTAGCTTTAGGATTTAATGAAAGATTTTTATCTTTCATAGTTTTGGAAATAATTAAACCAGGATAAGCAATTGTTTCTTCAAAAGAAAATAATTCTGCCCTTACCCTCATTCCTGCCCAGTATTTCTTCCTCTTTTGTGTTACTAATACAAAGAACAGTAGAGAGGAGAGAATGAGTAGCACTGGGAGGCAGGGAAGGGACTTTGGATACCATTTTAAAGTATAAATATGAACTTTATACCACTACAAAGTAAAAAAAAGAAAAAATGACTATTTTGTATGATTTTTCTTCTTTTGTTGTAGAGACAGTTGGAAATATTTAGTAATTGTAAAAGACTTTAATTAAAGTCTTTTGTATAAAAAGCTATGAATGAATATTTAAATATTTTGTTAAGGGAGTGTACTGCCTGCCTGGCTCCCTGCCTTTAGTCATTGCTAACAGTATGTGCTGACTGAGCTAGGATAGATGAATCTAGGGGATAGCTATTAAAAAGTTTCTAAACACCAGATGGCAACACTCAGGGGAAGCTCTAAATATTATTCTTTCTGCTGTAAGGCCGAGAGGCAGGGTTGCAGCACTAAAGGTGGTACAAGGAGAGACAGGAAAAGAAGCTTAACTGGATACAGTGGCTTTGGAGTGTATTTTGTCTTTTGAATACTGTCATGAGAGTTGTGTATGTATTAAATATTGCTTGGTGCAATGGATTTGTCAGAGGCTATCCAAGAGTTATAGACTTTAACCATGAAGTTTGACTGTGAAGTTCACATCATGGAGATGTGGAGAAATTGCAGTAGAGAAAGTGTTTTTTTTTTTAAAAAAAAAAGAGATTTACGTAGAGCCATCAACAAGAAAGCAAGAAGGGTGCTAGGCAAGGGAGGTGCTTATGTCAGATATGGTCATAAGGAAAGAGTGGAAGAAGAACCAGCAGTAGCTGAACTGAACAAATAGAAGATGGATGGCAAAACCAATGAAAGCATCTCGTCAGAAGAGAGAAATAAGCAACAGAACTAGTCCAAGGAATGTATCCTAGTAAAGAAATGAGGATAGCATAATGAGAGGAGAAAAACATCAGGATCTTATGAGACAAAAAGAATAACTAACTAGTTCAACAGAATATGCACACAGTGTGGAGAACGTGAGATCATCCGCTGAACAAATTTCATTTTACATAAGAAAGAGTTGCTGTTTTCAGACATAAAATAGCAATTTTAGGTATGAAGAGTCTGTAAATGCTAACAGGCGAGAAATTGTCAAGATGCCAATAGTCAACAGGAAAGGAAATGAATCCTTTGGCTGAGACCTCATAAGGAAAAGGATTACTTGATAGGAGATTGATGCTATCAAGTCCTGCATGAATTGTAGAGATTTTGGCTACTAGTAACACTTCTTAACATTAATTTCTCGTAATATAAGGTATAGCAGATTTACAAAAAAAAATGGATGATCTTAAAAGATTGTTTCATAACAAAGCAGGAAAGAAAAGGACATTTCGACATGAACAACAAAGAAGAGTTTTTTTGCCTTTAAATGGTAAGAAAACAATAGAGCTTCTTGGTCTGACTACAGCTTTAAGGTCTGAGTCTTCCTTAATACAATTTAAAGGCCACTTAGCTCAGAAGATAAAAATTCATGCAGGTAAAAGATGTACACCTGAGACTGAAGAGGATCTTGAGGAAAATGCAATATGCATTAATTGCTGTTCATGTTGGGAAAATGACACCATCATTTTTGTCTGGAATGCATCAGGGCAATTATGCCAAGCAGAGGACAGATGTGGAATTTTGGATGAGCTTTAGTGTAATTCTCTTGATCCTCAAAGAACAAGGATGAAGGAATGACAAGATAATGAAAGTCAACATCTGGCTTTTTGATCTTCAGCAAACATATATTGTACTATGAGGGAAAAAAAAAGAAAAGAAAGATCTGGGAATGTTCCAGATTCAATCTTTCTGCCAGGTGGCCACTGCTTGAATCAGTGAAACAATCTGTGAGTAGCTGTTGTGGAGTAGCTAGCAAATAACTTAGAGAAATAAAAAGCTGTTTGGTATTGAGAATTTGGTAACATTAAGATAACAAGCATTTTAAGGATTTAAGAAAGAAATTCTGGGGATGGGAGTTAGTATTGGGGATTCTTTAGGTTTGGTGCCACTGTGCTATTTTATGTGGAATTTTCAATGATAGCCTTGGGAGAAAAAATAGGAATGTGATAATGAAATTTGCTGACAATGCAAAGTTGAGATGCCTTGTCAATTCAGATGAGAACTAGCATGTTGTACATAAAGAATAGGATATCCTTGAAGACTTGAGTTGTACAAATTGAAGTGGAATTTTAAAATACCAAGTATAAGGTCATGCTGTGAGCTAGCAGTAATAGTCATTTCTGTGATACCCTCGGGAATCATCATCGGAAAATAGAAAGACCTGGGAGCTTTAAACAGTTGTAAGATGATGATTGTACACTGCCAATATGCAGCTGCCAACAGGGAAAAATGATTCTTGGCTTTATCAGAATGGAAATGCTTCCAGGAGAGAGGGAAAAGAATTATTGTTGGTGCCTTGGTACAAGATTCTGAGTGCCTGTAGTTGCCATGTTCAAGAAGAGTAAATTGTACAGAGGAAAGCTGCAATAATAAGCAGGAGAAGAGAAAACAAATCTTATGACAAAATGCTAAAAGTAACTTTTTTTAGTTTAAAAGTTAAAAAACAAAGTCAAGGAGAGATAGTATAGTAACTCTATCAGGACAGAGGAGGAAGTAAGACCTATCGAAGCCTGAAGTTACTGTTGTCATGAAAACAAATGAGTATAAAATGGTCATAAATAAACTTAAGATGGAAATTAAACTGATTTTTCTAAATGTTAGGAGACAGTCTGGGAAACAGCATTCCATGTAGGAATAGTAGAGGACAAAAAAAGCCCTAATTGTTTTTAAGATGGAGCTTAAATTTATGAAGGACATTATGTGCTATGTGTTTACCTGCATTAGCAAGGTAGTGTCTCAGGAGATTCATTCTAATATTACATTCCCATGTGGCATCCGTTCAGAGTGTAGTGTAGATATAATTATCCTGACTGTGTGCTTAAAATAATAAACTGACATACAGAGGATATTTAAAAACACTAATTCAATTGAATTACAGCAAATAAAATTATGTGGGGGATATGTGATGCCTGCTGGGTTGTGGATAAACTCTTCTGGCATGAAATCTGGCAGGAGAAAATTTTTTGAGAAGGTAATTCATAAAAGAAGTTGGAAACTGCCAGGAAAATATTAATAAAATCTGAAAATCAAATCCACGACAGACAAGTGGTATGAAATCAAGGACAGTGTTTTTTTCTTTAAACAGAGGTTACTTCTTCAAGAAAAGGATCCTCAAAGCTGTAAAAGTCAGATACAGGGTTCCTGGCAATAAGCTGAGAATGATATTTAGATCTGCAATTAATTGTTTGCATCATTAATATTTATAAGAGAAACTGGAGACTGGTACATAAATCTTAATATTGGTCCAATAAGATGTATAAACAGGTAGACAAAAGAGAAATATATCAAACAACATGCTTAGTCAAAAAAAATGATTGAAGTGAGAATTACAAAGAGAAAAGAGAATCCGTTGGTGAAGGTAATTTCAATAATTTGAAATTATTAAACAGTTCCTGTTGATTTTCTTATTCTTATTAGTTTACAATTTTTTACAAATAAAAGAAATATTTGAAAGGGTAAGGATTAGAATTTTGTCAGGTCTAGTAATTAGAGCAGTAGCGTAGAGTATTTAAGACTTAGGGTCGTGCAGACTTACAGAACGCTTTGTATCTGGGGCAACACTCAGCTTCACATGAAGTCCGACCATCTGCAAAACTCCTTGAGGAAACAGACAGACTGCTTGCGCCAAGTTCTGTGCTAGCAGCACCTGAACAGCTAGTTTGGCCAACTCCTGCAGTATGATGCTGCCTCTCTGGAAGCCTGGGGAGATTAGAGGGTAAGAGAGGGCTTTGGCAGTGTGGTGGGTTGAGCAGTTTGTTTCCATGATAGTGTGGCATTGGTGTTAGATCTAATGGAGCGGGATGTACACATACATGATATACTTTGGCAGTGTGGTGAGTTGAGCAGTTTGTTTCCATGATAGTGTGGCATTGGTGTTAGATCTAATGGAGCGGGATGTACACATACATGATATATCTTTTTATGGGAGCGTTTGCTTACCTACATTTATATCTTCCCCCTACTAGGAGAAGAAGGTTGTTTCTGCCCTTTGCTTTAGACATTCCTGCTAAGTTCAACAACAGACTAGGCTCTTTCNCAACCCACATATCTTCTTATGGGAGCATTTGCTTACCTACATTTTTATCTTCCCCCTACTAGGAGAAGGTTGTTTCTGCCCTTTGCTTTAGACATTCCTGCTAAGTTCAACAACAGACTAGGCTCTTTCAGTTCATTTTTAAATGCTTCCTTCTTCAACAATTAATCAAGGTTTTAACAACCATAATAAGTCAAATAGAAATTTCTGATCTTTGAGATCTCTCATTATCACCATTTTCCTGTGTCTGAGAAAAATGGCTAGCTCACAGAAAAATGACCTTGAAACATTCACAAAGCTCTAGTAACCAAAAGCTGTCAGAATTTTTTAGGAATTTAGGAATTCTTGTGGAACCTGTCTTGTCAACTGCTGTGTTTCTCTGAAAAAAAAAAATGAAGAGAGGGATATTCTTTCTGGGTAGAGCTGGCTTGCAGTATTCAAAAAGACCAGTCCTCTTCCTTTCCTCCCCCCAAACAATTAAAAAAAGAACCCACTTATGTGATTTTTTGTGTGTTTTTATTTGGGAAACATTGGAATGAAATAGTTCTATGCCATATTTTGAAGTGCATAATTTAGAAAGGCTAGTAAACATGAAAAAAAAAAAGAGCCATCAAATGAATGTTGAATTTGTGAGTGAGCTAGTAGGGGAAATGCAGCACTGATAGTATTTATGAAAAGTTCAAGGCCAACCTGTCTTGATATGCCACCCTGAAGACTGATGTATAAAGTCATTGGAAAGAAAACTGCTGCAGGAAAAAATGGCTTATGGATTGAAAGCAAATGTCTTTGGTAAATTGTAACAGTGCAGGGTTAGTGGAGGTAATAAATGAGGTGCCATGAGGGTCAGTAAAAGTCTCATGTTTGCATGTGTTTCTGAAGTCTCTTCAATTAGAATAGAGAAAAAAGAAAGGAGAAAAATATTGACATCCTAAATAACTGGTGTAAACTTTGTGAGGAAAAGGAGGTAAGTCAGTTCAGTGCAAAACAATGTGAGATAATGAGACTGGGGTGCATAATGAACCATGGGAATTAGAGCTTTAAACTGAAAAAATACTGAAGAGTTATGTGTAGTTTGATTTTCTTCCTTTTGATAAAGAGATTAGACAAGATACAGTGCTGTTAGAGAGAAAGAAAGGCTAAGAGAATGTTGGAAAGCAAGAATAAAAGGTAATTAAAAGAATTGCTTTCTGTGGGATTTATGAAAAACCTGCAACTATGTTAAAGTCAAAATTTATTGATTCATACTTTCCTTCATTTTAAGTGACTCATCAGGAACTAAGATTTACAGCAAACTTTTAAAATACCATGCATGAGCTTTTTTTTAAATGATAAAAAAGGAAATATTTGTTGGATTAAAAAATGCAAGATTATGGTATTATAATAAGACTAAGAATGATGCTTCTTACTTTACAAATGTAAAAACACTTTTGATGGAAAGAAGGATATTCATAAAATTTGTAAGAATGTTGGAGGTGGGAAAAGCTTTGGGGGCAGTAAAGAAGACCAGAGAATCATTAGGGAATGATTATGGACAAATGTTGCTGGGCCCTGATACAGAATAATCTTTCATACCCATCATTCCTTTCTAAGATTACATTGTGTGAACTGATTAAAAATAAAATGATCTGTTAAAATATGTAGGTAATCTGTGATCCTTGCAACATTATGTCCTTAGGTGTTTTTGTTTTATTTTTTTTCTAAAATTCTATCATTTTGTCAGAATATTCAGTAAATAACTGACAGTACTTTATGCAAATAGACCTGAAATCTTATGGTTGATTAATATGTAAATTACAGCTGCTGATTATGCTCCTTTTGATTGAATTTATGGGTATATGCTATTCTTTTTAGGTAACTGATGAGAAAAATTGGCATGGATTATATTTTTCCATCGGGGTTGTTTCTTGGACAGTAAGTCCCACACAGAAAAATATTGTTACTTGGTATGGCTGGAGGTTTTTTACATACTACACTTCACGTATGGCAAAATAATGGTGTAGCCTCCTTGTGAGTTGTGTAGGTACACTCTCGGGTTCAAGAAGCTTTCTGTATTCAAATGACTGGTGTGCTAAACTTCCTGAATACGGTTGGTGTGTCACGCAAGGACTTGTTTGTAGAGTGAGAGAGATTTAATTACTAACTAGCAGGACAGTGTCACCCTAGGTGCTGATTAAGCTCCTACACACTCTCTTCCCTGTACGCTTGGAATATGGATATCAATCAACACAAAGAGGCTGTCTCATAGCAAAAATGCAAATTAACTGTGTTAAATTAGTGGTTTTGTTCTCTTAGTTCCTAGCATGAAATGAATGCATTTATCTTTGCAAAAACACTGTATAGTGTATGCAGCTATCATTTTCTGTGTACTGTTTAATCTCTTGCCTTTTCTAACAGAGATGCGTAATCCACTTTGTTTTTAGCGTACATATCAATACATTAATGTAGGCTTTGTCAGTTTCTTTTTCTCAAGATATATATTTGTAAATGTCTGTATGGAATCTCAGCATGGACTAGAGTCTATTAATTGGTGTCTTCAGTATCAGTGTCTTTAAATTGTATAACTACAGTCAAGGATGTGAGAATGTGCATTGAAAGGAAGAAAATGCTAACTCCTGCCACACAGACTAAGTAGAAGGCCATCTTGTTAAATAACATCTAACGTTTTGGTTCCAGTCAGATGTTTTTTGCACTATTTGCATCATTTAATTGATCCTGGAAACACCTGCAAGCAGGCATGCACACATGCTCGCATGGAAACTAATGGAAAATGTATTAGCAAAAGGTAGTACTCACCATTGTTTTTATCAGATAGATTTATTTCATTGTTGCTTGGTTTATGCCCTAGTTGTGCTATAGTTGATTGTCAGAGGATGTTTCTTACCCCTTTTTGCCTCCAATAAAATTGTAGCTTACTTACTGTGTGGGGGGGTTACATTAACAACAGTTTTTACTAATCCTGGCAATCCTTTTATTTCCTGAAACAGGAGATTTTGTGGACCTTATGTAATTGCCAGGTTCATTAATGACTGTAAAGTAAACCATCCCAGTCCTTGCAGTAACTATAGTATCTAACTCAAAAGACATTTGACAGGCTCATTCCCTGCCCAGTGAAAAACTTCTTTCTACTTATTCTAAAACAAGCAGGCAATAATTTTGTAAAATGACCTTTTATTCCAATATAATGAGACAGGGACAGATCACTTTTCAGTGTGCCTGTGCATTTTTAATGATTAAAATTAATTCAGAATTGAAAAGAATGTGTGCTTCTACACTGTTATCAGAGGCATTCAGTGCTTGAATCACTTAATTTTTTCCTATAAGCCCTGCTACTGATGGGGAGTGTGCAAGTCCCATGTGCACAAGGAGTTGGGGAAATTTTAGTCCGTAGCTATAAATGCTCTTTGAAGGTTCCCTTCTAATTCTCTTTTCTTGCCAAACAATTTAAGGGTTGGGAATATCAAGTTATGTATCTGTCCTTCCATACTTCAGCCACCCTTTCTGATGACCCTATTCTGATAATTAGCGTTTTTGCTGCAGTCTTTAAAATAAAACTGAATGCTCTTCTGGACAAAATTTTTTTCTCTGTGATGTAGTATCACACGACTATTTTTTTTTCTGACATTTCTTTACATTCCCAGTATAGATAATAATTTATTTTATGAAAATACATTTTGGGGATCTTTCTTGAATTTTTTCTTACTTGCAAAGAAGATGGTTTTATTAAAGATGTTTAAAGGTCTGAGACAATTAAACTGCTCCATCCAATTGTATAAATATCCCAATTTAAACTTCTTCTGACATGCTAAGCAGAAGCTCCTTCATGCTTATAGTACCCATTCAGATCTGTTAGTGCCTCGTCTATGCATGTATCTATCTATCTATCTCTTTTTTGAGAAAACACAACACAGCCAATATCTTTACTTACAAGTACGTATCTTGCAAAGAAGATACTTTCCAGCCATTTGTGTTTGAATAAAGCTTATGCATGGAGACAGGAGAATTTGATGTGTAACCATGTCCCCCATAACTGGGGACCTGGTCTTGAACTTGAGCACATTCTACCCATAACCCAAAGTGGCTGTTGGAGATCACCTAAATCCCAGTATCTTCACTTGCCTACCACTGTGTTTAAGGCACCTTGAAATGTACCACCCCTTTCTCAAATGCAGCCAATATGAAATGGAGGAGAAAAGCATATTGTTTTTGCCCCTTTCCTCATAGCTTTTAAAGCAGACGTAGCTATGAATACACATAAGGAGGACACATGAAGACTGCTGCACTTAGTGTTCAAATCTAATTATAAAGTTTGGTCATGTATTCGAGCTAAGAATTTTCATTGTTAAGACTGCTTAGCTGAGCTTGCTGGAAAAATACTGAAGACTGGATACATCAATAAAATTCTGTCATAACTTCTAACTCAGCTAGCTTGTTTGTTCTGCATATTTTAAGAGACTTAGGTTGGAGAAGACAGGGAAGAAAAAATAATTTTCTGAGAAAAAGCTAGGTCAAGGAAACAGGAGTTTATTTAGCTCAGAAATTAAAAGATTATGTTCCAGGAAACCTCGGGGATGCATAGTAGGAGCCAAAATATGGAGAACAACCATGAAAGCCTACTTGCCAGCTTATTAAGAGCCATGTAAATAGCTATATGCATTTTGAATTAATAGGATGTTCCCAAATCCTCATGAATGTTGTGGTGATAGGGCATGAAAACAGTTATAATTTGAGAAATTTGCATTATTTTGCACTAGTAGCTTCTGGGTTAGCAGGTTTTAACTTTTCATTTTCTATCTCTGTGCTTAGTTGTATTTTCTATGAAAGAAGTTACTGAAAACAAACTGACTTCAGTGTTATCAGTGGAGTTCAG
Organism: Crypturellus undulatus; assembly: GCA_013389825.1. Taxonomy (NCBI): domain Eukaryota; kingdom Metazoa; phylum Chordata; class Aves; order Tinamiformes; family Tinamidae; genus Crypturellus; species Crypturellus undulatus. The sequence continues at coordinate 815,643 of VWPW01016596.1, forward strand.
TAGTGGAAGTCAGTGGTTTTGCCTTTTACAAGCCTTCCAGCTGATGGACAGAATTTAAGTCCCCATGCTGCAGAAGCAGATGGGAAAATGTTGGTCTTCAGTTTTCAGTCATCAGTGCTAATTCTTTTATCTTCTGAATGCATTAGTGGAACAGACTATGCCTGTCAAGCAATCTGCAGTATGTCCCATGGTAATATGTCCCTTATTTTAACTCACTGAAAATCCTTTCTGTGGTTTGACATTGTCTACAATTACTAGTTTAAGAAAAATTGACTTCTCCATAAATTAAGTGATTATCAAAGTAATTCTTGAGAATTGAATGATGATTTTGAAGTGCTATTTTTTAGTTTTGCCACATACTGCAACATCAAAGAAGTGTGTTTTCAATAGAATTATGTATTTCTGTAGACACTGCTGATCTCATATGCGTACCTCTGAGAGTTTTTTATAAACAGCCACTTTATTTCCACTTTTTTATCACTTCTTAACAAAAACATCTTTTACAAAAGTGATTTCTGGAACACTATAATGTACACTGTATAATGTACGTTGGTATACATCCAAAAATCCTAATTTCTAGATTAAAAAATAGTCTATTTTGAGATCAGGGGTTAAGTTGCCTATTCAGATCCTGGTGCTTCTTTCTGCAGTATGGAACTTGAGAGTGCCATGAATGAAAGAGCTTGTCTGCACACAATAGCTGAATCACTTTGCTTACATTATTATGATGATAAAATTCCCAAGTGTATTTATGTGAAGTTTGCTTGTCTGGTCTAGCATGTAACTAGGTAGGAAAAAAAATTGCAATGGTATTTCGTAATAATCACTATAACATTGATACTTACTATTTTGCATAAGTATCTTAATATATTTATCAATGCATAATTATGCTTTACCATTATAATGTATATGCATATGATGTTTTAGCAGTTATGAGAGTTTATTGTCATAAAAATAAATTCCTAAATGACACGGCTATATGATTACACAAGGCTCTTAACTATGTTTTTTTCTGAGATCAAGACAGTATATGAATTCTCCTGGGTTGCAGCTCCTCCCTTGTAAGCTCATTTGATCACCGCGGGACCTGATCTTGCCTTCCCTTATGCCTTTGGACTGTAGACTCCTCAAGTCCTGTGTTCCCAAGTGGTTGTCTGTAGTGACTTCTGCCCTTCTTGCATTTAGAGTGTCCTGATAGAGGCAGATAATCCCTCATCCACTTTATTTTCTATGCCAAGAGAGCATTTATAAGGCAATGAATTCAGCTTTGGCCCTCTAGGTTGTGTCTTCATGGACATAGCATAGGGAGTGAGCTTTGTGTTTGGATGGTGCCGGATGAGGCATGCCAAAACTGAATCCAAACTTCACCTTATATCACAAGTTAAGCTTATCCACATGGCAGACAATTCCTCCCGCTTATGGAAGAGTAATCTTGGTAATGTGACAGGCATGGGCTTATGCACAGTAGCAGCCCCCTGGGAGTGCAAAGCCCCAAAATAGAACAAAGATATCAAACAGCTGATTGATAGTGTCTTTCCTGTATGAGAGACAGAAGGTCCCGAGTTGCTCAATTTCCTGTAATTTGGAGGAAACTATTGATTTAAGGTTTTGGAAGAAATCCTGGGCCTGTATATTCAGCTGCCTGAGTTTGTACTGCTGTCCTGGAGTTCTGTAAAAGTCCATGGAAGTAAATGGAAGGGTTTTTTTTAACGTTTGTGTTAAAGGAGAATTTGTCTTCCTGAGAGAATATGCCTAAACATGCTGCCCTACAGCAAAGGGTATCAGCTGAGCACAAGTGTGTGTTCTGTATAGCCTTTCTGTAGCTTCACAAGTCTGTACATGGTGTGTTCACTGAACATGTGTTCGTGTATTAAATTGCAAGAACAATAGGTGCAATTAGGTCTTTACAGTTGTTATTTTGATTTGTGATCCCTACATTTAAGATCTGAATCGTGTTGCAGAGCTTTATTTCTTGTTATTCAGATTAGTTTGATCAGAGACGCTCTGGAAACAAAGGAAGAAAACATTTACAAATTGAAAATTCCTACATTATAATGAGAGTGCTATTTGCATTTTTTTCAAGACACTTAAAAGTTCAGGTTTCAATAAATCAGAATTTACTGAGGAAAGCCTATGATTCAGGAAAAGTTAAGCCTAAGTCTGGTTTCTATTAGAGCTTGTGCGGGGATTGGTTAGAAGTGGAACTTAACTACCTGGGAGAAATTGTAGTTTATTATTTACAAAACATAACACTTTGAAGCTTCAGTCATCAGTCTTGAATGCCTGAAGTTCCCGTTTAATCAAAGATTAGGTGTGTCTCCCCAGGGTGCAGTAATGGAAACTACCTTGAGGAACAGGCTTGTGAAATGCCAGTTTTGTACAGCTGAAATTTTAATTCCTTTCTGTTCCACCAAGATATATGAGAGAGAACCCTGCTAGGGTTAGCTGTATAGCAGCTACTGCTCTGGTGGATGACTTTGTAGCAGTGCCATTTCTGCCTTCTGTACAGAAGGAATCTTGTGCCCTATCCGTGTTTTGTTTGGCAGGCTTCACTAGGCTCACGGACTCTGGTGGAAATTACAGGGCTTTATAGAGGGCTTATAAACATTTGTTGTCCCTCTTGTATTCTCTGTCAAGTCCTGGCTGGTAGGAGTAATAGTTAAAATTTAGGAGTAGGAAAGCAGCATGATAGTTTCCTAGTCCTGAATCAGCTCGAGGGGAGTTGACTAGGTTATCATGAGCTTCTGGTCATGTCTTCTGACATTTTATTCCTGGACAAGAATCCATGCTTTACTCCGAAGTGGACAGATATTGATTAACTGTATTCCTGATTGTGAAGAATCAACAGTGCCTTGGAGAGGTAGGAGAGGTTTTCAAAGATTTGTGGAAAAAGTCAAATAATTCAAAGTATTAAGACTGCAATCAACATTCTGAGAGAAAATATCCGCATTCAGTAAAATAGTGCCTAGATTGTCTTATATTCAAAAAAATGAAAACAAAAGTATTTGACCAACTTACGTGTGTGTCAGGTATGTCCTTACTAAGTAGGATTGCAACATGGACCATCTAGGGAACTTGTCAGTGCATGTCTGTAATTGGTAAACGTTGAATGCCCGTTTGTTTTTCCCCCAGCTCTTCTAGTAACTAAATTGTTATTTCTGTGAAATATTCTGCCTACAGGAAGTCTGTTATTGAAATGAGTTGGAAGAAAAAAATGCCGTTGAACTGAGAGCAGCTGCTCAGCCATTCTCATTTAATGTTTAATTTTATTTCTTTGTCTGCATTTTTGTAATGTGGAAAAGTCTTTGACCTTTGTGAGCCCTCCTTGAGAGTTTTCCTGTTCTGCTTAGCATCAGGAATTATTGAAAAGCAGGATCCATTGCTAATGATGTGTAACACAAGACTATACTAAAAGGCATATATACTAAAAAAGGCATATATACTAAAAGGCATACTCTTTGGGAAGGAGGAGTTCAGATTCTACTACTGTGACTTTGTGTGTAAAATGCTGCTCTCCCCTTTCACTGTATTATTCTGAAATAGATTTAAATATATATAGATAGATACACAGAGACATGAGCATGGGATGTTTAGATAAGATACATGTGCAATGTGCAGCACGTGCGTATTAGTGTGTGGCAAAATGAAAAGGCAAAAATTTATGAGGACTTCTTATATTAACAGGCCTCTATATTTCCTTGATTAACATGAGGTGTGCGTTATAGGTTACCTTTCTTTGGGTCACTGGGTATCAGTTACTGGCAGAAAAGTGCCTGGTGAGCCAGTGGAAACATCTGGGAAATTCTATACTCTTTCTCATCTGCTACAGTAGCCATATCACTAAATCTAAATGAAATTGATATTGTGAGCACTTTTAAGGTGATATAAATTTGCAACATTTCTAGTACCTGAATCCATGTGCACTTAAATCCTCAAACACTTAGTGCAGGATAGGATGCTTCCTCTCACAGAACAATGATTATCTTTTTTTATATGCTATACTTAAAATAACTTTCTTTATGAAACATATTGGACTTTATAAATGCTGGTATTTCTGACTATTCTCAAAACATTTGATGCAGTTAATAAAATCAGATGTCTTGAAGTCAGATGAATCCAACAAGTCTTAACTTTAATTTTAATAAAGCAATGGGTTTTGTTTTTTATGATTTTGGAAAGAAAATGCTAGTAATCATAAAATAAATACATAAATAATCAGGCAGATTTTAAAGGCCTAATATAGTTTTGATTAATTCTAATGCTTATTTGAAGTCTCAGTCATTTGTTGCGGTACTTTAAAAATCGTGAAAGGAGAACAAGTTGGCAAGTAAGTCATTATCCTGGAAAATTGGACCTCAGTTTTTTTATTGTATGTAGCCCATATGAAGTACATATATCTTCGGTAGTTGATCAAGTCTATTAGTGAATTAAGTTGGTACAACTATTTGGGGTCCACATTAAGTAATTCCTTTGTAGACTTGGCACCATATATAGGAAACATAAAAAATCAAGAATGTGTTTGTGTGCTACTGAGGTTTCATATATACTGACACTTGAAATATTATAACTTTTGGTCACTAAAGAAAATTATTTAGGAATTGAAGCAATTGAAGAAAGAAACAAACTAATGTAGAAGCCAATAAAAATTATGAAGAGCTGATTAATTCTCTGCATCATTCAATAACATTACACCTTGGAGAAAGAATGAACAGTGTGCTACTGACCGAGTTAAATACCCTACTTTTTTGATTTTAATATGTCGAAAGTGTGCTGGTTTCATAGCTCAACAAGAAAGAAAATGTGTGTAGGTTTGTTTTGTTATTATCCACCTGAACTTGTTCGGACCTTGCTCAGAAATTATTTACATGCAAGGAAGTATAGGTACCTTCAAGGCTTTATTGTTTTTTTTCATTACATGCAGAAGCAGTCACAAAGTGTGTGCTAATCCTTTCACTCTACAATCACTAGCAAACCCTCATGGGTCAGTAAACAGAAGCCAGAACACAGAATCTTGCTACTTGGTAGTGCAACAGATACAGTAAACATGATTACGCCATTCTGCAAAGATATTATCCTCTTTGCCAACTTTTCTATTATCTCTTCAGTTCTGACTCTTGTAGTTATGTATAAACATAACTTTTCATAGCACTAGAATGAATACAACATTTTAGATTTTGAAGATCTCCTTCCATTCCTTTTCACTACAGTGTCAACTCCTCTTATCTATTCTCATTTACAATTTATGCATTTTATCTAAATTTGCTGTCCGGGCAGACACAAAGAGAAAGTAGTACACCTTGTAGTAAGAGAGGTTATCTTATAGTGTAGGATATCCTCTAGCAGGATATCTCAGTGTTTGAGATAGCTGGGATGAGCCCTTCTTTGATGCCTGCCTGTCCCTTCTTTCACTACAAAGAGAACCCAGGAGATTAGCTCAGACTAGCAGTCCATTTTAACAATTTAAGTCGGATGACATAAAACCCACATGAATTTTCCAGCTTTTCATGTCATACATTACCTGAACCAGGAGCTGACACACTAAGAGGTTTTATTTGATATGATACTTCTAGTGTAAGCTCCTGAAAGAAGCAATCATATCTTTTAAAATTAATAATTCCTTATTACCAGTTTACCTTTGCCACTCTTGTTTAAAGAAAGACTGACATTGCTAGCCATCATTTTTATTAGCTATGCTTTTATCATACAAGTAGGGAAGAAAAGTAATTTAATTTAGCAGAGGTCACTTTTGTTTCATAATTGCTTTTAGTTAAAGCCATAGAGAGAACACTTGAAATGAATTAAAATTATGGCCTGTAAAAAGTGACAGATGACATTTCACTGTAGCGTAAACTTTATGTCCACCAGATATACGTAATATTTTCAAAGAAAAAAAGAAAGCTGTCATATTAAAAAAAAAAAAAAGAAAAAAAATGCCCGTATTGAAAGGTCTAACATTAACAATATTCAATATACAAAAGGTGAGTTTTCATTATCCTAGTGGTTTCTCTTTGTGGTTCTTATGTGCCTATCTCTGCCCCCATTCTCACCACAAATGATTTTGGGGCTCCCTGTATTTGTCTGTCCTTTATGTTGGCTTTTGAATGAGATTTATAGAAATGTCAGCTCAGCTCCTTTAGGGACTAGAGCTGAAATTATCAAGATCACTTTCATTGTCCTCGGTTAGTGACAAATGGCAATTGTATTTAGCACAGGATGATTCTCTTTGAAGTTTGATTGATGAATGAGGCCATAGGGGCTGGCCCGGCTGACGGGGTTACCCCAGCATCTGTCTACCCATCGCTGCCGCCTGGATGTCCGTGCTGCTTGTCAGTCAGCTGTTGAACCACTGCTGTTTATTGTGCAGTATTTTAAAGGCAGATTGTAATCGGTGACAGCTTTCTTTACTTTGAAGCGCTGCGTTGCAAACCGTGGTGGTTCCAAAACTCAGTGATGGGCAGCTCAGACATCTGTGCAGTACAAGCAGGCTGGACAGCTTGGGTGCTACTGTGTCAGCTGTGCCAGCTCTTTGTGACAATCAGGAGACGTTCAGTTTTTTCTTTGTTTTTATTTTATGCTTCAGGTTACAATGAATCATCTGTCCCCAAACCCAAGTTTTGAAGTATTTTTGAGTGGGAGTGTTAAGCAGTCCCAATGTGTAAGAAGCCCCATAGTGTTGTGAGACTTCATTACAAAATCCTGAAATGTTCTTAATTCTTGTGTGTAGGCTGGAGCAAATGTGCTGCTGCAAGATGTTAATGGAAACATTGCACTTGATTATGCCATTGAAGGGACCGAATCCAGCAGCATCCTTCTGATGTACTTGGAAGAAAATGGTAAGTCAGCTCTTCAGACTCTGAAATGTTTTTATTGAGCATGACATAAAAGTGAAAAGGCTGAATATTTGTTTAAAATAAGTCATCACTGAAGCCTCTGGAGCTGTATTAGTTTAGTAATGAAGAGGATAAAGAGGATTTGGAGTCATAAAAGATGTCAGTGTGTCTAGATTGGGAAAGCTGATATAGGTTAGTGACAATTGGTGATTGCCAGATAGGGTTTTGCCCATTCATATGGAGATGCTAGGGTGTGAATTAAAGGAAGAGAAACAGCGGTCGCCCAGAAGTTTTTAGAACAACTAATTGAACAGTTTGAAGGCTAGGTTTCACATTTTGTTTCATTTTCCGTAGCAGTTATGCATTCTCCAGAAATAAGCTGTTAAATACAAATTTGTTCAAGTATTCTGAAAGGTAGTGTACATGAAACTTTTCCACTTACTCCAAAATATTACTATGGGTTTGTTTTTTTTATGGAGAAAATATTATAGGTAGATTTATATTATATAATATGTTCAATAAGTTGTGTACATACTATGTATAGTGCCTCTATACCAAAAATGCTTTGTCATTCATCAGCTCCTAAATAAGGTATGGGTTCTGAAGTGAAATATCTAATATTGCATTTGACTGGAATATTTTGCATTCAGACTTCATATAACACACCATAAAACTGAAGGTAATGTATTAAACAGAAATAATAAATAGCTATATCATAAAAACCTTTAACATTGTCTCAATCGAAGGAATCTGTTTTAACTTAAACCAAGTAAAGTTACGTCCTGTTAATGGACACTTAAAAGCTAACTTAATCTGGCAAGGAAATAACATTCAGTGTCTGATCCTGTGCGTCTAGTCAGTAGTGTATTCAGTAGGCTAGACATCCTGATATTTCCACAGTTTTCTTTTTGTAGTATCTAGAAAAATCCTCTCAGGTCTTAGACTCTGGTTTTGAACTTTTTTATGGCAAGACAGTATCAAAAACCTTAGTGTCTGGCAAAATGCATATATTTGGAGGTCTAAAAATATTGGCTGATGTTTTATAAAGTGTGTGGTTATACAGCCAAATGGGGTCTGCTTGCGAAGATTAATGCAGTTCCTGTATCATTGGTTTGTCTCTTTTAAAATTTGATTACAGAAAAGAAATTTAGGAATAGAATTAAAAAAAAAAAATCTTCTTTGCAATACATGAAAAAAAGGTATATGAAACAGTAGATTTTTATGACATTGACGTTATCACTGTTTGTTTATACTAGATAGCAGAGGTATTATCCCACATTAAAACAATGATTCTGTGAATGTGGAAAATTTCTAAAGAAAAAATAAACTTGATTGAACTTTCTACATCTACTAGCTTTAGACTGCTAAACCTGAACTAATCATCCAGAGTTTTTCTTTTTCTTTTGGTCATAGAGAAATAGGAAACACGTCGTGCATTTCAGTTCTAGCTAGTTCTGAAGAACTGAATTCCAGGACTGCCTTTTTCTGCTGACTGTAATAGGGACTCAGGTTGGCAAGTTCTAGTTGATTGGTTTTAATTTTAGAAGGTTAAGGTAGATCAATCCTGCATTTTCATTAAATTTCTGGGTGAAATTCTGACCTTTTGGTGGTCAGTGACAAAAGTCCTGTCAAGTTTATTTGACTGTTGCAAGTGTACTGGTCTGTTGCTTTCCTCCTCTCTTTATAGGCAGTGTAAGGTACTTATTTTGTCCTTAGCTTTTAAAGTTTAATTACTGCTTTCTGAAGTACTGAAGCAGCCTACCGCAAGTACAAAACTTTTGAGAGGAAATCATTAAGGGAAATACAGGTATCTGAATAAGTATGAATTATTTTGGATTGCATAGCTGCATTGAAGGGTTCTTTGTGGACTGTCTTCCTGAATCCCTTGTTATTGCAGCATATGCATACCCACATACAAAGCAATTTCTTGATACAAAATTTGGTTGTGCTAGAACATTAGGTGATCCCACAGTAAATACCATCTTCAATCTGTAGTATTTTGAAACACCCACACCCAGTCCCAGCCTATAAATACAAAATGAATGCATTTTTCTCATGTCTGTACTTCCTCTGCATTCCTAAAAGGTTCCCTTGATGTTCTCTGTTCAGCCATGCAACCTATTTTACAGTATGAAGTAATTGCTGTGTAAAATAGACTGTATTTTAATCATTGCCTCTACTTGCAGAGAGTTCACAGAGAAAAAAAAAAAATCAAGGTCCTTATGACTCAGCTAGCAAGGAAATTAAAAAGATATCAATTTACTTTCATGAAACAAAGTTGAGATTGGACTTATTATCTTTGATGCTATAGAAAACTTTGTTAATTGAGGACATTACAGTTTGTAAAACTCGTGTGTTTATAATTTCTAAGAGATCTCATCCCTGTGGTAGTTAACTGCTTCCAGTTGCTAGTGATCCTTGCATGATCTAGAGCATATAACAAACTGGTTTAGGTTTGGTTTGGTTTTTGGTTGTCTGGTTTTGCAAGTTAAATTACCAAAGGAAAATAAATAAAAGGAAATTTCCTCTCTTTTTTATTAGAAAAGCCTAGTTTAGATTTCCTTTCTTAGTAGGTAAGCATCATACTAGGTAAGCATAGGTAAACATCACACCGAAGATAGATAACAAAAATGTTTCATTTCTGTGTAAATGATAGCTCCAATCTTGTGTTTCCATGTGTGATTGTTAGGTAAACATTCTTCTTCTTCATTATCTCAAATACCTCCTGAGAGGTTTTAAGTTACTGAACCCTTCCACTTTATTTCTGGAAATATAAATATACTTTAGTTTGTACAGGCCTAACCAAACTAAATTGCGAGCCCTGCAGATACGGAGCTCAGATTGGCCAGCTGCTTAAATATTTGCTCAGCTTTCCAGACAGCTTCCTTGAGTAATTCTCTTCCACATCTACATGATGTATAGCATCCAGCCTGGCTAGGTTGAAGTTAACTATGCTCCATTTACCTGCACTGCACATCTTAGTGCATGACTTCAGTTCAGAACCTGAAGGTGTGCATTGAGAAAGAGGAAGAAGACTCAAGGAAACGTAATATAGCTGAGAGGAAATGGCGTCCTCTAAGTTCTGCTTGTAAATTACTTGCCAGGCAACAGAGTATAACAAGTACAAAGCACAGTTAGTCCTCTAGCAACTCCTTAAAAAATTTTATATATTTCATATGTTCTTATATGGCATGGCATATCAGAATTTTAAACGCATGTGAATATTGATGTCTACATGAAACTTGATGTATTTCATTAAAATATTATATTTTCCTATAGATACGAGCTTTATAGCAACCTACATTAAGTCCTGTACTGAATTTATGGTGTGTACTAAAACTATCAATTGGAGAAAGTAAGAAACGTTTTTTGCTTACCTAGGAGAAAAGAAGCTGTCTTATATATTCCCTGCATACAAGAAACATTCTTTCTATTAGGTTGTAAGTCTCATTTAAGAGATCCTTAACCAAAAGTAGAAGTAGGACTACAGATTTCCCTGTTATATTTAGACAAGTGGTGGAAATATCTTGACTGCACGCGAACTGGTAATGTCCTGGGAGCACTCAGAAGCCTCGTGTGCTCCATGGTTCAGATGAATCATGACGTGAAATCATGAATGACCATGTTTTTCTCCATATGGGCTGTGAGGGAAGCCCATAACGGTTAGCTGAGTTATAGGTATCTACTCTGTGGGATGTGTGGGATGTGTTCAGTTTAAAGTTATGATATTTATATACAGGTCTATAACTTGGTGCCTACACATGAGCTTAGGTGTTAGTGAAATTCTAGACAATGCTACCAGTATAGATATAAACTGTGTTGAAAAAAAAAATTGAGTTTTTTTTGCCACTGTTTCATCGCTTTTGCATGCTACTGTTCTTCTTATCTCAGTGTCAGAAGGAGATTATGGTGCTTAAAGAATTCGAGAAAGAAGAATGAGAGTCTATCTGGTCCAGTTTCCTGACAAAGCAAGGTTGACCTAGGGTAGCTCTGCTTGCTCAGGGATGTGTACATTCAGGTTCTGAGTATCTCCAAAATTGAGAGGTCCCACAACTGCTCTGATATGCCATTACAGTGCTGAAATATCCTCATAGAGATTTGGTTTTTTTTATAATAGTCAGCTGCGATTTTCTTTATTGCAACTTGCGACTATTATTCTTTCATTGCTCACCTTTGAGAAGTGCCTTATTCCAGAGGTGAAATGGAAATATTTGGAAGTATACAAAGGCTTTGCATTTTTACTGCTTACAGTGTTTTGTTCTGTGCTTGGTGGATTATTGGGATCATTGGGAACGTCCACTTGGAACATTTCATTACCCTATTTAGAGTAATATCAGCATTTTGTTTTAAGGGAAAGACTTATTTCTTAATGCTTTTCATAAATAGCATATTGTGAGTTAAATGGTAACATATTTGTGAGGCACAGTCTGTTGTGAGTTATGTTTTAAATAATATTCCATATTCCATCCAATAATCATAGAGGAATCATAGAATGCCTAAGGTTGGAACGGACCTCTAGAGGTCATCTAGTCCAACCCCTCTGCACACGCAGGGCCACCTCGAGCACGTGGCACAGGACTGCATCCAAGCGGGTCTTGAAGATCTCCAGAGAAGGAGACTCCACAACCTCTCTGGGCAGCCTGTTCCAGTGCTCTGTCACCCTCACCGTCAAGAAGTTCTTCCTTAAGTTCCTGTGGAACTTTTTATGCTTCAGTTTGTGGCCATTTCCTCTGGTTCTGTCAGTGACCACCAGTGAAAAGAGGCCAGCCCCATCCTCCTCATTGCCTCCCTTGAGGCACTTATAGACACAGATCAGGTCCCCTCTCAGCCTTTTCTTCTCCAGGCTGAACAAGCCCAGCTCCCTCAGCCTCTCCTCGTAGGGCAGATGTTCCAGGCCCCTGATCATCCTCGTGGCCATGCTGGACTCTCTCCAGCAGCTCCACATCCCTCTTGTACTGGGGGGCCCAGAACTGGACACAGTGCTCCAGATGTGGCCTCACCAGGGCTGAGTAGAGGGGTAAGATCACCTCCCTCGACCTGCTGGAGACGCTCCTCTTAATGCACCCCAGGATGCCATTGGCCTTCTTGGCCACGAGGGCACACTGCTGCCTCATGGTCAACCTGTCGTCCACCACGACGCCCAGGTCCTTCTCAGCAGAGCTGCTCTCCAGCAGGTCGGTCCCCAGCCTGTACTGGTGTCTGGGGTTATTTCTCCCCAGGTGCAGGACCGTGCACTTGGCCTTGTTGAATTCCATGAGGTTTTTGACCGCCCAGTTGTCTAGTCTGTCCAGGTCCCTCTGGATGGCAGCACAGCCCTCTGGAGTATCCGCTACTCCTCCCGGCTTCGTATCATCGGCAAACTTGCTGAGGGAGCACTCCGTGCCTTCATCCAGATCGTTGATGAATAAATTGAACAGGGCTGGACCGAGGACTGACCCCTGGGGGATTATAATAAATAATATTCCATAAATAAATTTGTTTTTGGAGGCAGAATGTTCTGTTGTAGAAGTGTTGCAGCAAAATACCCAATGTAGCACATGACCTTCATGCTTCCTTGTTTTAAACATGTAATTATTTGAAAAATTCTGTGTTTTTTTTTTTTTTGTTGGTCTGTCTTTTGATGGTTAGTTTCACAGTGGGTTAAATGAGAGACATGTATTTCTTGTTTCCATCTTTGGCATGAGAGGGGAGGTGACAAATTCATTGGGTAATTTTTTCCAAAAAAGAGGAGTTCCCTTTTATCCTCCAGCATCATAGTCTTCTGCTTTCAGTAGGATAACTATGTGTTCAAAGAATATCAGCTTTATTATTTAATTTAAGAAAACAATATCTGAATTTTTTTAGTTTGCTTTTCTCTTCTAAGAGCTTTCAAAGTACCCTGCACATTGGAAAACAAAATAGACTCATGCTTGTCTATTGTATAATAGCAGTTTATGCACCATCAAATTATTACAAAAATAACAGAAAATTAGCTGTTCTGAAATAATTTTTGAAAGAATGCCTATATGTAAATATGTTTTCTACTGGAAGATAGTGATTATTCTTTTAGCCAGAGGATGACTCAGATGTTGAAAAAAAATGATACTACACTATTACACTATGACTTTTTTCAACAATTAACTTGCTATGCAGTGAACTAATTTAAAAGTAGATTATTAAAGTTTATTGACCTTTGATGATAATAGAGATTTCATGTGCTTAATCCAAATCCTTTATAGAATTCCAAGCTGTATGGATAATGGATATGTTTTGTTCTGTGCATATTAAGAGGATCATGTTTAACGCTCTAAAAACCTCAATGAAAAATATACAGAGCCAAAATCATGTACAAGTCCTACCTACTTTAATAGTTTAATATGGTTTAAATTGTCAAAATCTTATCCAGATTTTTTGAAAAGAGACCACAGTCCATTAGAATTTGTACAAATGATTAAAGATATGTGATTCATAAGACTAAAGAAATACAGTAATTTGAAACTAAGAAAACATCCCAAAAGTTATTGAGGTTTAAAAGTTGAAATAATTTGAATTATTTCATAAGATCTGGTCAGGTATATCTCATCACTCTGGCATTTTTTATGAGAATAAAATAAATGTAAAAATCTCACTTACTTTTGGGATCTCGATTTTGATCAATTCTGTTACTTGATTAATTAAAAAAAAAGAAAGAAATCACATGACAAAATATTCTAGCATTGAGATTTTGGTGGGGGGAAGCTATTAAAACTGTAAAAGGAGAAAGAAGAATTATCCTGTGTTAATTGGTTACTTCCTCAGCAACTTTAAGGAAAGCAATTGTTATAGATGAATTAATTTGATTCTTTGATTCTAAATTCTTTAGACTTTCCTATCTAAATATCTGAAAGGCTTTTTTAATAAACAGTAATGAATCGTTGCTAAGATGCTCCAATAAGAAATGTCTGAAACACCAATATATTCAGCTTCTTAGCACTAAAGCTTAATGAAGTTAATCTAAGTTAATCTGTTTTAGAACAGTATTCAAAGTGATGTTGATTTCTGTTTATAAATTTTCTTTTGAAAATACTGATGCAGTAGGTTGATAGTGCCTGAAAGCAGGCAACCAAAACCAAACCACACAGCTTCAGGGCAGTTCAAAACTTCAAAAATTATTTTTACTGATTGGAGAAGACCTACCAGTATGGCACACAGAGAAATGTCACTAACTTCTGAGTAGAGTTTCATTAATTGATGGTAGGAGTTACCTGATGCTGTTGCTTGTGGAAATGTGGGACCAAGCTAGCTGTTTCAGAGAATCACTTCCAATCTTGTGCATCAAGCACATATAACATTTGACAAATTGAAAATGTCATAGTCGAGAATGCACATCTGTCTTCCTTTGGCCTTTGTGCTTTCTGATACAAGCTTGAACAGGCCACTTTAGATTTTATATTTCCCAGCTTCTGGGTATTTGACTTTGGAGACAGGTGCTAGAAAGGACATAGCCTCAACAAATAAGCTTTTCAGAAATTTGAAAAAGTGTGAAGAACCTCAGAAACTAGGGATGTGCTTTTAGTATCCTTTCAGAGAATTTACCAATGAAGAATCTATTTTTATTGCCGTCAGAGATAATATATCATTGTTGATGAAGGTTCATAAGAATATAATCTTTAAATAGTTAGGAGAAAGTTTTCTAAAAAAAAAAAAAAAGATATTTCAGGCTCTGAGCAGGTTCCACAGGGGTCTTGATGTACACCCATCTGCAAACAGGAATCAGAAAAAAAAAACAACTAAAAGTCATAAGAAGGAAATTCCTTGTCAGAATCATAATCTTTCACTCATCTGTTGGCTCGGGAGGTGCATTTAAGCTTAGGACGTTGCCCAAGGTTCTTGATCGAGCTGTATTACAGCCCCGTGCTGAGCTGAGTTCAGACATCATACTTATTGGCAGCTAAGCAGAGACAATGACGTTCCTGCGTCGCTTCTGTGTTCTGATATTAATGTTAGAAAAAACTAAAGAGACAGCCAAACTAGTAAAAGATGTGCCCACAGGTGAATGCTTTAGTACTTAACCTTCATGTTGTGCCAGTGTGTTAAAATAAATTGCCAAAGTAATTTTTCTCATCATACAAAAAAGAGACAGTGTTCACAACTATTTTTTAGCTAGAAGGGGCATGAATGTCACTCTTGTAGAGGAGAGGAAAAGAAAACCCAAAAAGTCGCATGTTTCACCAGAGGAGGATTATCACTTTGATATCTGCATGAGAAGGACACAAGAATTTCATTCATGGTAGCATTGTCTCTGAGTAAATGGAGATAGATTAAGCATTCGTCACCTGCTTTTATAATATATTTAATGCTTGCTTTAAAGACAGACAAACATATAAAACACAACAACAGTAATCAGTAATGGCTGAGTTTATGCAATGAATATTGAAATTAGAGCTATGGGCCTCAGCATTTTTACAAGTTTATATTCTTTTGCAGATACTTAGAGATCTTCCTGAAATTGACTTGTTCAGATGCTGAACTTTGAAAATCATTCACACATAATGCTAAGTGACATAGGCGAGAGCTACTAAACAATGTAATTTCCCAAAGCTAATATCCTTTATAAAGCTATCTGGTAAGCTTCCAGCAAAGTTCTTCTCACACCTTATGCATCTGAAGTGGGATAAAGTTATAGCTACAAATAACCCAACATCACTATTTTGTTCTCACTGATTATTTCTGAACTTTCTTGAACAGAAATTATAAGCCATGGCTTAAGACTTACAGCATATGTATGATGAGTTCATCACACTTCAGGTGAAGGGAACCTGGATGTCATTATGACTCTAGGCTGGGGAGCTGGTATAGGCAGGGAATGATGATAATTCAATAAGAGGAATATTTGGCTTATCAAAGCTGCTATAAGTTTTTAGTGCATATTCTTGTTTTAAAGACCATATGGGATTGACTTCTACTAAAAATTATTATACCTGCTAGGAAATGAGACATACAAGTTACAAAACGCGTGGCCGCCTGGTGTGTAACTGGTGTTCAACAGCGAATGCACTGGGTACAGAAACAGGTGGAAAGATGTCATGATTACTACACATCTCTAAAGAAAATATTGTTTACAGCAATTGTGAGTTCTGCTTGCCATGTATTTCTTTACCAGTATAACTTCTACCACTTGCCTCTTTTTATCCAAGGTTTCTACGCTCCTTTGGTTTGTCAACGTTACAATCATATGCCACAGAGGGTGACATAGCCAAAGGTCATGAAATGGCCTTGTCAGGTGTTTTTCTAAAGCAGTGAGAAATGCTACAGTCTCTAGATTTTAGGTTATGCCCCTGTCTGTCATCAGCACTGATACTCATCATCAAATGATGTGCCATGCAGGATCACTACTTTTTTTTATTTTTCTTCCCTATCTCCAAAATGGATCTGAAAGCACTTTAGGTCTTGTTTTCATTTTAGAGGGTATTTGAAGTGCACTTTCAGTCCTGTGCCTTTCTCCTTGACTTTCCTGTTAATGTGAATCTGTTCCCATAGTACATGCCAATTTTGTTTTCTTCCTCTATTTATTCATGCTGGCTCTCGTCCCATTTAAACTGAATATCTAGACAGTATTTTCCCCCTGAAAAGCAATGTGAAGGTCACTCTTTGATTTAGCCAGCAAGAGTTACTGTATGAGTAATGTTTTGTTAAACCAAATACATGAAAAGTATCACTCCCTGGGGTGGGAGAGAGGACTCTCTAGAATTACAAACTTGATTAACAGTCAGGCGGTTACTGGCAAGGTCTCCTTGTCCAAGTCTCATGGAATGGTACATGTGAATGTCTGATAAAGCCGGTAACCAACTCTGTCCCCACTGGAAAAGCCTTCACATTAGCATCTAGAATTTTCTAGGTTCTTAGAATTCTAAACTACAATTTTAAGATTGGAATTTAGATTATTTTTGATGCATCATTCGGCATTTTAAACAGACAAAGAAAAGGGGACTCTATTGCCTCAGTAGCATTTTGAAAAACTCACAAGTAATGTCTGTGGAGCATGTCACTGCAGTAACACATTTGGCAGACAATTTCTGCTATTTGTGTAATGAAATGTGTATCATTATTTCATAAAGCTATTATTTGAGGCTAGAGAAGCCATCTTGAGATTCTCTTACACTGCAGCTTTAGGTTTGGTATGTGCAAAAAATTGCTTATGCATCTTCTCCAAATTTATGTGTGTATAATTTATGATAGATCACTGATTTCTCCCCCAGCATGAGCAAAGTTAAGCTTTCAGTGGCAGAGGTTTTGTTTTGTTTTTTTTTTTTTTCCTTTTCTGAACCCATTAAAAAAATGTCAAAAGTGATAAAACCTGAAAGCCAACTCTAAGAAGCTCCTGGTAAGAAGAGTAAGAATAAGAATAAAGGGGACCTGTTTCACTCTCGTGCCAACCTCGTGCTAGAAGACATGTTTCATGAGGCTGGACTGAGCACATGAGTGATAAAAGAGTAGGCAGTTCTGTTTCTTGACAAAGATATCATTTAAAAATCCCATGGAAAACATGAAGAGAAATCCTTCTGACTCTTTTGGTGAAAGAAATGCTAAATATGTTGGCTGGTGATGAAATACATATGTATCTGGAATCTGAACTACGTTCATGTGAAAGGTAACAGCTTTTAGCCAAAAAAATGGAAAACAGCTTCTTAATATACCAATCTCATTTTCTCTAGCTTAGTTTTATATTTGTGTTTTACTTTTTTTTATCATTTGTTACCATATAGTATCATTTAGGTGACAGGTGTGAAAATATAAGCATATGTGGGACACTGTGTTTATGCTCTTAACACTTCACCTCAGAGCTGAAACTCTTTGAAGTGCTTCATGCAAATAAATTTCAGAATAGAATGCAGTGCATGGAGTAGGATTTTAAGAGAAAGGAAATGAATGTGTTTCTTTACTGAACTACACATATTACCCTCATGTATGCCAGCTACAGCTTAAAGCTGGATAGCTTAAAAGTAGGAGAGTTTATGCTTTTATCTTGAAACAATCATTGTAACAGCATAAAAAATATATTTATATGTGTAAGATTGAAGAGAAAATGTAAAATAAATTGATCTCACAAAGTATTAACTTTGCAAACAAATCATTTGTCTCAATCTCACTGACAAATGCAGAAGAGAACCAAGAACTCATTTATTCATGTGGTTTTGGCTAAATCATGGCCAAGACAGCAAGAAAGGATTTCTTTACTCAAGTTTCTATTTGTATATATGGATGTAAATCACCATTGGAAGCTATAAGCAAGATGATCGATTTTGGTTAGATATGCTGCTGAAGCCATGTCTACTTGCTAATTTAACCACTTTTAAATTTTATTGTATCCTCCATTTCTAATTTAAAATCTCTTCAGACTGGAGACTATGCTTCCTTTTGGTTATAAATTGCTTTGGTTACTTCTATCTAAAGCTGTCCTTTGACAAATGTTTCTTTCAATAGCAACGATGACCTAGGCTGTTCTGGGCATTTCATGCCTTTCCTCCACTCCCATTAGTTCCTGCCACTACACCACATTTTCACTTGCTTACAGAGCTTTGCAGTGGTCCAGGTCTAGTTGAAAATGCTATTCTTTTTTAACCTAGGTGGATAGAAAACTGGTGATTTTTAACATCCATTGCTTCATTTCCCAATCTCTTAATTAGTAGAGCTGACACACTTTAGAGACTGGTCAAGAGGTGGAAGAATGGAGCCAAAAATAACATTCATTAAATAAGATCTGAGGACTTGGAGTGACTTCTTTCAAGGGCTTAATTTTTTCCCATTTGCAGCTATTTTACATTTCCCAGTCCCAGTGGATTTAATGATACTACACCTGCTTTACCTACAACTGCTATTGCAAGTGAGTAGTGAATCAGGCACGTGTATTTGGAATTGGCTGACTGGTGTTAAGTCATCTGTGTAGTAGCTGATGAGTAAAGATCAGAATAAGCTTGTTGGTAAATACAAGTAACAAACATGTTCTGTATATGTATACTGAATTCTGATTAAGCTGTTGATTAATCTTTTACCCACCCAGAAAACAAAATCATTCGTGTACTGCTTACTGATGAAGTAGCAGAAGGTTTTAGTCTTTCCTTTTTATTATTTCATGCAGGTGTAGAACTGAATTCACTGCGCCAAATGAAGATACAAAGACCCTTGGCAATGCTTACAGATGTTCGGCAGCTCATATCAAGTGGAGGAAATGTGAATCAAAAGAATGATGAAGGAGTGACGCTGGTGAGAGGGAGTATATAGTGATCAGTTTCAGGCCTGTGTATATGCATGTGTTTCAGCTGTTTACCTATAAGCATATTTGCAAGTGTGGATGCAAGGCAATCCACCAAGCTAGAAGGGTCTGCTAATATGAAGACAAATATAAGAATGAAAGCTTTTGCTCCTCATCAGACTTTTTAAAAATAACTATATTTCATTATTATTTTTAAAAATCTGATGAAGCATCTCTGTTATAACTACTTTTACTTTTAGATCTAATTTTATCTTCAAAAAGTGCACTGAATATCCACCTCAAAAATTAGTAGCAAGGGAAAGTATTGCATAGTGTAATTTAAAACTAGAACAGATGTTTATGATCCATGATATTCTGTTTAACAGATGTTTTAAAACTTCATTGAGTAATTCTCACAATTCTAAGCTTGTGTCTACTGGCTCAGGAAGGAGGTATCCATTGATTAATCCATTGATTAAATGTACTGAAGCATCCAACATATCAGTGAACAAAATATTCTCTCTTCAGAATTTGCATATTATTTTCAGTCACTTGGTCTCATTGTAATTTTTTATGCTTTTTTTTTCTCCTTTTTTTTCAAGACTGATTTTTTTTGGTTGTTGAATCATCTTAATTTTTTTTTCCGTAAGCTGCATACATCTGTGAAATGTTCTCTCTGCATAAAAACATCTTTACTATTGGTATAAATCAGTAAATGATCCTCAGTAGCATTCAGATATTGAATCCTTTCTTTTTGTTCTTTTGCCTATTTTTTTTCCAAAAATACAAAACTAACATAATTAAAAACACAAATGTTACTGAACCATTGCATTTATGCAGATTTACATCCAGTGATACTCATTGTATTCATTCAATGATTCATTAGTATTTTATACCACATTTTTTAGATTTGTGGAGCAGTTAAACTATCAAACTGAAAAAATGAGCAGCCTCATATTTGGGATTATTGAATCCCAAAGATTTCCCAGTATAGGTGTTGCTATTACTGAAAATTATGACTTTTGAGGTGGCCAAACCATAGTTAAAAAATAAATAAATAAATATCAGGAGCAAGAGAAAAAAAAAGCAATATGGCAATTTTAGTTTATTTCATTAAAACATTGATTTAACTTCAAACTTCCTGGTACATTTTTTGTTTGGTAGAATGTAGACAGAGGGAATGTTTTTGTGTGAAACAGTTTACTGTTGAACTTTGATTTCTGAACTTCTTTCCCCGTTTTGCAACAAGTAGCTACAGAATGAATCATTTTGCTTTTGTGGGAGATTTCTATTATGTGAAACTTTTGTCTTACAAACTGGTGGGAAATCCAGAGTTTGTGAGGCTGCTCTGTCTCTATTCAACACTGTGGAGTCAGCCAGTCTGCGATAGCTGTATGTGCATCACAGGATTCTGGGAATACGTTTTTGTTGCTTTAAAAAAAAAAAAAAGGAAAAATAACTAGTTTTAAGTAGTAAGCATTTTTTTTTTCTCTCCTGATTGAGTCAAAGTTGATACAATTTATGGCTGGCATATTGTTATATGTGAAACTCCACCCAAAGGTAAAAGTTTGTTGCTATAATCCTATTGACTGATGAGCATTTTCTGTGCTTTCACTCTTTACTGAGTATAATCAATTGAATATATTTTACATACCTTGAATATTCTTCATTTCTCAAGGTGGATTGTAAGCTTTATTAAGAACCTTGGCACAAGTCAATTATTTATTTTTTAACAGTTAGGTGTACCAGAGAGGCACTTGTCCGAATAAACTGCATCAAACCCACTGTCAGTTTGTCCAAGCAACCTGGCACAGAGATATCCTCTGAGCAGTCTACTTTTAAATAATATGTTCACACTGCTGAGCAGCAGATTAAAAACTGTAAAGCTGGAGAAAGTTCTGCAAGTTCCAAACAGGGAGCAGTAAATTAGAAAATAATGTTTAGTCCATTATTTTTTCCTTAGCTGCATGCCTGTGGTGTTTTGGTATATCTCTGGATCACCTGCATCAGCAGTACAAACATAAAGGACTTTCCTAGTGGTGGCAAACTCTGAGGAGAGTTGCACTGAAGTCTGCTGCTTCCTCTTCAGATATTTATTCCCCACAACCAGTCTCCTCTTCATGAAAGATACATTATCTGGGTCCGTGTGTAAATTGAGATAAATAAGAATAAAAAGTGATGTCCACAAATAAATATGCACATTTTTCTAGTGAACTTTTTCTGGAAAAGATATTTCAGTCAAAAAATGTATCTTTTTTTCTCCTGTGAACTTTTAAAATAGCAACTATCAAATCAGTAATTCAGTAGAGAATATAATTTATTTCATTAANCTGCTATTTTAATTTATTTCATTAAAAGCAAAAGACTGCAGCTAAATCAAATTAGGAGAAAAAAATTGTTTGTTTGTACACTTGAGAACATTTATAGAGTACAGAACTGGTGCTTTGCACTGGCTTTTCCCTTCCTGCAAACGGTTCCCATTCCATTTTTGATACAGAATTGTTTCTCTGTGGGAAAGCTTTCTACAGGAAAAGCTTTTTGAGCTGTGTGTTTCATCCTTCTGCATCAGGAATATTCAAAATGAAAACTGCATACTTTGCAGATGCAGCTCAACCAAAAATAATATCTGGCAAATAATATCTAGAAGTCATTATTTAGGAGTTTCCTATCCTGCTAGTTACTCTGCAGCTACTCAAAACTAGGAACAGGTTTATTGCAAGAGCTTTTTTTGCCATAAGTCGTCCATTCCAGTACTTATAAAAACTTGTTACAGTGTTTCTTCAGATAGTGTGACTTCAAGGAAAAAGGACATGCAGTTCTGCAGGATATCTCCTACCTGAGTCGGAGGGCATATGTTGCAGTTTCGCACATTGTAACCTCTGTCTCCATTCCTGCAAACTCACCCAGGCCCGTTCATTCTTATTGCCCTTGTGAGAGCTGATTCCTTGTAACAGCAGAATAGCTATTATATTATGCTGATTTTCAAGTATAGATTTTGTCCCCTTTGCTCCCAGAAGCAACGAGAATATTTGGAATCGTAGCAGAGATCCGTGAGAAAATAAGTAGCCCAATCCTTCTATTCCTTCATTTTCATCTTCTACTTGATTTACAATACTAGATAAGGAATTTATATTTGCCTATAGTGCATATCTTTTCATATGATTAGTTTGTTTCTCTTCACAGTGTTGTTTGGTTTTATATATTTATATTGTTTTTATATTTATATTAATTTATATTTATATTACATATATGACTTTTATATGTATTTTTTGGTGTGTCTATATAGCTATTATTTCAATCCTATAGATAGTGTGTTAAATCACTGTTCAGAATGCCAAGCACATGTAGAGCCTTATTTATCAGTATATCAAAAAAAAATCAAAAACTGTTAATAACAGAGTATATTTCTGAGCATCCTCTTTCCTCTTTTCACTATTCTTGTCCTCACTATTTGATCTCTCATATTGTCCGTCCTGTTCAAGATGACCAGCTACAAGCAAACAGAGATAACTTTAAAATTACCTCTGCAGTAACCTCCTAAGTTTCCTTCATACCTGTTTTTCTGTCATTCTGTAAATGTATTTTCCGCTCTCTCTCCCTGCTTTAGTTCTAAAATGGTGTTTACTAATCTAGAGGTCCAACTCAAGTTATAAAAGCAATGTCATTGAGGCTAATTAGGCAGCATCTAGTGAAGCAAGATAAATAAGAGAAATAAAATCACCCTTTGAAAAGTGTAAAAGTATTCTTTGTGACAGATTTTGCACTGCAAACCTGCTGTGTTTAGTATGATTGTGTACTAATGTGTTCAGTTTAGAGTAAACATCTGAGGTATTTGAACAAAAGAAAGTTAGGTCTAGGCCAAGGTCTGCTGCAACATACGAATATACTTTATTTGTGAAAAAGCCTAATAGACGACTCTTTAAATTGTGTGGAAAATGTCTGGTGTTATCTAAATATCTAGAGTGTTTAATGGAAAAATAGATATAAATAAGCTGACATTCTTATTTTCTGACAGAATTGCTTTATGAATGCTGAAAGGTTCTGCCGTGGTTTCCTAGAGTGTTGTTTTCGAACGTGTAGATTTTGCATTTGTCATTGCTAACATTTATATGGTGAGACCTGTGGGAAGGCCAGCCTGTGCTAGAATCCCTTACAGGTTTTTAAGAATTCTAAGAATTATGTATATTGAACTGCTTTCATATTGCTTTCATATTGCAGCTTCATGTGGCCTGTGCAAATGGATACAAGAATGTGGCATCTTTGATTCTGGATCATGGGGCTGATCTCAATGCTGTGGATAATCATTACTGGACACCCCTGCACTTAGCTGCAAAGTATGGGCAGGTAAAGCTTTTTTTTTTTTGCTTTTTTTTTTCTTTCTCTTTTTTTTCTGTGATAGCATTTTCTAGCAATAGTAAATTGTTCAAGTTAGGGAGTTCCATCTTTAATGGAATTAAAGTATTCCTTTTTTAATACAGAAAGTATAAATATTTCAGCATTATAAGTCTCATGAAATAACAGACAGCACTCAAGAAGAGACATCATAAAGTTCTCAGCCTGCTACATCTCATTAACATCAATATATTTTCAACATTTTATCTTAAGCAAAAGATAAATTTACACTAAAATTTGAAAGGAAGCGAAAGCATTGGCGCCTTTTTTTTTTTTTTTGGTATATTCTGATGTCAAAGGCTTGCTTTTAACTAGATGATTTACAGTACACTATCCTGTGATGGAAAGTCTAGGATTCATGTAACACTGAAAGCGCTGAACACTTTCTGGACACTGAGCTGTGGCTGGATGCGCTGAGCTGGGATTTTGGGGCAACGCTTAAATGTGGCCAGAGCCCTCTTAACATCCCCACACTTCGTGTTTTGTTCACTCTCCTTCTTCCAGAGCACCCCAGGCACCTCTGTTACATTCTGGAAATATCCATGACCACTAGGCCAACTCATGCGCCAAACACCCCTATCCACCACTTGGAACCTGCCGCTTACCCACAGCCACCTTCCTAAAGCTCCCCTGACGCATCCCCTCTCAACCTGCACCCTCTACCCCTGCTTCTGCCAGGCTCCATTGCAGCCCCTAGAAAACTCACCCCTTCCCACCTCCATCCTCCACACCAGGCACTGGAACCGGCCTTGGTCCAAGGACGCAGTGCAGAGCATCGTTGCCTTCCTTTCAGCTTCCTGCTGCTCAGGTTCATGCTGGTGGCAATCGTGAAGGGAATTGCGATCCACAGCCAATTGGAAAGGGCTGGGAATAGTAGCTGTCAAACTATTCCCATGTATTTTGGAATTTTGAAATGTCTATCACTTTACCTTAGAGAAAACTTTTCTTCTAAAAGTAACTCGAAATGGCAAAATGTTGGTGATACTTTATATAATTCTGTTTGGTGTACTTTTTCTTTTTACTTTTCACTAAATATAAATAATACTCATGGATTTTTTGCTGAGAGCATGTACTCCATTGTTAGATAAGTCTTAATTCCATTTCTGATCTCAGTGGAGATCATGTAATTCATTTACCTGAACTCTGTGTGGTAATGGATGAGAATTATGATTTTTAATGATAGCTGTTTCTAGTATCTCAGTTGATTTTTTGGTGCTTTAGTGAGTAAACCTCATGAGATTATGAGATCATGAGATGCAGATGCTGATAGAATGCAGCCTGATAGAATATGTAGCTGTGTGTTTGTTTATTTATTTATTTGAGTGTTTCATTTTAGATGTCTTAAAATGCTCCCCAAAAGGTTAAGTGAAAAGCAAAAGAGAAGGGTATATATGTAGGCAGATGTAACTAAAGTACTGATTTCATGTGTGTTGTATTTCATCTGTTAAACTCTGCATTTTAGGAAAATTGAAAAGTCTTACTTCAAAAGGACTAAAAAGAAATTTTCTGTGGTTATATGTAACATATATATGTATTTGCAACATCAACTTTAAATGACTTACTTAAAGAACAATTTTTTTTGCCATGAAGGCAGATATATTTCTATTTCAAACAAACCCAAGGACATATAAGTTTGTGATTGCAAGTAGCTAGTGGAAAAAAAAAAAAGAAAAAAGACAAACTTTCCAAGTACTGCAGGAACGCAGCCTGCTGTTTTATGGGATGATCCTTTTAGATGACTTTTTTGTAGAATTGTTTTCTTGTACATCCTAGATGATGATGGCAGTGATTGCTGTTATCATGCTGTCCCCATAGTTCACAGTGAGAAACCAGGGACTAATTGCGCTCGGCACTTTACAAGCACTGCTTGTCTTTGAGTAAGAAGACAAATGAAGTAACACATATCTTTCCTCACAAATAATAACAAAATACCCAGCAAATATGTTCCTTGTGTATTGTTAATGAATAATACAAACTTGGAGCTATGTTATTAACATGATAGATAATTTACCATCCTTATTTAGAAGATAGATGTGCCTTGCATGTGGATTATGTTTGTAAGAAAAAGTAAATCATATTTCAGTAGCTACATCAAGAGGGATTCATTAGATGTGAGGGAAAATATTCCATCCAGTAGCTAAATCATCAGAGTACTTTTAACATTTCCATTCTTATAATAATAGTTTTGAAACATCTTTTAGCCTTGATTTGTATGTATATCATATTTACAATTCCATTTCGAATAATTAGTTATAGAGAGTATGAGCAATGGTACAATTTTGGAGAAAAAAAAAACAAGCAGTAGAGGAGTAATCTTAGTCAAGATAGGACTTGGGATGGTCCGCTTTAAATAGAAGTATGTTTACAAGGAATTGGTTGATATTTAACAAAGATATTAATTTGTTTCCTAAGGAATTTATTAATATAAATTTTGCACTTAGTTTCAAAATTGTAAGAAGGCCCTTACAATTTCTAGTAATAAAAATATGTGGTTGTTCTTGTTTAAAATCTTGCATAGATAACATCTGCAAATCTGTGTCTTCTAGCTAACTAAATAAATCTATTTAGTTTGATGTACTGGCAT
Source organism: Crypturellus undulatus (assembly GCA_013389825.1). NCBI lineage: Eukaryota > Metazoa > Chordata > Aves > Tinamiformes > Tinamidae > Crypturellus > Crypturellus undulatus. Next base: position 841,660 of record VWPW01016596.1, read on the forward strand.
TTGTATTTATAGTGCATTCATTTTAAGGTGTGATAAACTAACTCCCTTCCAACCTCCTATCTAAATGAAAGACAGTTTTGTTTAAATTTAAGGAGAGAAGTAGATGCCTTTTAAAATGTGAGTATAGAGACAGGAACTGTGCCTTGAATCTTTAACTGTCTTTTTGGTTTACAGTTTCATATATTTTTAATTCTATGTTTTTTAAAGTTCATGTATAATGCATTCTTCCACTCCCATTACACTGAATAAGCATACTATCCTGAAAGTTCTTTTCTGTTGAATTGATTTTTTCTTTCTAAAAATGTATCTGAACAGAAGGATAGTAGTTCTTTTCTATTAGCTTCTCTAATAAGCAATAATCCTTTAATGATTATTTCTGGTGTTAAAAAAAAACTTTCTGTGACACTTGTGTTTAGAAGTTCACTAGCACCGATGCTGAAAGATCTGTAACTTACCCCCACCCAGTATATTATTACTAATATTATTAATCCATGAGTCATAATGGCTAACAGCTTTCTCATTCTGGTTATAGGGTACCTACAAAATTCTTCATTGTTCAGCGATATATTTTCAGCCAAAGTGAGGAGTAAACAGGCCAAGGGATGGGTAGATCGCCCTTTGGGTGGTGTGTTTCTCACAGAGGTCATGCGCTGGCCAAGACATAGATGTTTTACTGTTAGACAGCCTTAAATTGCATTAAATGAATCCCACAGAGGAAGTACAGAAAGAGTTAATGATTCAAAGGAATATCAATCTTACCAAAATCAAAACAATAATAATTTCTTCTAAGAAAGGCATAACCTAAGGTTTAAGGGTTTAAGAGCCAATATTATATTGATGTGAAATAAAACCTGTACCTATTTCTATATATGTTTTCAAAAACAGTTTTATTCTCATCACCGATAGATTTGCTATCTAAATTTTGCATAAAATTTGTCCAAATCTTAAATCTATACATATATATAAATATATATGAATTGTTGTATTAGGTCCAGAGTGTGTAAATCCAGTACAGAGCATCTTTCTTCCCTGCATAGGAGTACAGGACATTAATACTGAGTTGGAGGACTATATGTATGATATGGCTATTGACTGGCTACTGAATCTGCTAACTGAAGATCATTCTTCCTTTTATATGATGAGGCTCTGCTTTGCAGGAACAGATTAGGTTACAGTGTGTAACCTGTAACCTGCAGAGAACTAATTACAGAAATACTACCATCTTCAAACATAAAAAAAACAGTAATAGTAGAATTACTATTAGTAGTTTTCTACTAATAGTAGAAAAAGGCATACTTTTAAGGGATATTCTTCTGAGTTTTTAGGACTGTTGTGGTAATTTAACTCCCCTCTAACTATGAGGACTGAAAGCCTATTTTAATGCAAGCTGAGATTCTCACATTACACCAAAAATAGTTATTATTTAGGTATTAAGGTCAGAGTTGCTCAATACTTTAATAAAATTATGGAGTATACTAACCTCTTCAACATACATGCTAATCGACATTAGTTACCATAAAAAAAAAAAAGCTCTTAAGAATAAGGTTATGAAGGCAGCAAAGTCAGATGTCCAAAAGTTAGAATATGCTTAGGGTTGGCTGCATAAATTTATTGGAGCCCTTTGACCATACGCACGGTGATGCTGTCGTTGGCGGCCGCTTTGTCCCCCTGTCCCCTTCACGGCAGGCTGATACATGTGTGACGGTGATGGAGCGTGCCCACACACCGGGGCTCACCCTTTCTGCGCTGGAATCGACACCAACCTTAGAAGAGCAGCTTGTAGCCTGTACGCTGAAGTCCTAATCTGAATTTCGGGGTGTGCGTGGCACTCTTTTCTGAAGAGCTGCCCTGCCAGACCCCGCAGGCTGCTGTGACGGGGAGAGAGGAGAGCTCAGGCTTGCCTGCCCCGTGGTGGGAATAGGCTGAGCTCTCACATTTTCCTTGGGTACTTTGGCACAGTGCCCAGGCACAAGCTGTTTCTTTGTTGTTTATCACAAAAATGTCACCTTTCAGGCCAGCTATCGGAGGCGTGCAGGTCAGAGCTGGCTCCCCAGTAGCTTAAACACGGCCTCTCCCAAGATGTCATTCTTGGGGCATGCTGACTATGTCTAAATTGTTAAACTGCTAAATAAAAGATGGCCAGGGATTAAGCTAGACAACAGTCTGGCTCAGGTCCATGTTGTTTAGACCTCGCTCCCTCTATAGGAGATTAAGCTCGTTTGTAGAGAGCTCCTTGGAGTGCTCCAAGGCAGAGCCAGGCGAGGAGCTAATCAGTGTGGTTAACAAGAGCTACTTAAGCTTGTTCTTTGGTGCCCTCCTTAACAAGATAGACTTAGCCTGGGGCTTGGAGGCTTTAACAATTTCATGATGTCAAATGCAGATAAGAAAATCCCTGAAAATCCCAAGAATAGCAATTGCACAAGCAAGGGTGTCCCATTAAGCAAAATTAAATTTATTGTAATTTACGAGCTCACATGTACAGTTGTTGTTTAGGCATTACATGCATCCGTGTCATTTTCAAAACATGTGAATAAAATTGTCATCCTGGAAGAATGTTCTCCATTAATGCAAGCACTTGACTCGTTTGGTTGGACCAAGTAATGCCTGTCTAGCTATCTAGTTCCTCCAAATACAGCATTTCTTTCCGATCATAGAAGGGACTGCATGTCTGAGAGAACAGACCTAGGTACTGCATAGTCTGATGTGTTCATCATTATCCAGGCGCACTAGCCATTTGATGCAATAATGAACTGTAGTTTCATTTTATTTTCTTTTAGTGAACTCTGACATCTAGATTGAAATTTCACAGTCATTAGAATATGATTCAACTTAAATAAGGTAGCTGAACTCCATGTAAAAAGTCATACTTAATCTATCTCAAGCTTGGCCATGGTTGTGACAGTTCCTTTGGATTCAATTTCTGGACTTAAGCAAACACATTCCACAAATGTTTTCAATGTTTTCAACCTCAAAAAGGGCATGCTTGTTCAGCATTTCAAAAGGAATATAGTCACTCAGGGGACACATATTCTCCCTGTCAAGCAGTTGGAATCTTTCATTTATGGTCAGAAAATCCTCCAGAGAATGTTTTATCCAGATACTTCTTACCTTCTTCAGTCTTTTTGTTCTTCTTTGGCATGCATGATGATACTCAGGTAGAAGAACAGCATTTCCCTTCAAATCAAATTACACTCATTTCCCTCAAGCAGAGGGAGCACTTTGGGATTTCTGCTTGTGATATCTTTCCTTCATTCTCAATATATTCAAGAGATTCCTATAAATCTTTCAAATGCTAATTGTTGATGCAGAATACTAAAGCAAGAGAAGCTAGATTTGCACAATACCAACTGGTAAGAAAATAGATTTACAAGCCTGAGCTTCATAAACAAACTAGGGGCAACCTCAGTTCACAAAAACAGGTTTCAGTATTTGTATTTATGTTATTAAGGCTGAGATGTTCATAGACTGCATTTTATATTCTGCTTGATCGTTGCAGTACCTTATTGATCAGTATAAATTTAATTTTCCATGAAATGCCAACTACAGTATCCTTCTGTCATATACATCTATGTGTTTATATGGAAATACCAGAAGTGTATGTGGAAAAGGAAGTTAATAGGATAGTACAGGCACAAATTTGGGGAAATGGCAAATTTAACACTTTTGTGTGTGGTATTGTTATAGAAAATGTTTGCATGTGAATCACAAGCAACTTTAATAATCATCATCACCATATTGTATTTTTTCCTGCCTTATTTTGTTTTACTCTGATTTCCTGGGGAGATAAAAAAGTAGAAATTTAGGTTATCAGTCTTACAATTACCCGTCTCAGCTGCTGAAGAAAAGCTTTTAACTGCCCTTAGTCACTTCTTTATACAGTTGAAAACATATAACATTGTCCTTCTTTGTGTGAACTATTCCAGAGACAGAGGAGGTAGATATGTAGACAGCATATGTTAAACATACTAACAGAAAAGTATGCTGATGCTTAGGGACCGTTACAAGCTCTGTGTATAAACAGACACAGACATTTTAGTTAATTCCTCCCACATGTAACCTTACTTGTTCAATTTTCTGCAATCTATTCCATTCTGTAGTCCCCTTTTAACAGTACTGTTCAATTCATTTACCTGGCTTCATATCCCTTCCTTTGGCTTCTTATCTTAATCCTTATTTTTTGCAGAGCCAGGTTCTGTCCCTGCTTCTCTCCCTGGTTCTCATCTCTGTTTTCTCACTTCTGTGTTTTGGCTTGAGGCCACGCTCCCTGCCCTTCTGTTAAACCTATCCCTTATTTCCACTTAGTCAAAATCCTGTCCTCCCTTGTTGAATCTCAGTGGGTTGTTTTCTTCATCATGTCACTCTCCTCTTTTATTTTCTTTGTCTGCCTAGTCTGTCTCTACCTATGTCCTAGTTCCTTGCCAAATCTTTCTTCTTCTTCCCTTTCTTTCATGTTGTTACTCCCAAATCCCGGCATTTTATCCATGCTGTGTTCCATTTTTTCACTCTACTTTTTCTTTCCTGCTGCTAGTCTCATTCCTCTGACCTCCTTTTTCTAATCTGTTCCACTTTCCTGACCGCAGGTCATTAAACTCCTCTCTCCTCTGCACTCAGATAGGAAAAAAATGTTTACCTCCTCTCTTCTGTATTAGGAAGGGAGATCTGCAAAATGTTTTAGACCTTGCAGCAAGCAGTGGCAGATATGATGCTAATGAAGGAGCTCAGTAGGGAGTTTTTACTCAAGAAGAATCAAGGTGGAGGTGTCAGGGAGGAAAAGAAAAAGGAACTTGACTCAAGAAATTGGTAATGATACCAAGAAAAGGAGAAAAGAAGACAGGTTAGGGGAATAGGTGGAAGTACACGTAGAGAGCCAAGAGACTCAGGTACAGGTAATAGAAAGAGAGGGCTTGGGGAATCACAAGTGGGTTGGAAGAAATGAACAAAAAATTGAAGGTGATCCAGATCATAAAAGGTGGTAGGAAGTGTCTGACTTCAAAACTGAAGAAAGGTGTGGAGAAAAAATACTGCATTTGATATGAAAGAAGAGTGAGGGATAGAAAGAATTTATTGTTGTGGGGGCATGTAAATTAGATGATGCATATTCATTGCTGTGCACACCAGTCCATTAGCATAAAACCTCCAGGTCTCTGAATTTGCAGCTTTAGCAGTTATCTCCCCAGCGGTAGAAAAGAGGGAAAATGGTGTAAGCAGTGGCCCAGCAGCTTGGATTGTAATTCAAGAGTGCAAAGCTCAGCCAGAGCCCACGGCTTATCCTTTGCAGGTGCTGGCACAGACGTAGCATCCTGTGTGCTGATTCAGAAGAAAGTACTAAACCAGAAAGGAGAGGAAGAGAGACTCTTTTCAGGAGTGTTGATCCTGCTCTCCAGCAGCAAGGCTAGCGTGTGGCTCGAGAGCGGCTTGGAGCTGCCTTTGCACCTCAAGTGTATAGGGAGATTCCTGAGGAATATCAATCACTGCTGCTCATCACCGTATTCCCTAGGCTGCTGCTGTCGTCTGTCTCTTATCTGTGGCAACAGGCCTCACATTCTGTCAGCTAGCCAACATTTGTACACCTAAGCCTGTAGCTTATTGAAACTGTGCTTGGCTTTCTTAGCTAAACCTTTATGTGTGGTGGAACTTACTCCCCCACCTTTCATTCTGGTAGGAGGAAAGTGCAGTTGAAGGCTATGTAATGTGCCTCTAGCAGTTAACTTATTTTTGCAGGTTTTTTTCTCCCTATAGTTTTTTAATTTCAGTACTGCACCCCTTGTTTCATTACCTTTAAAGAGCTGTTCCGCTCCTTTCAATGTTTTCCTTGTTTATATATGTGTTCATATATGTTTCCAGCTCTTTAGATCATTATCATTACTGCCATTAATGTAAATCACATTTCAAATCCTTCTAACATTTCTTTTGAAGACTAAAGCTCAAGTATGCATCAGGAAGACTGTATTTTTAACTCGTGAGAGATCTTTACCTCCAGTCTTTGTCAAAAGGTGAAGCAGAGTTTGTGTGTTTAGTGTCTGTCCTTATCTACATAATTAGAGGATTACTACGTGATTCCTCCATGAATGCACATATCAGTATGAGTTCTGACACATGGGTGCAAGGAAATCTACATACTGGCACAGAGTTTTCTTTTTTACAAACAAAGACATTTTTTGTATGAAACCATCTCACAAGCTCGGGTCAGTGTTCACTATACTTAAAATGCTATAGTATAATGAGTCCAACCAGAAAGAAATTACCTAATGATAATTCTATGAAAGCTCCTTCACACGGAGCTTTTTCCAAGGCTAGCCCCAAAATGAATTTTTCATACAGATGACAGAAAGAGCCTTTAATGCCTTAAAAGCCTTTTTTTTTTCAAAAAATGATTTGTTTCCCTCTGCCTCTGACTATATTGCAGTTTTTGAAAGACTTTTTATTTATGGCAAATAAAATGTTGAATGTTTTTGACTAAGTTCATGCACCAGTCTGATCTCCCAAGCTGAACAATAAAATGCCAAGTTGACTTCCCCAAAAGAACAGTTCAGATGATAAGCATCTTCATAAATTTTGATTAAACTCAGGAAAGCAGTGTTTTTAATGACTTGCTATTGTGGGAAAAATAGTTTGGGTGTTACTAGTAGGTTGTTTTTACTGTAGTAGTCTATTTGAACTTCTGAAGATATTTGCAGTCTTGTTTAGCTCAACACACAACTTTTTGTTTAATCTGGTCAATGTTAAGATTTGATTAATATAATCCTTCTTAATACATTTTCATCAAGAATTTTCTGTGTCTGCAAATACTCAAATTTTAAATTGTTTGCTAAAAGATTGATTCAGATGGAGGAGAAATGGTCTCCTTCAGAAAAGTCATAGATGGCCTCTGCTATGCTAAGGTACATGTGATGATGTTGCAAAGGAATTTAGGGAAGTTAAATTTGACAAGTTAGAACTTTATAACAGTAGAGTGCAATCACTGTTGAAATACTGCTTACTTAGTATTTTATTTCTCCTGAAACTGGTCACTTTTAAATAAAAGGCCTGTGTAACCAGTATAACAATGAGGATATTTAAGGAATATAAAATTTTGGAGACTAATATGTTTCCAATTGTGCTACTTTCTATGGGAAATGATACTGAGTGTAGGTTTACCGTTTCTTTTATCACACCAAATCTTTTTATTTTCATAATATGGAAAGCTAAGCCGTGGATGAAAGTGAAAATAGATGAGTGCTTTTCATACCAAGTAGTGTGAGAGGGCACTTTGCCATTAGGTCTATTTATCCATTTTGTCTCTGGAGATAATTGTATACGTAGTGAAATTGTTATTTTAAATGCAGCCAGCCTAGTGTAGCTTTAAAATTACCCCACAATCAGGGATCAGATCCACCAGCTTTGCAGCCAAACTGTATGCGAGATTGCTCCAAAACCACCATAGTTCAGAGCTCAGCTCTAAAATACTGCACTCTAAATGGTGGCTGCTGTATAGGAGGAAAAAATAAAAGTATTAAAAAGAGCAGGTAGCTAAGAGCCAGGTCTTGCCCACGAAAGCAGGAGGTGCCTGGGCAGGCTGTCCGTGCTGAGGACACTCATGAGGACACACTGCCCGCAGCACCAAGCCAGCTCCCTTGGAGCCGCCTCTGATGGCTCTACAAGAGCTGCAGTGAGGCAGGGAAGGCAATGAGAGCCCAAAACTAAACCCTGTAAGAACAGGAATAGGAAAACTATTGCCTTTCAGAGGCTTATTCTCTGCCTCATCAATTTAGTGATTGATTTACGTGCTGAGGGTTTTATTTGGGAGAAGAGAGAAGCAGAAAGTCTGTTTAGGTGGCTGACTTTATTTTACACCGTAACTATGAGTTACATTCATTCCCAACAAGCAAATCTACTAAAGAACCAGAACAATATTTCAGTATGCTTTCCAGTTGCTTCAAGAAATGTTTCATTTTTGATTAACTATGACATTAAAATATAATCATGCAAGTATCAGGGTTTCTGAAGCTTCCCCTAAAACATAAAGCCAATTCTTATGTTACTGTATTTATACACAATCTTCTACAAGAACCTGGAGGAAACTTGGCATGAATCCTCCCATAATCTTTGTAGTAGCTTTCTCATTTTATTCCTGTAATAGACATTATCCACTCATCCTGTGTAGTTCCAGCTGACGTATATATCAACATATTTATTATCTCAGGCACAAAGAAGCTGCAATTTTCTCCAGTAGCTTCGGAATGGCAGTGACCGATCTGCTTCTCTGCTTTGTAAACATCACATCAGAACTGGTGAATAGAGGTTAACAATGTAATTTTGCAGATGTTATGATGAATTTCTTACTAGTGTGAGAAGTCACCTGGAAAAAGCCCAGAAATAGTAATTTGCAAATGCAGTCAATGAAGGCCACTGTCACAGACTGTTGAAGTGAGGTGGGAAATGGAGACTGTGGAAGCCTTTTGTAAATGAGGATCAGTGGCATATGTTTTGTAAAGAGGAAAAGGAACCAGTAAACAATGTAAAATCTAATCCTTTTCAAATTAAAGGAGATAAGGAAATATTCCTTGCAGCAGCACTGTCAGTGCAGGAAAACCAGGGCAAGAAATCCAGGAAGAGATGTCAGAGATAGAGGGGAAAAAAGTGCAATTTGGACAGAACACCTGGACTGGTGGATAGAACTCTGCCTTGTTTGTACAAAGGGACACAGGAAAAGGAATGTGAAGGAGTGTACTCAGGGCAAAGTACTGAAAAGAGAAGAGTTTCTGGATTCTGGAAGGTTTTCTGGATTCCTTTCAGAAGAAACTGAGGAAATATTAGAGTGGATAGGGGAGACCCAGGACAAATGACATTTTGTAAGCATATGTTTTAAATAATTGCCATTAGTATTTCTGATCATGAACACTCATTCCTAATGCTAATTGGCAAAGACAACACAGAAAAAATAAAGATTAAAATATATCTTTGCCCTTTAGCAATTTTTTGGCATTTTATGCTTTGGGTCCACAATGCTTCATTAGACCCTACAATTTCCTTTAAAATAAGCATACAGGCTTTATTAGTAGCTTTTCCTACAGTTGAAATGCCTATGAATAGCAGTAATTTGCTGTAATTGTTTTAGAAACATTTCCAATTTTCAGCACAGTTCTGAATATATGTGACAGCTGGAATTTAGCTGACTTCTAAAACGTAAACAAATTGTGTTTAAAACTAACACAGACAGACTCCTGTATCCAAGAAAAGGTAATTGAAATTAGCAGTGACCTGAATATCTTAGTCTTGGTGATGTGCATCCAGGATTTACAGCTTGGGTTATTTCTTTGACAGCAGGGAACATTGATGTTACAGCACGGAAAGGACCTCTTGTGGCATAAATCCAAAACGTTGGTAACCCAAAGTGTTGTCTATTGTCATTAAAATGAAACAGCGTTAAAAAATCTACTTTGATGCAACTATTGCCACTTTTCAGAGTTGCTGGTAACAAGATTATGCAATTGCTGCTGAGTTAGTCTGCTCAATGAAGAAGCTTGTTGATTTTTTCATAATGAAGGAAACCGCAGAGATGTATGTGTCGAAGCTTCTAAATTGAAAGCAGGGCTAATTGGATTGGGAAATAAAGACGTCATGGCTTCCTCCCTGCTTCTCCAGTTTGCTGAATTCTCTGCTGTTACTGCCAGAATGCAAAGCCAGCACTAAAATGCTGAGGGGCTCAAGATCCCTCCCTCTTATTTTGATACTACATTGGTATCTGGTTTCTACTGCCTTCCAATCCATGTTATCATTTTTCATTTTCTCTTTTTTTTTTGCTCTAAAGAGTATTTTCTTTTTTGCGCAGCTTATTTTCCCCTGTGCACAACCTTGCTTTCCCCATAGGTTACATTTATATTCTAAACTCTTTTCTCTTCAGTATATTTTGCAAAATGGGAATTTTCTTTTCCTTTTGTTTAGGTTTCAGCACACACTTTAAATATATTTTTGCTCTTTTTTCACATTTTCTTACTCCTTTCTGACCAAAACACTTTTCAAAGTAGTTTTCCCTATAGTCTTTGATGGAGAATATCTCTAGAGATATCAGCATGCTGAAACAGTTGTTTCCAGCATTCTTGGAGGAATTGAAAAATATGCTACAAAATATGTTATATTTTTTCATTGATGATTTTTGATGTTTTATTGCTGCCATTGCTAATAGATTAACTAGATTGGGTAAAAATAAATTTCTACTAGTGACAGAGAACAGATTTCCAGCCATGATGGCTGTGGTTTAGACCCCTTTCGCAGTGATGCTACACATTTGTTGAGTTAGTTATGTATAAGAAGTGTTTGTCATCTAAGTCATGACAGGTGGTGATAAAAGATTATTTTTTTCGTGTTGTTATGGATTTCTTTCTATCTAAAGGGGTGGAGGAAGACTTTTGGGGAATGGATGTGAAGTGAAAACATGGTAAAACTGGATATTAATCCACCTGTTGTGAATTATGCAACATGTGCCTGTAAGTGGCAGTGTCAGGAGCTGGAATTTTGGAGGTGAACCTTATGGTGGTGTGTGATATTTCATCCACTGCAGTAAGGACAGAATAAACTGAATGATGGCTGCAATACCCTTGTCTTCCTTTTGCCTTTTCAAAAATTTATGTTTTTTCCCATTTTTAGACAAACCTTGTGAAGCTGCTTTTGATACACTGGGCAAATCCCAATCTTCTCAACTGCAATAACGAAAAGCCTTCAGGTAGGTGAAAACCTGTACACATTTTGCATGCGCTAATTATCATGAAACTGTCTTTTCCCCTTTTTTATTTGCTTCATCACACATGCATAGACACACATGCATGTGTGTATATATATGTATATAAGAATACATATGCACAGTGTATATAATGTAGACAATTACATATACATATGTATATGTGCATATATGTTTTTTGTATGGTGTTTAAAACTGCTAGTGATAATTACGCAGGATACTACACCACATGATGTAACTTTATTGCAGTTTTATTCCTCATTTATTCTCAGCTATTTTTCTCCCTCATGAGTTTTTCAATGCATTTAGACTTTCTTGGTGACTTTTTTTCTGATTTTTTTTCTCTCTGCCTTGACTGATCATAGTGCATGGCTGCAGGCAGCCATGAATCGGAATCCCTGTAGCTGCTAAATAACCACAAACTCAGCATTCAGTTTTCAAATTTAATATTAACTGTTTCCCACAGTATAAGGTACTTCCCTAGTTAGCGAAGTGACTTAGAGAACTTAAGAGACCTTAAGCACTAGCTTTAAAGGAAATGGGATCATGGACTATTTCAGGTTGGAAGACACTTGAGATTATCTGATCTAGTCCAGTGATCAAAGCAGAGCGAACATCAGTGATGCTAGATCATTTGGAGAGAAAAAACAGATGCTTATGCAAACTCCCAGGCCTAGCGTAAAATGAACAGAAGCCCAGGAGTATAGAAGATTGAGCAGTGATTCTGTCAGATTAGGAGGAGAAAATCCCTTTGTGTAATATACTAAAATATGTTATGGTTCAAAACAGTGAACCATACTCTGAAAATACTCTTTGAAACTGCACAACAACTTTTGAAACTGCACAACAGCCTCAGGAAGGTCCTTTGTGATTAGCCAAATGCCAGTTTATATTTGGCTAAGAGACTGTGGACCAAACTAAGAATGGTCCACATGTACTTAACAAAGTTAATTGCCTGCAAATTTAGCTGATTTTACTGCTTTTGTGTGTACAGTATTTATATGTCAGTTTTGAGGTTTTGAGAATTATTGCAACAATTCTTTTCATTTTACAAAATGCTTATCTAGCCAGATGCTTAATCTTAACCTGATCTAGAGCTTTGAATTGAAGGGAGGTTTTCTGTACTATTCTCTTTGGCCTGATATCTTGCCATTTCAATGTCTTAGATATTGCAGCTTCTGAGTTTATTGAGGAAATGCTTCTAAAGGCTGAAATTGTCTGGGAGGAAAAAATGAAAGATCCTTTATCTGTTTCTACTTTATCTCAAGAAGAGCCATATGAAGAGATCATCCATGATCTGCCTATGCTTTCCAATAAACTGTAAGTGTTTCTTGTTAAAAGAAGTGATACACTGAGGCCAGATTATTGTTCAAATTCTGTTTGATGGGTCAAGTAAATCTTCCGTTTGGAAGAATTCCCTTTTGTATTTGCATCTCTCATCTCTTTTTGTCAACTTTAATTTTATACATGCGGTCCATGAATAATATACATTGTTATTATTGCCAGCAAAAATAGCCAGGGCTTTCTTAGCAGAATTATTACAGGTTAATACTGTAGACCCAGTACTATAAGGTAGCTAGGAATAATTTAATAAAACTACCATTGCAGATGAAAGAAGAAGATGCAAATCCTAAAAGTAAAAATAATATAAGCAATAACAGATAAAATGATAGAACTTTGGACTGTTACAGAATTGTGATTAGATTTGTACTGTGTGAAGTGCAAGTGTAATTACATAGAATTCAGCAGCATGAACTTAAAATTCAGTATTGAAGTGAACATAGAGTCAATATCTTAAATTTTAATTCTAATTTTTGACCTTTTCCTATGTTTTTACAAATCTCAAGACTAACATGGTACATCAACAGAAGTGGAAGCTGTATATGAAACAGGAATGGTAGTTTATGGTAGTACAGGACAGACTGATTTCTCATTTCCATATATTGTGATCTGTGAGAATTTTAAAAGTTTCAGATAATTTCTTCACACACTGTGCAACTACTTTGTAATTCAAGGCTGTTGGTTGGGTAAGCTTGTGAAATATTGTCATTAATTTTCCTGTGTTGACCACCAAAACTTATTTCAGAAGCAAATTAAACAAGAAATCATTAAATTTTATGCATAGGGATGGAGAACATATATTTGCTTTTATTTTATATTAGTTATATTTTATGGTCTATTGAGAGTATTTGGAATACATTAAAATATGGAAGAAATAAGCAATTGTTGTGAAATGGTCCATCTGTTGAATTCACAACTCCATCAGATCTATGCATATTTCATCCATATTTAATGCACCCAGAACAACATTTTTTCAGATGGGTGATTGTTAGTCACAGCAATGTGCATACCTGGATTTAGAACATAACTGCTTATGAAATTCCTTGCTTCTTATACTTGTCAATTGCTTGTGAAATGAACAGTCCTCTAGTCTAACCACTGTTAGAATATCCAAAACCATAATTTTGAAAATTGTGTTACTCTCAACAGTTTTAAAGTAAGTTAGAAGTTGAATTCTGAGGTATAAAAATAAGGCAAATTTGCAAACAAACAAACAAAAATAACAAGAACAAAACACCCTATTTTTAATTATTGGTAAATAGTTTAATATCAGAAGTATATTCTCTTGTGACATTATAATGATGTCTATCAAACTGTCCTACTGAATGGAAAAATGAATGAAACAGATGAATGAAACAGATTTACATCTGGAATCTCACCAAGCATCCTCTGTAGGATCTATTGTCATCTTACTCCCACTCGTGTGCTTACAGCTAGACTTGGAGTCTAGCTCCAAGCTTAAACAGCTTAAAGAGCCTACATGAGAACACAGCAGTAAGTCAAACCAAAGGTCTGTTTTGCTCAGTGCACTGACATCAACAGTGCTTCATTGCAGATGTGTAGAGGGAAAACATATGGCTTTGGTAAGCTTGAAGTAGTCCCTGTTCAGTACATACATTTTCCAGACTTTTAGCACTATTCGACCCAGGATTTTCTTTGCACTAGCTAGCTCAAGTCCTGTTACCAGTGCAGAAGGGCACCAAAGGCCTTGATGGTCCTTGTCCCATTCACAACCCAGTTGTGACTACTGAAAATCTGGAAAACTGTGGATAATCCATACAACAATATCCGTATATTTTCAATTTGTTTTGAAGCAGTATGTGTCGTGTATAGTCACCTGAATATCGGGCAACTTTTCAAGGTAGGTCAGCTCAGCTCTGTAGCAGTAAGCTTGTTCAACAGTAGAAAACAAAACCTGACATCTATTTAAGGTATATTGAATCGCGTGTTCTCCAGTGTCTGTTTCTCTCAGCTGGTTCTGGAGGCAGCTATATGACTTAATTCAAATAGATTCCCACCTTTTCAATGGCCAATGGTGAAAGAAAAGATTCCCTTGCTCGCGGTCTATTAAAGTAGCCCCTAGACAGTAACGGATTGAATTAGGATGAAGATGAATTTGTCTGTGCCATTCTTGCATACCGAACAGCACTTTTTTTTTGTACTACAAAGAGGACCACATAATAAAAGCCCACATTTAATCTTCCTTTAGTCTATATTGCATCCACAGTAAATGTTAGCTGCATTTGATGTACCTTGATGTACCCCTTGATTTAGGGGTAAGCAAAGTTTTGGTGTTTACTCTCCTTGCATACTTTTTAGTCTGCAGTGGTAGTTTTACAAGACTTAATATAGCTATGTGCTGTGGGCATATTTGAATCTAGCTGCTAAACTCACTTCTAAAGCAGAAGAAAGCTGTGTTCAAAAGGGGACCCAAAAATGATGAACAAACATTGTGAATAGCTTGTGCTGTGTCAACAAAACCTAGTTTGCCTTGTTCTAGATTAAATTACAGTATCGATTTCTGGAGGGACACTATGGAATAGATGAACTAAAAGTCAATATTTTTGCTCAGTTAAAAATAAAAATCAGTTGTCAGTATATCATTTTTCTAGGTTATCAAGCATATCTAGTTTCCTTTAGGCAACCCATCTCAACTTCTGTTACTGTGAAGTTGTAATCCCAGACCTAGAATACTGTCTTCTTGTAGTTCTTAGCTCCTGAGTCTGTTTGTCTGTGTGATTTAGGAGGCATGCACTAGGAAGACAGTTGTCAGGAAATGCATTTTAGCAGCATCTCATGATAACAATTTACAATTTAAGGTCTCATATACCTAAATGACGTCTCATACACCTAAAAATCAAAATGTCTATTCCTCCATATTGCATTATAGATTTTTATAGTAATATATGCCAGTAGTAACAGTACTCCCCTTCTTTAAATAAGATTAGCCTAGATAACTCCCATTCCTGCCTATTATGCAACATTGTTTTGACTCAAGCCTCCCTTTGTGATTAATTATCTATTAATTATCTATTAATTATCATTTAGGATGGCAGTTCATGCTAATTCGTCTGCTTGCATTAACATAAAATCTTCTTTTGCACTGTCCTCTCTAGTGGAATTTTCAATGGCACTTCTTGACTTAATCTTGTGACTAATAAAAGCATTTATGACCGCTAAAGGTTTATTTTAAGCCATTCTGTTTCCTGGAAACATTTATTTCAATTTGTTCTATTTTTCATGATGCCTTCTTAAACCTAAGTCAAAATCAACCATTTGAGTGATTTTTTTTTCTTTTGTAATTATTCACATTTTTGTTGTAATATGAATTAAATGCTAGCATTTCCATCACCTGAAGCACTATTAATGTCCTACAAACACAACAACTATTGTGTTGTGGTACACAACAAGTTAATTAATATATTCATCTGTACATCACTACTTGGAACGCTTTTTTCTGTTTTTCCAGTATGACTTTTTTTTCTAGTAGAAAACTATTTGACCTTGATTTCCTGAAATGTTTTGTTTAGGTATTTTATCTCTGTTTAAGACTGTACATTTCTGAAATTGTGTCTGCACTTTATTTCTGATGCAACTAGCAGGTCTTAATCTGAGTTGAAGTCAGTGTTAGCTGTGGGTCCTGCTTATGTGAGTCCTTATTTCATTAAGGTCAACGTAATTGTTTATAGTTCAGCGTATAGTCCATACTTGAATGTATATGTATAATCCAAGGTTTATTATAACCAGTGATAAGAATCACATAACTTAGAGTAAAACTGAGATTTAAAAAAAAAAAAAAAAAAAAAAAAACAGCGATTGGCATTTAGGACTTATCCCATAGTGGAATGCACCATTCCCATATTCTCACATTTACTCGATGGTTCCTGTCAAAGAAATTGTGCGTGCATCATGGCAAAGAGCTGCCCTGGAATTGTCTCATTTGCACTCTCAGACCAGAAGATTGTTTCTGAAATATTTATGCACTCAGCTTCTGGAGTTAATTCCTTCCTAGTTCCTGTCGATGTACAACACAGCAAAAATCGTCTAAGATTTTTGCATTGTTGTTTTTCCGAAGTGTTGTATAATCTGAGCATCAATAGGGAAAACATTGCCATTTGCAGACCGAATATATGTGTTTGTCTATGTGTATGTGCTGTTTTTTTTACTATATCACAAACTCAAAGCAACTTATATTCTACGTAAAACATAACTTGCATATTGATTTTTATTAAAAAAAAAAAACTTGAGATTTTATTTTTTTTAACTGCAATGTCAATAACCCTATTGAAATATTTTGAAATACATTACTTTTCAAAATACTATCATGCAGATTAATTATGTGTTTTAAATTCAGTTTTCAAATTGCCTATTGATTTGCCAACCCAGCACTGTCAAATGCGAACCCATGGATATTCTGCTTGGTGTGCTGGGTTCTGCTTTAGAACAGATATGCGTAAAGGTGCATTTGAAATCAAAGTGTTTTACTGAGTCCTCTATGTCTTTGAGTACAGACCAACCCATATGAACGGTTTTTGTCTCTAACCTTTTTCCCCGCTATTTCGATAGGGAACAGGTTAGTCTCAGCCCTGAATTATATCTTGGTTCAGTGTTTGTTCCCCGCACATTTGGGAATCTTTTGTTTGCCTGACCCCGCCGGAAGGAGCGTGATTGCTGTATTGATTCTCTCTGCAGAAATCCCCTGGCTTTACCGATTGCCAAGCAGGACAGCTTGCTGGAGAAAGACACAATGTTCAAAGATGCAGCTAAAGGTTTATGCAAGCAGCAATCTCAAGATGGCACATCTGAGAACGTCGCGGTGAACGGTCCCACCAAGCTTGAGCAGGTAATGCATGCAGGTTTCTGAAATGCTGCTTTGTGCTTAGGCCTGGAGAGTGCAAATTTAGTGATCAAGGAAGCCTAAGAACACAGTGATTTATATTTTCCCTCTCCACACGGCAGTAGATTTGCACTGTCGGGGAGAGCCTCGCCTCCTTGATGACTCCCCCACAGTGATCGCGATCTCGGCCCTGCAGACGGCAGCAGGGCCAGGGCCAGGGCCACAGCAGGCAGGGGCTGGGGGAAGGTCACCTTGTCCTGGTGGCTCCTCAGCTTTGGAATCTCATCTAGCACTTACATTCCTGTTCAGGAGGGACCAGTTTCTCAGTTGGCAGAGGTTAATATATTTTAGCTCTTTGGAGGAAAAAAACAATCAAGCAAACAAACCACCACCAACAAAAACCTAATTACTTCAAGAAATAATCCAGTAAACTAGAGAAATCATCATTGCCTTAACTTTTACTTTTAATGTTCCTGATATGAAATCATAGAGGTCAGATGAAGGATTAAATGAGATTTTTGCCATGAGAGCCCAATTCCAAAACTGTCTTTTCTTACTTAGCTGAAGGCAAGATGATAGCTTCCCGTATTTCTCAAGTTGAAAATATCAGCTTTTTTTTTTTTTTTTTTTTTTTTTTACATAAAATAGATGTCAGCTGGAAAAACTGCCCTTTGTCTCTTAGGTTTCTTTTTTTTCCAATGGGCTCTTGCTATTTTTTTTTGTCAAATTTATTGGCAGTCTCAGTTTTTATGGAACAGCAAGATACACCATGTTGCTTTGTAGTGCTTTGTTTCTTCCAATCTCATCTCTTTCAGAATTAGGAGTTAATGTTCACAAGCTGACCCTAAGAATCGAGAGACAGTAAAAAATATCATAGTTAAAGCAAAGCAATCAAGACCAAACTTTTTGGCTGGTTTGAGTATTCTTGTTCATGTCGCAGCAGCTTTTTTTGTTGCCATATGAGAGAAATTGATATTATTCTGTGCTATTTGGCATTCATTCTGAACTATTGGTAAATACCATTATACCTACATATATGTATAACATGCAGACATGAATTTTCAGAGCTAATTTTTCCAAGTAGCACATTTTATTATTCTTTCATTTTTGTTGTATTTTATTACTGTTTATTATTGAGAATTGAAATTTTTATTTATTGCTGATACCAGCAGAAAACCTTGAAGAACCGCTCTCCCTTCAATCCCATATCTCTTAGATATACTAATTTTAATGACATTCACTATCATTTATCCTTACCAGTTGCATTCCAAACTACATTCAGTGTAATTATGTTCTGTTTAATTTTTCATTAGGATATGTGGAATCATTACTTGGATTTTATGTTCATATATTATTAAAATGGATTGGCATGATATTCCATATGCTTTATGTCAGAAATATCATACATGCATAGGCAATATGGCATGCAGATGAGGCCCTTATTGAGGGATCAGAGAGAAAATTTTTATCTTATTACAACTGAAACATGTATTTTTAATACAGAACGCTCTAAACTTTTTTGACTTGGAGAAAAATAACTGCTCAGATTTATATGCAGCTTCTTTTTTATTACAAAAGAATGAAAAAGAGCTTTAGCAAAACATTATTTCTCATGAAGTAAGGTTTTTATTACATGAAATTTAAGAGATCAAGTGACTACATTGATGAAGCATTTTTATTCTCACTTGGCTTATACTAGTTTTTTTCTAGGTAAAAGCTATTCTTTGATCATCTGTAATTTCAAGGTCTGTGCTGCCAAACAAAGAAAGCACTATGAATAATTCCCAGAATTTTAGCATAGTTGGCAATTTTCTTTTCCTCACAGCTGGGAAGGCCTTTTTTTTTCTGATAGTAGATTGAAATCGCTGGCCTGGAATTGAATTATGTGCTTCATTCTGCAAAGAAAGATAGATTAAATATTTTCTTTTCCTTAATTAGGTCATTCTTTTTTTTTTTTTTCAATATTTTGTCTTTGGCACATAACTCTTGTTTACATATTACTGGCCACATAAACTGTGTGACCAAGTATCCCCTGGTGCCCTTTTTTATTGTTTCAGTATCACTTACCACATACACAGGGGACATCAGTGTATATCACAGTACTGCATATAAAACCGTGAATGCATACTTATTTCAAGGACGCAAGTAATTAAAAAACAAAAATCACTAGAGATTATTAACTGAGCAGATTGTGAATGCTCGTAAGTATATCTAATTTAAATGTGTAAACAGAAATCTTCATTGTTAGCATTAAAAGATCTCAAAACTAATCACTTCCTGAGATGTAGTTATATCAGAATTTATATTGTTTATATGATTATTTTTCTTTTATGACAGTCTTCTAAAATATGCATCATGTTACTGTGATAGCTAAATAGAAGCCGCAAAGGAGAAAATAGAAAATACGCATCTGTGCTCTGAGGAGGCAATGAGGAGAACAGAATTTAAAAGTGCCCTCAAATAAATTATTAATAACATAAATAGTGTTTATGCCTAGGTCAAATCGTTTGTGAGTTAAATGCATTTGGTATATCTTACTTCTCATTCTGCTATTTCAGTTTAAATTAAGCTTTTAGCTTATCTACTTGCTTATGGAGTTTTCTGTGAATTTTAATGTAATGAGTTTGTTAAAAAAAATGCATCACCAAACCCTAAACTTTGCAGAAAGATATGTTGGTTTATTACCTATATATATTACCTATATATATTACCTATATTATAAAATAAAAGAAGGCAGCGCTTGTTGCCTGGTTTAGGGCCACCATTTTCAATGGCTCTTTAACATCATATATTATGTAGTGCGTGCTGTATAATATAATTGATGTCCAAACCTCTCTTGTTTACAAATAAAGACATAGTTCCTTTGTTTCCAGTCTAGTATAGATCTTTATACAAAGTGAAAGCTTCAGAGGTTGAATTATGAGAATCTTATTTTATGGCATTTGGTATGGGAGTCAGACTTTTGGTATGAAACAAGAGAGTAAGATGTGTATAGGTGACCTGGATTTGTTTCTGCAAATGAGTTGAGCCCTCTTCTAAGTGGGGAGGCCATAGGCTACTGCTTATTATTTACTTCCTCTGTGTGCAAAGCTTTAAAAAGTACTTGGAAATTCTTTTGTGCATTTTGTTCTATTCCAATGTTCATCATTAAAAGGAAATGTCTTTTTTTTTTTTTTTTACCAAGTGGATTTTTTATTTTCTAGCTAGCCTTGCATCTGACAGGCATGATAAAAAAAGCAAAAAATGCCATCTTCTGTGTGACTGAAAAATCTACACTCACTTTCGGGGGATGAAGAATATACTTCTAGATGGGCAGACAGAATGACGTAGACCATGGTTTCTGTCTATCCGTCCTTGGAAATGGAAAATACAGATATTTTAAAAAGAAAACAAACATTTTCCAACTGGGTTAAAAAAAAAAAAAAAAAGAACGGGGGGATTAAGAAAGAATAGTAATAGTAGCATTTTGATAGTTCTTACTGCTCCACTTTTCTGAATCTTCTGAAAAAGATAGGTCAATGAAATGAGGGCAGTGGTGAGGCACGTGAGAAGCAAGCTCATTGTGAAATATTCAGCTGGCCTATATGCAAATCTCCACAACTTATGTGGGCAAGTAAGTATATTTTACAGGTATATTCAAAAAATTAGGTAAGATAAATTTAGTAAATTAACTTCTTGACTTGATTTGTTTTCCGTAATCTAAAAGTATGAACTGAGAACCCAGCATAGTTGCATACTGAGAGGAACCCCAGACCCTTTGCTGCTCTTATTCTGTAGGCTTCAAAAGCAAACAGATTTGTTCTATTTCTAGAGCCTTTGTCTATTCTTATCTCAAACTTCTTCAAGTAATTTTAAAGAGAATCTCAAGTCAAGCTGAAGTGTGTTGATGAAGTGTGAGGAAGCACTGGTGCTTAATCTTTTGTTGAAATTTGAATATAAGAAATTAGGTTAAAATTTCCAGGAAAAATGTGGTGGTGGTGAGGTGGGAGTCTTCACTTGATCTACCTAGATTGTACATTTTATAGATCTCCCAGTTTAAGGGGTTTTGTTTGTTTGTTTGTTGCTTGCCTAGTTCAAGTTGTCTAGTTCAACATCTACTGCAGGTGGAATGCAGATTTGATGTCTGCCTCTCCCCTCTTCATGGCTGCATGGAAAAACGTTGAAAAAGCTCCTGCAGATATTCCTGCTGCTGCATGCACCTGAGGCTTGCAAATACCAATTTAACAGTCAACAACTCTTGACTGTTGGCAGAGCTGATAAAAAAAGGACACAGCTTTCTATGAGGACTTTTTCTCTTTGCTCATATACTTATTTTAAACACTCTTTTTTTTTTAATGGAATTTATTTTTCTTTAGAGATCTGGTAGGAAGCTATTAGAGCCTAGAGCAAATTTTTTCAGTCCTTGTAACATTCTGAAGGTGGTAGATTTTTGAAGCCCCTAATTTTGGTAATATAAAGTGTAGGGCTACTTACAATTAAAAAAAAAAAAAAAAAAGCAATGGTAGCTGTATTTTTCTTTAAGTGGGGAAATGAATAGAGGTGTGTCCCTTGCAGCCAAAAGGCACTGCAAGGGCCGTGGAACTGCAGGATCAAGGAGCTAGCAACTTCTGGTACATATACCTTTCCTCTGGAAGGAGCTTCATGCTTCCTACACTTTACTTAGAGTTACTTTTACTCTACTTGGCAGTTTCTTTGGAGTGATTGATCTGGCGTCTGTTCTGCACAGAGTTGATATTTGACAGACTATTTGTATTTCTCTCTTTGTAGAAGAAAGAAGATTTCCGTATTTGTAGCTTGGGTTGCACCATTCCAACACATGAATGGGAGTAAAGGTGGTGATATATTTAAATAGAAAAAAAAGAAGAAAAAGAATGTTTTATCTCACAAAGACCAGTGGTTTTGTGTTTGGAATGTTTGGTGTGGGATGCTTGTTGTTTTCTAGGCAAAATACTTCTATTAAGGATGCCATCTGTTTAATGTCTGTTTCTTGATACTAATAATAATACTCCTATTTTTTAGAAGCAAAATATTCATAGGACCAAAGCTGTAAGCTTTAGAGAATATATAAAATCATATCTGATTCATCCTGCTTGTTTACTACTACAAGATCCCAAGTGTTTGCTCACAGTTGCCTGATGTAGCATGGGAATTAATGTCTGTATGTTCCAAGAACCTTGGAACAATAAGCCAAAGTGACAATGTTAGTCTTGTTTCATTGAGGTGAAAGATGAAAATACTCAGCAGTATCACTGACAAATTTAGGAAGAGAACCCAGAAGGTCATGTTCTCCAAATTAGGCTGTGAAGCCATGAAAACTGCATGGAAGTTCAGCAGGTCAGGATCAGGTGCCTGGTATTCTACGTCTCTGTGCATAGTTGTGGTCTGCTCCTTGCCATGAGCAACCTCTTGCTCCCTCAGAAATCTCCCCAGAGTTCTTGCTGCTTCCATCCCTGCTCCCTGGGAAGGAGCGCTATCTGCCTTTCTCCCAGGCATTTCTTCTCCTTATCCAGAACAATAGAGCAAATATTTCTTCTCAGCGGTCTATCTCGAAAACGTACTACAGAGTACTTTTGCAGTAAAATTCAAATCGTTCTACCATCTGTCACATGAGAATTTGCTATTTCTAAGTGTTGTGCTGACATGCAAAAATACTTTCCTTTGGGCTGACATGAAAAAAAGAAAGTTTTCAGTGTGGATCATAATTTATAAGCTCACTGCTTGGCATGTGACTTTATTTTGTCTTTAATCGCATTTCCCTTATCACTGACTCTTTTTACTTCTGTGTCCAAATTTGTCTTTTGGTAATTATTTTTATTTCCTTAATATTTATTTTGTCTTGCAGGGCTTATATTGTCCCTCCTACATCTAAAAAATACTCTTTTCATTCGCCAGTTTTGGCTAGAGTAGGTGCTTCTGAATCCCATCTGGTTTCCTTGACAACATGATTACTCCTGCTTATTAACTTGCGTTTATCCTGCAGAAAAAAAAAAAAAGTCTATTAGAATTTTAAATTCTCTATGATGAAGAGTAATATGAGAGCTTTGTTCAATATTTGTCAATAAATAGTTTACAAGTACATTAGCTTTTATAGTCTTGATTTCTTCTGCCATAAACAGTTAATGAAGAGAGCGGGAGAATTGCACTTGAGCTGGGAACCTTTATGGATTCAGGGATGGTAAATGGCACTCAAGTAGAGGTCTGTGTTCTTAAAAGCCCATCAGAGTCATTCAATTTTACACCTTAGCATTGATGATGGTGTTTAATGTGCTTCTGTTGCTTAATATTAACAACGTGAGGAGTGACAGCTTCCTGGTTTTCCACTGCATTTTTCATAAATTTCCAGAAATTCTAGTCTTATACTTGAGGTTAGAACATTGCAATACAGGGAGGCTCACTGGTTGTGAAGTTATTTCGTTTCTCTATGTAATTTTTCTTTTCCAGATTAAGCTAATGCCTCCAGCCCCTAATGACGACCTGGCTTCTTTGAGTGAGCTGACAGACAGCAGCCTGCTTTACGAGATTCAGAAGCGCTTCAATAATAATCAGATATATGTGAGTTGTTTGGAAACTGCCACTGCATTGTTACTATTCACCTGGCAATGTCAGCTTTCACAAACGAACAAACGAGAGAATAGGAAGAACACAATTACTGTCATAATTATTATTAAGGACACTTACCTGGCCAGGACCTATGACTAACATTTAAATGGCACGTGACATATGCATAACATTTCTCAAGCTTACTTAGGATTATCAGATTTAGTAATCAGATATAAAAAAATGGAATAATGCTTCAAATAGGCTTGGAAAAAACAGTGCGTACGTTTTTTTCTTTCACAGAGAAAATCTATTGATAAAATGGCATGGGCTCAAGTAATCTTTTCTATCAAGCTACCAAAAGATTCCTCCATAATAGAGTATTGTTGGTGTATTTTTAACTGAGCATGTGATTACTGGAAATTGAAAACAAGGAATTTAAGAATTAAATATCAGCAAGTGAGATTTGTTTTCTCATTATCATTTCCTATCTTCCACAACAAGTCATTCTCTCTGTACTGTTACTCATTTAGATACCAAATGAAAGAAATCTAAGGAGACTTCTCTAAAGCACATTTCTGCTTTTGACAAATTAAAAACAGGAAACATTTAGGTAGGTGTAGATAGCTTCTGCATAAAAACCTGCACATGAAAATTTTGGTATCCTTGTTCATAATCCCGATTTCTGGTTATTGAACAGCCAGGTTATCTGCAAATGTGAAAAATGCCAATTTGTTTTAAATGTATGAGTTGTATGCAGTGTTCAGACTAAAGGAATACAGGAACTTGCATCTTTGAGTGATTTGGTTTACAGTCTTAGACTGTAGTTGGACTCAGTTCCAAATAGAAGTCCTCCTTAGCACTGCCTGGCCTATGCATCATGAAGCTTAAGGAAGTTCAGCCCTACGGAAAATGCAAAATTGAGATCAACTTGGGTGAGAAAGAAAAAAATATGTTACACCACTTCAGAGTAGATCCGTTATAGAAGGGAATATTTACCACCTCCGAAACCCAAAATATTTCATTCTGAGGATGGGTTGTTCGCATGCTAGTTTGCTGTCTTTTTCAAGGATAGAGGCCAGGAATTTTTCATTTTCCATTCTAAGAAAGAATGTGATATAGCAGCAGTGAAGTGCAGCAGGTGAAGGGTTGGAGGGGTGAGAAGTCTAGTGTCAACGGTGAACTACATGTTTGTATTTAAGTTTGTCATTCAAGTATGAATATGAAATAGTAAAACATTGGCAACTTTGGAATGGGTGAGTAATTTTAATGCAGAAATATTTATAAATGTACCAATTCCTTTGGCTTATTCCACAAGCAACACATTTTAATGTACCGTTGCATAAGTAATTTCAGCATTGCTACCTTCTATCGTCTATCCCTTAATAAATTTATTGAGGAGCTTGTGTATGTGATAAGGATGTCACATTTTTGTAATTTAACAAATGGTGAATTACAAATTAACTTTCTAACAATAATCTAACAATAATATATGCAGTGCCATTCTTCTATGCATAATTCTGTACTATGAAGAACTCAATTTTGTTACAAAAGGAATAATTAATGCTATCTGAATTGTAAATTTGGATCTTCATTTTAAGTTAGGAATTCAAAAAGCCCTGAATTCTCAAATTATACTTGATATGTTGATAGCTAGATTTAAGTTGCTTTTACCAAAAGTCTTTTCTGAAGAAAACCATTTACACTTTTAAGGAATTAATTTATTACCTAAGAAAGCAATTATATCTTTTTTTTTTTCAGACCTACATTGGTGATATTCTGCTACTTGTGAACCCATTTAAAGAACTTCCTATTTATTCTACCATGGTAAGCATTGCCTGTTCAAAATGTTACAGCATGGACCTATTTTAGTGCTTTCATATTTGTGGGTTTTTTAGTGTTTTCATATTTGGCATACCAAAACCCCCAAACTAACATACATGCTCATTTTTATGTTGAGAGTTTAGCATCTCCCTTTAATATTTTAGCAGAAGGAGTATTGATTTCTTTAAAAATACTAGTATTTTTGCTCCCCATGTCTTATTTGTAGACCAGACACCTTCCTACATTTTTTTGTTTGTTTTTTTTTGTTTTGTTTTGTTTTTGAGCAGTAGCACTTTAAAAATATTTTGTGCTCGATAGATCTTGCCCTTGGTGGCTTCTGCCAATGCCAAACTTCAATCTTGCAGGAAGACGCAAGTGTATTTCACGCACTGCTTGTTTGAGGTCATGGTTCCTTCCCCCTCTCCTCCCACTCTCCCTAAATGTAATTAAGGGAGTTGCAAGATGGTAACTTCAGAAAGGCTCAGACTTGGTGTCTGTGCTCCATCCCAGCTGTTGGATCAGGCTCCGTAGAGGCAGCGAATCAGGAGCGCTCAGCGGGAGCTTAGCTGTGCTCTAGGCCAGTGGTACCGAGCTGCTGTGTCTGCCAAGGGCAGATATGTGAGATGAAGACTGGTTCTTCACAGAGAGCTTCATCTTTTCAGTACCTATGCACTGGCATGAAATTAAGTGGTCTTGGTAGTGCTCTGTGGGAATAATGTAAATTCAGATTATCTGATCTCTGCCCCATCCTTACTCATCTGCTTCAGAGACAGAGTATTAGCAACTTGGTTTTTCTTCATCTTTGCCCTGAAATCAGGTCCCCTATTTTGGTCAGCAGTGGAAATACTGAGTTTACAAATAGTATAAATAGTTCAAAAATATGGTTAGAAAGCTGTGGCTCTTCGCTATGGCATATGGCTTTGAGTACAATACTAGTAAATAGGAGATAATAGGAAAGAAAAAATAATAGGGAAATAAATAATATGACCTCTGATGGCACTAACTGCAGATTCCAACTTGGGATTTAAAATCTGGGCTGTAGAAATGGAAATCATCCACCAGGTTTTGGGTAATAGTTTTCCTGCCACTGTGTATTTTGCGCTAGATTTACAATGAGTTTGTGCACCGGTGTAGAAGAACTGTATAGAAGAAGAATTTAGCTGGTAGGCTTAAAGTATTAAAATGTTTCCTGAATGTTCACTGCATCTTCTCTTGACCTGTCCATGATAGGGCTGTTTTAGCTAATTATAGTAGGAGACTCTTAATGTTCTGTGACCTGTTCTGGGTCATCTGTGATGGCCATTGCCTTCAGGCTGTCATTATTATCTGCATAGGATTGTGTGTTAGATAGGTATTTTTCAGCTGATCAAAACACAGTTGTAAAATAGCTTTGTTTTCTCTGCTGTTGGTTGCATAAAAGCTCAAATACACGGCAACAGCTTTGGTGGTGTTATATTGCGGTCTGTAAGTATTAGAAGATCTGTGAATTAACGTAGTAAAAACTGATGATGTAAATTCCTCTGTAGACACTGACATGCTATATGATATGGCTCATTTGGTGGTGTTATTCTTTCAGGTATGTGGTTTGTTAACTATCAAAGACTGTGAAGATATATTGGGTTTGACATTGTTTTAAATTCAGGATGAAGCAATGAAATCGTTCAATCATGTAACCTGTTCAATAGTAGCAACATTTTATATTTGCTTTTTTTTTTAATCACTTTGCATTCTTATTGGCAATCTTTAATGTTTTATATTGCATTGACCTCCAATACTTACTTCCAATAGACTTCTAATGACTACAATAAATCATTTTATGAGTAGTTTTTCATTCTAAGGTGGCATAAAGAATCATGCACTAATGAACACTGGTATGTACTACTTCATCTGATGCCATTGCCAGATGATAACATTAATGCGTTTTTACTCTGAAGTACACTACAGCTAATAGGAAGTTGCAGATATCATTTTGGAGATACCATTGTAGCTACTTTGTAGAAACGGCTTGTATTACAGTCATCCTCCTTTGTTACATACGTTCAGTCCTTATTTGTGATTAGGACAAGGCAGAAATAATTTGTTTAAATTTACCTACTAATAAAATATGTAACCTTGCAAAAAACTTGCAACATTATGTAGTGAGAATAAATATGTTAAGTTCTTTCCTGATGGTTTGTGTTATGGTGATGATTCCGTGAGAATCGGTATGGATGTATCCTCTTTTAATCGTGTTTAGTCTTGGTTTTGTAGGTGGTCCCAAGATTAAAGAATTTAGTATCTAAATGAATAATACAGGCATGGGAACAGGTGATAAAAATGCAGAGGTCAATGAGATGGGAATAAATACTACTGTGCTTTCACTACTGTGGGGAAACAGCTGTACTTTGGAGGGAAATTAAATGAAAGAAGAAATGAAATGGAGCTGGGATTCTCTTGTCAACAAGGTAGTAAAGAAGAGTTTTTAGACAGGAGCAAATAAAAACCTGGAAGGGCTGTTAGAGAGAGTGGTTAAAGCTAATCATGAAAAGGAGGAAAATCAGTTGTTCATCTGTTCTCAACTATTTTAGTGTCCCAACCAACCTCTGCCTGCCTCTCCAGAAAGCTCTCGGTTTCTGTGGGACCTGTCTTAATTTTCCAGGCAATGAGGAAGTCTAAAAAAGCTATATAACATGACATGTAAAATTATTTAAGAATATTTGCAAAATGCTAGGTGCTTCTGCTCACAGCCTCATCTAACTCTAACTAAACATCTAACCAAATTCTGTATTTTATTTATTAAATGTATTTATTTTGAAATAACTAATTTGTAGATACTAACAGTATGTAATTTTGCTAAAATCTGTATGTTATTAGTTGAAATAATGTCAGGATATTCTCAGAAAAAAAATGTGGGTTCAGATAACTGCTTTTATCCATACTTAAGCACTGAGGATAATATAGTTTACTACCTGTGTGTATTACATATATTATTCCATATTATACAGAGAAAATACTGTGAAATACTTGTGAAAGACTGCTCTACCATATTAAAGCTTAAGTAACTTTAAACTTAAGCCAGTTGATCTCTATTTTATTTTTTGATAATGGTCATGTTTTACAAGTCAAGTAGGTATTCAAGACATTGAATAGCTATATGCTTGACCTATAAGTAAAGTAACTTAGTAGTTTTATTTTATTTAATCCACAAACCCGTATTATTGATTTCGCTGGTGACATTAGAACTTCTATGTTTACAGCTCTGTTTTCACTGAATTAAACTCTTCACAGATAGATTAGGGGCACCATTTTTATACACACAGAAGTTCTCTTCATCATGCTTAGAGAGCTTTACAAGATACCCAGAATTAGGACATGAAACACAACTAGTTTGAAATGTATTGATCATTGTGTGATTAATTTTCAACACTTTTTTCAGGTCACCCAGCTTTATTTAAGCAACACTGGGAAATTGTGTTCCTCGCTTCCCCCGCATATATTTTCCTGCGCTGAAAGAGCTTTCCACATGCTATTCCAGGAGCAGCGTCCCCAGTGTTTTATCCTCAGGTGAAAATCTCTCTTTATATTAACTAATGTATAACTCTTCTCTTTCAGTTGTTTCCCTCAGGACTCGGCACTTAAGATTTCCAGTTTATTTTTTTCCTTTCACTGATCTTCTGCACACTGATCTCTGTCTAATATGTTAGAGCAAAATGGAACTGAAAAGCTTTAATTACATCTCAAGTTCATAAATTTTCTTGGGGAATTGCCAGTCCATCTAGTCATATTTAATTGGAAAGAAAGAGTTAATGAAAAAGAATCCAAGGCTTCTGGTGTTTGCTTATATAACATTGAACAGGATTAGAAGTAGAATCTAATAAAAATGAAAATAGAAAGTCCTTGAGTAAGTCACAAGCCTCTGAGTTGCGGCAGTGCAGCTGGAGCTTCCACTCTGCCTTGTATACTGTGTGACCTAGAGCTCTTATTATTCAGTTTTCTGGGTTAAGATGCAGTTAAACCACTTCTAATTCATTGTGTTGTTGCAATGACAAATATATTCATGGTGGAGAAAAAAAGTGTTAGAAATCTGCAGTGAAGCAGAATTTCATCCAACTCTGCCAATTTAATGATGGTGAAATTTCCAAATTTGGAAAATTTCCAAATTGAGTTTGATACTAGGATCTCCTAAATCTAATCATTTGCTGCTCTCCCTTGTCTTCTTTTGTCTGCCTGACAGCGGAGTCTGGTGTATTTAATGCAGTTCAAGCAAAGGAAACTTGTTGCTCAGTCATATTGCTATCACTACAGTTGTTGATAATGGCTAAAAGATTAACAGGAGTTTGATGAACTTCCTAAGAGATGGCAAAAAAAAAAAGAAAAAAAAAATCTTTGATTTTGCTTTGACCAGGATTAAAGTCATCACCGATTTGAGAAAACTTGTAATTGCCCTGGATCCACCTTCAGTTATAAGTTGCTCGAATGCCATGAAAAGAGAGAGAATATGATACTCAAATAAATGAAGACTGTTAAATTGTTGTAGAGTTACAAGAGTGAAAATGAACATATGAGTACAATCATATGTATACTTTATTACTGCATTATTTTCATGTACATACAGAATCTTTTGACCATTTGAAGTTCTGTAAATGAAGTCTTCAAATATATCTGAATATTGCAATTAACTGTTTGTTTTAAAATAAGTTTTCATAGTATATTGGTTATGTACAGAACTGATGGATTAGTTGAAGCCAAGTGATATCAATTCTATAACCTAACCAGAATGGAGAATTTGTTACTTAATTATCTGGTGAGCAGTGACATTTGAATGGAGGTGCAAGCAATATAAGGAAATCATTAATGTATGCTCATATTATTTCTTCATCAATATTATGTCTCATTCAACTGAAATAATAGTTAATTTTGAAAAAGTAAGAAAGTTCCTTATGCAGCATATTCAACATTTTCTTCAAAGTAAGTTTTCTCTTCTTGTTCTCTGGGAACATAGACATAGCTGAATGATTATCTTTGAGAGACTGTCTTTAAGTGCAAATGGAGATGAAACAGAAAATTTATTCACATTTGAAAAAAAAGGCTAATTGCTAAATTAAGGATTGTATGGTAGTACACAAAGAGTAGCCTATTCAGTAGTAATTGAGTTTGATACTAGAGAATGTATGCTGGTGATAATTTTATATCAGGATGGATGGCAGGTCACATATTAGGAATCATATACTTTATCTGTCCAGACCACTGGAGCTTATTATAAAGGAGTGAGCTGATGGAGGATGCGGTAGGAGAGTGTCCTGCTGATGGCATTAGCACTTCGCCAGACATCTCTGTTTCATATCAAGGCAATCCACAGATTTAAAATCCTGAAGTATCCTTTGCCTGCATTTTAGTTCGATCTAAATGTTAATATGAAAATGGAAGTTGAATGACACGAATCTGGCACTTTTGAATAGGTGATAAGCATAGCTGCAACTTAAAGGTCTTTGTGAGTACCTTTCTTTCATTAGAACTAATGAAGAAAATAGAAACTGGGATCTTTCCTAAAAGATACCAAAATGGTTATGCGTATAAAATTCAGAGTTCCATTTTCTTTGACTGATTGATATTCTCATTATTAGCCCATTGGTAGCATGTAGGTAATGAATGTTTGAAAAGTAAATATGATAAAGATGAGAAAAAGGGATAAAGGAAATGCCCATTATTTCCTTAACCATCCCCCCCCCCAAAAAAAAAAAAAAAANTGAGAAAAGGGGATAAAGGAAATGTCCATTATTTCCTTAACCACCCCCCCCCCCAAAAAAAAAATTTGAAGAGTATTCATGACTCTTGATGTGTTCCTCTACCCCCTTTCTCTATCAACTCAGTGTGTGTTTATGTGAATGTGTGTATATGTGCAGATGAACTTGTGTAAGTGATGAAAATGGATTTCTGCATTCTGCATATTTGAAATGAAAAATAACATTTTTCAGCAAGAGAAGATCATTTTGCCACTGTGTGGAATGGTTCATTGTCTGTTTTTGTGCTAAAAAGTAATGTGGACCAGGGCACACTTTCTGGCCCTAAAGCATAGCATCCAGTTAGTTTTTCTTTATTTTTTTTCCTTTGGATGGGATTTGTTGAAAACTTTGCAAGTTCTCAGTTTCCTTTCCTATCAGACTAGATAAACCTTTCTTCTGCAATTCTGAAGCTCAAAAACATACCAGCCAACTTCTGTACTTTACATTGCTTTTCTCCAGTCTCTCTTATCAAGCATACCCCTTCTTCTGAAATTCTGAATGTGTTTGGCCTATTGCCTGCAATTTTAAAAATATCTCCAGCTGTAGAGCTGAGTTGTGAATACATTTGCATGCATATACATAAAGTGCACCTAAAAACAGATTGTAAAAATAAAATAATACGTTTCCTTTTAGTGTGAATCACTGGATGAATGAAGCTGAGGAAGCATATATCAATGCTCCTTAGCTAGAAAGACCATTTCACAGAAGAATTCAGAAGGACGCAGCCTATGAAGGAACAAGTGGAAAGGTCTTGAATTCCTTAGTGATGCCATAGATCCATGAGAACTTTACCCTGAAATAGCCTGGCATTATTGCCAGTTAGAGTGTTCCTGCCCTTCTCCTACCCTTGGCTGCTCTTTTCCTCATTTCCACACCATCTGTTGTGTCAACACAAACATTTGAGTGGTGACATGGACTGGGGAACTGAATCAGTTCCCAAACCAAATTCACATGGAGGTGAAATGATTTCCCAAAACTGGAGCAGGAGGGTTTTCTGGTTTTGATGGTGATTTCAACTTGAACTAAAACAGCTCCTGGTATCCCCATACTCAAGTCACCCAAAGATTTTTTGCTATTACTGTAAGATCGAAACAGTGGCCCGAGACTTTGTCCAAGTCAGAGCTCTTAACAGTGAGCGGCATCAATATGTCTTCGTGTAGTAGAATAGTTACACTGAGTCAGAAAGGTGCTATTTTTGGTTTGTTTGTTTTTATTAGTAGCAAATTGAGTGGAAATAGATCATCTCTGTGTGTATGCACTAATTCTAGGATGGAGTTCCTTAAATAGGATACTTAATTTTGGCACACAAGCAACCTTTAAACTGGACACCCAGGGTACAAAAGTGTGCTCTTTCTGTACTCTCAGTGTCCTCATTAGTAAGTGAAATATGATGCAGTTATAGAATAACATTTCATATGCTCAATCTCTCTTTAAGTCTACTTTACTTTTAAGTATATTCATAGTAAAACTTTATAGTATAAGTAAATATTTTGCTTGTAAAAGTAATTATGCTTAGCTTTGTTATAGTAGTGTATACTCTGAGAAAAGGCTACTCTTTTGATGTACGTACATGGTATGGAGCAGTAAAGCTTAGTACCCTACCACTATTTATATTTTACTTTTCATGTGCAAGTCTCAAAACATATCTAATTTAACTGTTAATTGCCATATATGAACCAAGTAATGACAGTATATATCTCTCATTCTAATTTCTCCCGAAAGGTTTGAGTTTGTTATTCTAAAATCAGCAAGCTGTAAAGAAATTATGAAAATGTATATTATGAAGCCATCTACTGTCTTTTTAAATAACTGGAGATCATATCAGAAAATGTACCTTTATTCTTTTTAATCCTATTGTCTCCATCAAGCATGCCAACTTGCTTAATTTGTGGAGATAATGTGAATTTTCTGCTATTTTTTTTCTTTGCTAAATCTTAATTACAAGAATAAACTTCCCATGAATTTAGTGGCCATTACTAATGATTCATGAATTACTCTTCATTGGACACATACCATTGCAAATGAATTCTGCATGCACTGTGACTCTTAACAGTACTTTTTTTCCTTAGGTTAGAGCCCCCCAGCACTATTTATTTCATTCTTAATCCAGAAATTAGTTATTTAATATTTCTGCACCAAATTCTGTGCTTATTGTATAAAATAGTACTCAAAGTTATTGTATTTTTCTCTCACTCATACATCTTCCATCTGATTTCTGTGTGTTTGATTTTATTCAATTTTTCATCTGCTTGTATACAGTCACATGTTTCAACTGCAAGCTCTTCAGGGCCAGGCCATTTCTGTGCTGTATAATTGGCCAGCACATGCATGGCTGGAGTCTCCTGACTCCAAATAAATGACTGTAATAATGGTAGTAATTAAACATAGAGAAGCAGAGACACCATTTTCTCTCTGGGAATAAACAACAGAGATTTGGCTATGAGAAACTCCTATGCTGTGATCCCAGGGAAGAGGTTTTTGGCTTCAAATCTACTGTCGTTTCTCCCTGTGCACAAGTCAAATATAAAAAAAAATCAGCACTTCTGTCATGAGTATGGCTGTTCTCTGTGGCCAAGCTACTTACTGTTTGCAAAAGCAGCATGAGCTTGTGACAGATAAAGAAATGGCCTCCCTTCTGTAGTATCATCACCTAATATTGACCCTTTCCATTTCCTCTTCCTAAAGACACTCTAAGAACGAAAATGTTTCCATCTACCTGAAACATATAGATCACCTTAGGACTGTGTTTATCATTAGAGAAAGTTTAAGGCCAAGAGCAAATCAGAGTAAAATATTCAGCCTAGGCTTCAGACTTTTAAAATTTCAAACAATGTAAAAACACTGTATTTTTGAAGAACCTTTGTAAGGTCCTGTTCAAATTGTGTAAAGCTGTGTTTTCAGTTTCAGACTTATTATAAATGTTTATTTATTTAAGCAAAACTGTTGATTTGTTTTTAGTTTTCTTTGTGAGTCCTGTCTTCTCTGCTGAACATCCTATCATATCTGTGCTACAGAATTAGTTAAAGAAAAAAAAAAAGCAAATTTTTGGAAGTCTATGACCTGGACCAGTCTTTGTTTTTCCACTCTCCTTGTCTTTTCATGCTTTATTTTAATATGATTCTTTTTGTCTGAAATACACCCCTCTGTAGGGTTACCATTGGTATGAAAAAATGTATTTTTTTATTTTTTTTTAATTTTGTCAACTTAGTCATCTTATTTCTGATCAAGATTTTACTCACTAAAATACAGTGTTTTACAATAGGATTTGGCTGAAACACTGAAGAAAAAATGTCCTACCACATACTCACTATCATTTTTAATCTATAAGCAAACCACCATCATTCAATGCCACCTGGTATAAACTTTGTATGAAAGTTATACAATAACTCTATTTTATACTCTTAAATAGCCAATAGATAGGTTTTTCTCTGCCGTAATTAAATTGCTTCTAAATGGATTTTACATCCATGCTGTTCAGAATATGAGAATGCATTAAGCACTGACAAGATAAGTGAGAGCTGTCTAGAAAGCTTAAACATAGTTTATAGGCTTGTTAAGAGCTAAGCATCCTTAGTCGATCAAACCAATGGTTTATGGGACACTGAAGACTAATTTGGTGATTTAAATAAAAAAAGAGCAAATAAATATATCAAATGAACTGCTATAATTGTATGCATTGTAACAACCAGAAGTGTCAATATCCAGTGGTTTTATGGTGATATAAACTGCATTTATAAGCCTAATAAACTTGAATGGAGAGAAGTCCTCCTCTCTTAAAGTAAAATGCCTTGACAGCCTTTTATTTCCTCAGTTTAGCGTCAGCATGTGAATTCAATTCAAGTTAATAATCTGTAATTTTTTAATTATCTAAATTCAGTGTGTTATAACTGTGATGGGCTACTGCAGTATAACAATCATTAAGGCATCCTATTTATAATTAAAAATCATTTAAAATACGCTTTCTTGTTTATTTTAGAAATGTAATTTCCCACTAACGTAATGGGTAGTTCATTTACAGTTATCACTACTGCTGATACAAAACCTGTTCTTTTAGGTTTATGCTTATTTTCTTATACAATTCAAATCTCAGTCATGGAGCAAAACCCAATGTTTTGCTTAGGCAGTGTGCAAACTGAGAAGAAAGGAATGATCCTGGCCTCC
Source organism: Crypturellus undulatus (assembly GCA_013389825.1). Lineage (NCBI taxonomy): Eukaryota > Metazoa > Chordata > Aves > Tinamiformes > Tinamidae > Crypturellus > Crypturellus undulatus. The sequence continues at coordinate 876,839 of VWPW01016596.1, forward strand.
CAAAAGATCATAAACTCACACTGTGTCTCCTAGCTATATCTTACTATCAGAAAGATGAGTTTCAGAAGTTCATACAAAACAGCAAGTGTACCATCTATGCTGTTCTGATTCTTGGTGTAACACTGGTGGAAATACTACATGAACAAATTCTTGTTATGAGGCAGTACTTCAAGTATAGTCATTTTTTGTTTGTCGCGTTAAGTGTTCTTGCCCTTCTGGATGTGGTACTTCTCCCAGAATTGAAGCTGAAACAAAGTCAATAAACCTCCCGACTTACACAACCTGGAGTGACAGGTACATGCCTTCCTACTTGTTTTGTGGTAGGTTGTCATGCTTTTCTCCAAGCAGATGATTGCTAGGATTTAGGTTACAGCAGAACTGACATTTGACCAAACAGAAATGATCCATTTACTTAACTGTTTGAATTCACACGGATTTAGACAAACCTGGCTAATATGCAGAAATCTAGAGTAAGCAAAATGTACTTTTCTCAGTACTTTCAGGAATCTGTTTTTGCCTGGAGGTTGTGGTTTTGTGGCTATCTCAGCCTGACTTTCTCAGCTTTCATATTACGCTTTTGGCTGTCTACCTCCAAGTTCTTCTCCCTCCCAGTGAGTTCTGGCCCCATGGGTCCCTTTCAGCTGCGGAGGTCTCAGGGCTGTGGTGTCTCCACGGTGTCTCCAGATCTCTGTGCGCTGGTTGGCAGCCCAGCTGCACGGGTCTGCAAGGCCGACCGTGGTCACTGTCGAAGCGACCGACAGGCAGCCCGTGCAGACTGTCCCATCAGCAGCTGCTGAGCTCCGCGTTGCTCAGGCTACTCCAGTAGTTTCCTAAGTAGCTGAAATAACTGAAGCACCACTGCTACTAATCTTCGTGGCAACTTCTGTGATGATAGAGCTTTGCAGCTTTCATTTAGGATTAAATATGCTGTTGAGGGGCAGAATTATTTCCTTGTCATGACACACTGGTATCAAGGGACTGGTCAATATAAGCAGATGATAGGAGGGAGGTAGCAACCGCTTGATAGATGCAAAACTTACCTACAGTCCACTCACCTTCCATGTAAGACGAGTCTAAGATCTGTAATTTTCAAAGGTATGAAATATCTCTAGAGATATCTCTAGAAATATTTCTGTCTGAAAGGACATCCTTACAGGTTTTTATTTTCATGTAGTGATCACAGCAAAAAGAATAGGAGATGTTGGCACAGTTAGTAAGGCAGAAGACTAATGTGACTTCTCAGGAACAGAGTCAGTATGGTACAACTAGCTTTGGAAGGGTGAAATGGTTAAGAAAACAGAAGGGCATGCACATTTTAGAAAGTGACCTCTATCTTGACTTTCAAAAGAAATATTTTAGGAAGTCAGAAACTGGAGATCTGAGCATGGGATAATGTACTTAGAGAGTAACCTGTCAATTCCATAGAGATGCTATTCCCACATTAGCTGTAACAGTGACATTCTTGTCTTTACATAATTACTTTCTTTGTAACATGCATCCATGTTGCAAGCTTTTGCAATCTTACAGCAAAAACCTCCTATTTATATCAGCATGAGTTTGAAGTCTAGGGTCAGACTCTATCTGGATGCAGAAACAAGGTGGATACAGACAGAAACAGTTTGGTTTGTTACAGCAGAATCAGTTTGATGTGCCACACAGGGTCCCAATACCTGTCTTGTCACCTAAGACTAGCTAGCAGTCGACAGCTGTGATATTCACCAGAGTTGTGAACCTGTCCCATAGTAACCAAGTGAGAACAAGTGATGCAGAGATTACTGTCTGCATGTCAAAACTTCTTTTTTCCCCTTCCATCTTTTCTTTCTTCCTCTATTTAATTATTTCCTCCCTTTATGTGAGATTTGCGTAAATCATTTTCAGGCACTACTAGATTCAGTAGGTGATAATTTACCATCTAGCATGGTCATACTTGGGCAGATGTAACTGGCTATTGTACAAATATCTGCTTAAGTTTGACTGAGCAGATGAAGGAGGAGCATCAAATCACATTTTATCTGGTTCAGTTTTCTGTAAAGAAAATGATTTCTTACAGTTCATGTTGGAAATTCTTACCTGTGGTTCTTAATCAGATTTCACTAACTTTGTCCCTTCCAAATCCTTTGTCTCTTTTTGTCTCTTTTCCTTCCTTCTCCACACTTAAATTCCAGCACTGAATTTCCTCCTCCTATTCTTCCACTTTTCTGTTGTTTCCTCCCACTTTTGTTACTCATATTGCCTGCTAACTTGTTTTCTTTGTTCATTCCTCCCCTCAGAGATTCTCATTCTTTGGAATATTTATTCCACATCATGTGAAAGGAAAGAAATGAAAAAGGATTCATCATCTCTGAAGCCAAAGTGTATTGCACTGCAGAGACTGAGCAGCTTGTGAAAGCTCTGCAGCTGCAAAAAGAAACTGTGCACACAGCACAGTTGGTCCGTGTCAACTATCCCTCAGATATCTTTCTCTTTATCTTCCTGTTCCTATCCTCTTTTATTTCCTCCGCCCTTTCCTATTGTCTTCTACACTTTTTGTTTCCTTCTGACTGCTGTCCTTAGCACAATAGTACTTCCCCATCTGCAAAAGGAACCAGGCAGTTTCAGTATAAGCAGACTCCTTTGCTGGACACGAGATAAAGGGAGATATAAAAGCTTTGTAAGTACCTTAAAAATGGCTGTGAGCTTCAGGTTCGGTTGCCTTGGATTGTTTTATAAGGCTGTACAGTACAGCAGCTCTGCTGGCTCCCATGAACATAGACAGTTCTCCAGTCTGCCTCCAACATTCTGTTCTTTATTATTTGCTGTCCATAAACCTTCCATTTTAAATGGAAGTTTGTGTGAGATACATTAAATCTGTTCCAAGAGAGGCAGCAGAGAGTATAAATAACATAAAATATCGACTGTGATATAGCAGTGATTCCACTCTCTCCCCTTTCCTGTCATCTTGCAGTGGAGAAAGTGGCTCTGGAAAGACTGAAGCCTGCAAACAGATAGTGAAGCACCTCGCTTGCAGAGCCAGCTCCAGCAGAAACACCTTTGATACCAAGATAAAACATGTAAGTAACGTTCTGAGCACTGATTAGAACAGGGTAAAAATCTAGCCTGTTGAATAAGCAAACACATTTCAACTGCAAGGAAAAAGGCGTTAGAAATGTGGAAGTTCATAATGGGTTTGTTTTCATAACTAAGAGTCAAAGGAGGTTTCTTTCATTGCAGTGACCTGAATGGGGATAGGATTAAGCTCACATAGATGTGAAAAAGTGGAAACCAGTTCTGGTATTTATTAGTGATTTTAAAAGACTGTGTTTCAATGAATAGGGAATATTTGTGTGATATGGTACTGTAATTTAAATATGTACTAATAGCCTACAGTAAGTAAAGAAAGTTTATTTCTCTTTGTGATAGTGCCTGTGGCTACTAAAGAAAGTCCTGGGGCATCTGAAGTAAAGTACATAAGGCAGAAATTGGGAAGTTATACCCAGGAGAACTGCAAAACTGGACAAAGTTATATGAATCAGTCTTTGTGTACTAAATATAGTTATGACATAGGAAAAAGAGTTATGAAATAGTGAAATATCAAATGCCCATATCAGAACCAAATTCCCCTCAGTGCATATCGTGAAATCATGAGAACTTCTTCATGTATCAGATTAATTTGTCGCCATGCTATTAAATTATGAAGTTTTGATTTGACTGCATGTTTGATTGCAACTCAAACATGTTTTATGTATTTAAGTTTTTAACATTACTGTACAGGTTCAGGCTGATGTTCTGCACTAAATGTTATGCTAGATTGACAGTTCAAACCCTTTCAAAAAAATCCTTTTCTGCTGGAACTTCTCATTTGAGGTTTTAGCTCCAGAGCTCAGAGGCTCATGGAATATTTTAACACAGTCTATAATGTTGTCACTGAGTTCTGAGTTTCATACTCAAAAAAAACTTAAACTTTTTCACCCACTCTGTTGTCCTTCAAATAAGGACAATCTTACAGTAAGCTCAAGATGCTCTTTTTTTTCCAGCCTTGCCTTCATAGATGCATGCTATCCAGTAGAACTCCAAAAACTCTTGTTCATTGTGTTTGCTTTAATAACATTTGACAATGTCACATGCATCATTCAAAACACACTGCTTTATCCCTGAATTATGCATGATTCAATCCAGAAAGGTGATAAAATAGTGTCGAAAGTACAGCTGACACCACACACAACCTACAAATAGGGGTATGGGGAAAGCTATAGATTTACTGGTTCATATTTTATACATTCCAGCTTTTAAGGAAATATAGTGAATTTTTGTGGATTCTAGAAAACAGCTGTGTTTTTGAAGACTTACGAAAAAAGCCACTGATGTCACTGAAAACACTACTCTTGAATAAGCTTCAGTTTTGCTTTGTTTCATGCAGTCATAAATTACCACATTAAAGTGTTTTTACTGTGTTATCTGATTCATTGATGATGCTCCTAAAATGATATTTAATTCACTTTTCATTCAACAGTGTCAAGAGTACTATTGTTAATTTTTCACTTTTCTGATTTAATTTACGAAGGTTAGTGTTGCAGTCATATTGTTATGTAGGGACAATACACTTTTAGTTTAGTGCAAACATGATAGTCACATCTACAGATCTCTGACCAATGTTCAGAGGACAGAATATGTTGGGAATCTTTTACAGTAGTTATTCTGAAAAGTTGTTAGGAAAAAGTTATTCCATGTATGAATGTGAACCTCTTCATGCCACTTACTTATCATACAGGTTAGAGTGTGGTACCTGGTCCTTTTCAGTTTAATAGTGAAGACTTAATGCACATGTCAATGATTGTGACTCAGTGGAGGAAGAAGAGAATCACATTATAGATTATAAATTATATAGATTATAGAAAGATCCCTCCTGGTTTATTTAGTGAAGACAGCTAAAGTACATGTAGCTGATCTCACTCGTGGGGAAGCAGGTGGAATTTCTCATTTATTTGCCCTTTAAGGTGCTCTAACAAACATGATGACCTGCATTCACTCCTGCTGCAGTTATGCATAGCGCCATTAAAGTCGGAAAAAAAAAAATAGGCAAAACGTGCTGGATTTGGTTAGTTTGGGCGCAGCGCGCGCTGTACTGCTGGCGTGGAAGCAGGGACAGGCTGGCCAGGGTTCTGCTGCCACCTACTGCACAAAGAGCTCCTTGGAAGGGTCTGGTTTGCAGGCCTGTGCCTGCAGTCGTGCCCAGTCTGTGCCGCTTTCCAGCACACTGTCCTCCTAACTCCCCCAACCATGGTCTGTAAGTCAAGTTCATCCAGCAAATTGCTGTTTTATAGAGGAGTCGTGTAGTGGAGCCACTTGGCAATCGGTTTCTCAGGCCACAGAAAAGAAAGTACTGAAGGTGTTCAATGTGGTGTAAGAATTAATTACGCCCAGGAAGAGCTAAATACAGAGAAATAATTGAAATAAATTATTCAAATAATTCTGACACACTCAGTACATTTTATTGCATTCAGTGTTTTGAAAATGCTATTTTAAAAGTAATAGAGCCATGAACATGAAACAGGGACATGCATTAATACTAGAATGCCAGGGGAGAGGAAAAAAAAAAAAAAAAAAGCTGAATGTGATTTTTCCAATTTTTGTGCTAGTATAAGGCTGAAATAATTATCTTTGAAATCAATAACTTAGGCCCACTTTCTTTTTTATATTTCATTTATACCATCATAAAGGTCTGTGAATTCATTTGCCTGGTTGTTATTACCAGCTGCCTGTGACTTTACTAGCCCAGACAGCATTAAAAATACTTTTGTCAGCCGAGCCAGCTATGGGCATATGACTCCCCTTACCTGTATCCATACTACGTCTAAGGACATAGTGTTTGCTCTTTCATTTACCACTTCAACTATTCTGACAACGCTTTTTTTTTTTCTATTCAGCTATCTAATTTTAATTTTAATATATGAAGAAAAATCAAGAAATATGTTAAATTCAAAACTAATAAACAGTCATAAACATTTTCTTCTTCTTTTTTTTTTTTAATTATTGATCCCAGATCATTCTCACTGACCTGTTGAAATATCTTCCTATTTCTTCCCTTTCTTGACTACCATTTTGTTTCAGGTAAACTGTATCTTGGAGGCCTTTGGACATGCAAAGACACCCCTGAACGATTGCACCAGCTGTTTTATAAAATATTTTGAGCTGCAGTTTTGTGAGAAGAAGAGAACCGTAGCTGGAGGTAATTATGTATGCTGGCTAACAATATTATTATGATACCACCCACAGAGTAGGAGATAGGGATGCCGGTGTGCCATCCATAAACAAAAATGGGCGCTTTATGTATACTTTATGTAAGTATGGGAGAGAGGCAAGAGGGAGGCAAAGGCAGCAGAGCAGCAGGGTTAACAGCAGGTGACTAGCGGAAGAAGAAAGTTCAGTCTTATAAGGGAAATACCTGCCCTCTGCAACCACTAGATGGCAGAAAAACACAAGAAAAATACTTAACCCCGGCTAACTCTTAGATTTCCCAGGAAATTGTGGTTCCCTTTATATCTGAGGTTTACAAAATATGAGAGTTGTGTATTGTTTTGTTATGAAATAAATGTCACAAAGGAATTACTGTTTGTGAAGTCCATTTAAAAATATCAACGGGTGACTTGTATGCCCTCCCTTTCCCCGGTTATTTAGGATTTGAACCAATTACTCCTACCAAATATAAGGCAGCCAAAAGTTCGACAATATACGGTCAGAAGTCAAAGCCACCGTAGAGCAATACAACTGATTTTTGTATGGCTGTTTGTAGTTGTAATGCGGTACTCGTCCATGCTGTATGTTTGCATTATTGAAGTTACCTTCAATTTAGGCCATGGCTAAACATCACTTCTGAGTGAAGTTGTCCCTGATTTACCCCACTGTAAATGAGAAAACAATCATCAGACACTCTGGCTTTGGCTCCAGGTTAAATCCCACTCAGTGATTCCGTATATCTATCTGAAGGATCATTTGCTGCAGTATTTACTTTGTCTTGCACTATTTAAACATGAATGAACAGTGTAAATATGTAGCACACCTGATCCTGCTGAGACATGACTTTATAACTCATTTATGCAATCTGGGTTAAATATGTCTGATTTGTAAATAAAAATTCAGGTGATACTAGGCTGCCTCCAACAAAGCATTTAGGCTGTTTAAACTCTTTAACAGAAAGAGCTTAAGGGAACAGATGCAAAACAATTTACTACGGAAAATGCTTGAAGAGTACATATGTAAATTTTTATCACAGAGGGAAAGTTCAAGTTAGCATTCCTTGCATTTTAAGTGGAATCCAGCGAAGTCTGTGACAGCTCTTTTGTTTGGGCTGAAGTGCTTTTCTGCCTGTACCCTGGAAGTGTCACGTAAGGTTTATTCTTATAGCAGAAAGCCCCCACTATTCCCAAAGAGCATAAATACTGCCTACAGTTATTATGTGCTAGATTTGGTCTTTCAGCTTAACTGAGGCTTTCCTCAAAAGTGTGAAGATAAGGATGGAGCCTAAAAGCCAGCATAAGAGCAGCAAGGATTTTGTTTGGCTCCTCAGACCCTTGTTTCTGATGAATATTGGATTTTCCTGTGGGGGGGAAAAAAAAGGTTTAATGGTCAGATAACTTTCACATTACAGTCTAGGTAGAAAAAGTTAAGTTATTGTTCATTGAGATTAGGCCCTGAAAACTAGTAAAAATGTTATGTGAATACAAATACACAATAAACTGCAGGCTAGCAAATTCTTTAACTTTCTTAAAAAAGAGTTACATCTAACAGAACTCACCTACTGATCTTTGACCTGTGTCAAAAAACACAATCCTTTGTAGATCTGTACTGTGTACCAGTGAAAGCTTATGTATTTCCTGAAGTAAAAATAGTGCATTTTATTTTTATTTGGGAGCAGAGAGGGTAAATTGTCTCTTGAGCAAGTTGACGAAAGACCTAAGATGAAAGGTAAAAGTTCGGTCAGTTTCCTCAAATGACTTAAAAAAAAAAAAAAAAGAAAGAAAGAAAGAAAAAAGAAAGAAAAAGAAAGATTAACAAGAGAAAATCAGTCTTGGCAACCTGGCAAACTTAATTTTCCGCTGTTTTCTGGCTTGAAAATCCTGAATTAATTAATTTGCATTAAAATGTCAGGAGCAAACTTGATTTGTGAAAGGAAGCAGAATGCGTCTTCCTCTGTGTGTATGTTATAAACATTTTTGATCAACTGAAAAAAACAACTTAAGTTCCCTTTTTTGGTATAAAAAAGGCTGCTGCTAACAAACTGATATTTTCAACAGTATTTCAACTCTAAAATTTCCAATGTTCTTTTGTCTTTATCACTAGCTGTGTTTAAGGCAGCAAAGCTTTCCAGAAAGGTATGTAGTTTCAAAGTGTGCAGTGCTGGAGGAAAGAAATCACTGGCCACAGTTTCAGTACAGGGTCTGCTTGCTGACTTTATAGCTGTCCAGCAGGTCAAATGATCTATGAAAGAGATTCCCTTTTAACTCACATTTCCTCAAATATCCTCACATCTATAGGCACAGTTAGCCTTGCACAAAAATGACAGATTTTGCTTTAGAACTCTATTATCTTTCCCTTCTATTTCACTCAGTTTAAAGAACATATAATTTTACTTTGTAGAAAAGTCATATTACCATGCTCATTTTCTCTCAGAATAAATTCAGTTCCATTAAAGAACAGTATGTTTGATTCTTGTTCATCAGAAGCCTGGCTGTTCTTAACAACTCTTCCTATTGCTGGAGGTGCTAGCTAAGATTAACTGTATTTAGCCATATTAAAGTGGATGATCTGAATTAGCTGAAAGGGGCCAAATTGGTCTGTGTCATCTAAATAAATGGTGCTGTCCCACTAAGGTTAAATGTATTAATTAATCAGATGACTTCCAGCATCATTTTTCTTCCATTTATTAATTAATGAATGCTAAAAACATCTATGTGATAATTAAGACAACCATTTCTTTCCTGGGTTGAATACCATTGCACCCAAGAAGGTTAGTAATACAGCTTTGCTGTGTCTGTTGTCCTACTGTCTCTTCTTAACTAGAACCCCAGTCACAAGTTTTAACGCTAGTAAATGCGTGTGGCCATCCCTGTGCTCCTAAATAAATGAAGGATGGAAAGTGGTCCTGAATAGTGCAGGCCACTGATCATCCGTACTGCTTAACTAGTATGTACTGAGACTGTGCCAAGTAGCGCTTTCTGAGACATGGTTATGAGACAAGGTTATACTTGGTGTAGGGACAACATACCTGTGACTGTCCTTAAAGCACTATGTGCAAGATTTACCTGTTTGTTTTCCCTCCATTCTGCACTGCCCTTCAGCACCATGTAAAAGCTCTGCCACATTGCACAGAATTAGAAGCATAAAGCTGCAGAAGAATGTGCTGCACTCATGAGCTGGGGTGCTCAGTTGTGTGTGTATGCACTTGATTCTGGTCTTGCACCTCAGGCTGTATTTTACATTGAACAATCATTGGGTAAAGTATGCATATAATGGAGTAAATGGAAACTGGAGTCAGGTCCCCACTCAAAAGAGTACCCTGAGCATTAGCTACAGTCAGATGTTCCCTTGCTGTCTTTATCCTGATGCATGTGGACCTGCATGGTGTTGTATGCTCAGAGAGGACTGAGTTCCTCAAGAGAGGGAAGAAGAATCTACCCACATGAGTAAATCTCCTTCTGCTTCACCTTTAGCTCTAAAATGCTGGAGAAGCAGGTGGATGTATATCCGCATGCTATATTTTCCCTGTTTATTTTTACTTGTTTATTTATTTGGTTTTTGTAGTCAAGCCCCCTTCAGAACCTTGCTGAACGTCATCTTGTAATCAGCGTTTCCATAGGCAAGTTGTAGGCGGGTTCTTCCCATTCCCCCTTCCTCGCAGGTGTGCTGGCTTGCGTGGCCTCTCATTCGGTGTGCTCACTGCAGCCCTTCTAAGGTGCCCACGTTTGCGCAAGCACCAGTTAACCTGTTAACCACTGGCTCTGCGCTGGGTTTCTCTCATTTAGAAGCCAGGTGGCTAATTCAAACTGTTACTCTGAGCTCTCCTTCTAACCACCAGAGAAGGAGAAAATGATTCTAGAGGCAGTTCTTCCAAGATCTCTTAAACCTCTCCTGCACATTTCTCTCCTCATTAAAAGGGAGCTTAGAGTAGATGCTAATTCTTAGATGGATGAAGTTAGGTGAGGTGACTAATAGCTGGTCTCTTTGCAAATGTAGCCAAATATGACAGCAAGTTCCTCAAATGCAGCAAGGCATAAATCACCCACATTATCTTTAAAATTAATAGAAATAAATGTATGCCATGAATTTTAATGGAGTCAGGGCTTTGTATATGATTTATTTAGAAAGCCATGCTAGGATAAATGGTAGTATTTTTGATGTCATACTTTTCTCAGATTCCTTTATAAGAAACGTATTGTCTATTTTTCAATGTCACGATGACAAACTGTCTAAAATAAAGCAATCGGTTTATAGCAATCAGTGTAATGATGAATTTATTTGTTTGCTTATTTCTTAATCAGCTAGGATTTATACGTACATGTTGGAGAAGTCTCGTGTCATTATGCAACCTCTCAACCAGAGCAATTTTCATGTTTTTTATTTGATGATGGATGGGCTGTCTGCTGAAGAAAAGTACACCCTGTACCTCAGTAATTTATCTGCACACAGGTAGGAGAAAAAATTGATATTCAGTGTGAAATTAATACATTTCTTATTTTAGTGCCTCTTCTGAGTTGAGGTGCTTCCTCTGATAGTTGACATTTCTGTAAATGACCTCTAAAGCTCTTTTCACAGGTCAAGGACCTTTTCACTGACCTCTGAAGTTATTTATTGTTAATTTCCTTTTCACAAGGATTTAATTCTGGAGAATATGTGTACTGTCTTAATGAAATCACATTCTTAGGTCTGTAAGGATTATTGTATTGAAAGAAAAGATGGAGGAAAACTTCTTAGTTCACTGAGTTTTTCCTCACCTTCAGTGGACTAGAGTAGATCTGGTCCATTTTTTATGATTAACTGTTTTGTCTTCAGAAAAGATTGCTTCATTAAAATTAGATTTTTGTCCTGACATATATTGATTTTGGTAAAATTCCATTCCAATGAAATTTTAATTTTATATTCATATTACTAAGAAAAACAGAAATATTTTTGAATGCTTAAAACTAAAGATAGATTTCAACACCCAACAGCTATTTTAGGTGTCTGTGTGTGTTTCTACACAAACTCGTTCTGGCTTCCATCCACCATAGAAAGAGGACAAGTCCATGCCATCAGTGAGTGTAAGGAGCTGTTCAGGTCCTTGTAGATGCATGTGTAGATGCATGCTTCAACGTGACCTGAACCACTTTTGTGGTTTCAGAAACTTCTATTAACTACATTCCCTTTAACTATAAGAGGCTACATAAAAAGAGCTTTACATATACACCTGAGTGTACTGTGTATAAGGCTGAATCTATCATAAATGTTTGGCAAAATGTTGTTTTTTTTTTTTTTTAAAAAAATTGAGGTTTTTTCCAAATTTTTTTTTTTTAAGAAAATTGAGCTGTATTCCAAAATTCATTAGACTCCTTTCTGTAAGAATAACATATTCCTGGATTAGATCATTTGCATTTCAGTGATTCCTAGGAAATATCACTGAAATAAGAGAGACTTAACAATTTTTTTTGCAAGTTCAACAATTTTCTAGGAAGTAAAGTGAATAAAAGCAAAAAGACCAATAGTAATTACAATGATCTAAAATATGTTTTTAGGCTTTTCTAGTTGAACTTTCCTTGTGGATTTATGGCCTTTTTTTTTTTTCTTTCTGTCCTCTAGCTAGTATTTGAATAAAATAATACTTCTACATTTGGGGCCTGTAAAGAGTAAGATAGAGTGTTCATTTTCTGCAGGAACACTTCGCATGATTGTGATATTGCTTCTTAAGCAGAAATCTTTAGAATAGTGTTGTTTGCTAATGTTTTAACCTGTTAGCACTTCTGATATGTAAATAATTTGCCACAGTTCCAGGCAGAATATTATCAGGCACTAACTTCGAAGAAACCTAAGGCTAAGTTACTTCGCTAAAGTGACCCACTTCAAAGAGGGAAAGAGAGAGTTAAATATTATATTTATGTCCTTTGAAGACCAAAAGGATTGTGAGCTCCAGATCATTAATTTATTCCTCTTTTAGCACAAGTTGCTTGGAATCACTCAGTTTATTTAGAAAATGAAACAGTTTGAAGTCATTTTGAGAGGAGCTCCAACAAGAAAGAACATAGGAAAAGCTTGAATAATTAGATTCACATAAACAAAGCTTTATCTGTTAAAATATCTGATAAGCTTCCAAAAAGAACAGAATAATGTTTCTACATAGATGACTATATACTGTAGTGCCAAAGCTTTAGAGGTAATTTATAGCTGTTGGTTTGCATAAGTTGCTTTTATCAATAATGCTTTACTTTTTGGTAGGGTAGATTATATCTTGTATTGTTGACAGAGTTTGGGCCAAATATTTCTGTGTCTAAACTGCTTAGTGTAATAGTTCAGTGGGCCAGATTGGTGTTGGTTGATAGAACTGAATAGTTGAAAGGGTTGAATTTCTACAGCATTAAACATATGCATAAATCAGGAATGCAGGATTTGGTCTCTGTTATCAATTCATGATTTCAGGCTTAGTCAGATTTTGTTGAGATCATATCATTCTGGTAAGACCAATAATTGAATTTGTCGTGTTTTCTTTAAACAAGTGTAATCTTGACTCTTCAAGCAAATGTAATTAGATAACAGCCCTTTTGAAACTGTAGTTTGTTCATGCTCAACTGTTTTTTGTTGTTTTTTCTGTCCCTATTTAAGTAGTTTAATATTACACTATAAAATTGATCGGTCTTAATAAGCCTACACACCTATTTTTGTCATTTTGATTGCACAAGCACATAAAGTTAATTATTGCTATGCCGTGTGTTATAAAAGGTGGGAAGTTGCCCACATGCTAAGCAGTTAATTTGGCATTAACAATTAACGTAAATAAGAAAGAGGAGAAGTTCCATCCCATTGCACTCAATGCAATGCAATTTCCGTAAAGCTGGGCTTTCATCCCAATCTCTAGGACAGTAGGTTGTAGCTTTGTGGTGTTTGATGCCATCCTGGGAGGAGGTTAAGCTCAGGAATGTAAAGGGATGTGCTTGCAAATATAATGACTCTTAAGGTAGTATATGTAGACAAACAGATGACCACTTTCTGCTGAGCCTGGATCTTAAGAGTAATTAAAGCAATGTGGGAAGGAATCAGAATCAGTAAGTTTCCCACCGGATCTGCATGTGGATCATGATGGGTAAGGGTGGAGGAATTGTGGAAAGGTAATACCAGTTTTCATGACCAAGCAGAGGGGAGCACATCAGAAAAGGACAGAGAGTCTTGACAAGGCAAGTCAAAGCTTTTTGACTGTTAGCAACTACTGCTCTGCGTTCAGGAGCTGATTTTGTCTTCAGATCATGGACTGAAATTTCCATCCTTTAACATTGCATGTTTCAAAAGATGTGCAGAATTGTAGTTACTATGACCAGTAATACAGAAATATTAGAAATTTTAACATATGTCGTTGGTTTGCACTTGATTTTTTGGCTGCTGTAATCATTACAATTTCTCCAAGCATCACTCTTCTGGCATGTCTCAGAGTTACAATATGTACAGTTCACAACCAAAGTGAGAGTCTTGAGAAAATGACAGTGGCAAAAAATGAGCTTGTAAAGGTTTTCAACTCTGTTGAAGAAAGGTGACCAGAGAGATTAGAAAGTCAGAAGAGAAAAACGGAGGGGGAAAAAGTGACAGAGTGGGAACCCTGTTTTTATTATTTAAGGCTATTTACTTCACATTAGTGTTAACATTTTAAAGCTATAACAATATCTTGGTGTAACTTTATATGCAGTTTTTATAAATTTCAGTACGTAGCTATTGCCATTTAAAAGCAACATTATGTTTGTGTATTGGTAACATAGCTCCAAACTGCTTCAATATAGGAAATGTTTCCAGAAGTGATGATGAGTTTGGCAACTTGGTCAACTCAATGTCACCATTTTCAGTTTAAACAGGGTTTCTAGTTGTCCTAATTGATTGCACTGTTGTGGGGTTAGTAGCCTAGACAAAGTGATGCAATGATCTGAGTACTGCAAGATGATGCTTACAGATAGGCATTTTTAGCCCTCACTTTGTAATGTCAGAATTCTGATACCCTACATCCATACTTTGAAATAGACTGTTTGCATATAAGCTGTATTATGTAAAAATAAATTTCAAGTGTTCAACTGGGGAAAATGTAAATGCACAATATGCACGTGCAGAAGTTGGACTGTGTTTGGGGATTGCATTTTGTGTTTGTTTTCAGGCTGCTGTTCCAGGTGTGTAACACTTGCCTTCTTCCAACAGCACAATGTGCACTGTGGGATTTTCTTTGCCTGCCTGCGCTGTTTCTCCTACCCTTTAGATGTAATGTAATTCTTCTTTAAAGATAGGTCAGTTCACAGCACTGGCCTAACTCATGTGTCTCCTTTTACAGCTTATTGCTGCAGATACCCTGTTCACTGAGAGTGAGAAATTTTTCCATTAATTTCATGTATAAGGAATTTCAGTGAAGTGATTTAATTGCTTATTAAATCTGAATTGATTAGGACCTCTTCTCTTGATCGTGGAGAATATCATTTCCAAATGTAATTATGAAGCTTGGTGGTCAAAGAGGACCTAGAGAATACAGTGAAGGAAAGCAAATGGTGTAGAAAAGAGACAAGTAGATCTCTTTTCATACCCATTAACTGCAAAGCCTTTCATGTCTGACTTCGTATATATATATATATACAGTCATCATATTTGCTAAAAAGTTCTAACAGTGTGATAGTTATTATTCTAGGATCGTCCATATGGATCCCCACTTTGGAGATGAAAGCATCGTCCTCACAGACAAGAACACAAGATAGAAATTTTCAGGACCGTGAGAGGCCACTTACCCAAACTTTCCCTAATTCAGTGTACTTAGGAGACAGCTTCTTTGTTTTCTAACTGCTATAGATATAAAAGCAGGATGACACTGTATGTTCCCATGCTTTCTCTGTTTCTTTTTTTCCTTCCTTTTATCTTTGGATGCCATTTTTGGTTTCCAGTTGTTTGATTTTTTTTTCATTTAAAATGCAACAGAGAGAAGTACTCATCTTGAAAACAACTTGCCAATTTTCCATAGCTGTGTTGTTTACTTACAAACATAGCTGTTGCAGTCTAAAAATATAATGCTAATTTGTAGAAAAGGGTTATATTCTTAATTAGTCTACATATTTGGAGAAAAACAGACTCTGATGTTCTTTTTCTTTATGTTCCGACCCGATAGTTCCCCCGCCTTTTTTTTTCTCATAGTTATTTATTTTTGAGTTGAGCTTTCAGTACCCACACAAAGCTCAGCTGCACCTGTAACAATTAATTGGGTGGTTACCGAATACCATTTTGATCCCCTTGCTTCATTAACTGCCTGTTGCAGATATCTGTGTCTGATGACTAGAGTGAAATCCCAGCAGATATTAAAACCTGCCTTACAAAACTGGATCTAAATATTGTGGATGAAATGTCTACATCTGGAAGGGCGTCATGAAATTTTCCCATAGGTGATAGGTCCTGTTGGAATAATCGCTTCTGTATGAATTACTAAGTTACATCACATTTCCAGAGTGCTTACAGATTTTGCATGTCGAGAATCACTTTCACTATAAGTTAGTTGTATCAAAATTCTCAGTCTCACTTCACTGAAGTGCTGAGGATCCATTACCTTCCACAGCTGAGGATCAGCGTTGCTTTAAAAGCCCACTCACAGAATAACCCTCTTAGGAATCAGAAAAGTAGCATTTAAACAGCATGGTATTTAAGATTAGGATGAAAGTAAAGATCAGAATTAGAAGTTCCGTTGGGGCCTTTTGCTTTTCCTTTATCGGGGATAGGGCATGGGAAAGTTGGAAAGTTGTGATAGGAGATACTAGGCTTACCAGCCACCCAGCTGAACGGCCATGGAGGTCAGATTGTTCCAGGTCTTCTTGCCTGACACTCCTTCCAACTTCTTCTGGGCAAATAGTAGCCTCTCATTTCAACTTTTCTTTTTATTTATATGATTTTCAGACACATCTAGGGAAGTCACACTGTCTCGATCTTTAATTTTTTTTAAAAAAAAAAAAAATTCAAATGCTAGTAACATGAGCCTAAATCCAGGAATTTAGGGAATTTGGTGTAACAGACGAAGAAGAAACGGGGTATCTGCTGCCCACACCGGATGGAGCCACAGGAAACAACAAGTCAGGCAGGGAGAACCATCACCTGTGCAGACCCCGGCACACAGCAGAGCTGGTCCAGGCACTGTCACTGGGTTCAGCATGGCCCACAGGAGGCAGGTAGGGCTGCGGAGCAGGGGACAGGCACAGGCATGACTGCTCTGGCGCCAGGAGTGCCCCGGGAAGGCTTCTTGCACAGCCCAGGCAGCTGAACCCTTGAGGCAGGGTTCATGCAAGGTCTAGCAGCAGCGTAAATCATTCTTCATCAATTTTTAATGAGTGCTAATGAATAGCTAATCTGTTTCCCCACATTAGCAAACCACTGCTAAATCTTCAGTGCCCTCATTTAATTGCTATCTTTGCATATGTAGATTCTCTTTAATATATATATATTTTCTTTGGAATTTTCCCTCCAAACTTGTGCTTAATTAACACTACCAATACATTCTTTCCTGTGGCAGCTATTGTTGTGACAACTATTAAGCTAAAAAATTGAAGTTTGTCTGTCACCCTGAATCTTTTGACATTTAAGTTCTTACTGAAAATGTGGATGAATAAAAGGAAAAGACTGAATCAATCTCCCACTTCTTTTTGTCCTTTACCAAACTGTTTTTTATCTTACTTTAAATCATACAGTTCACTTATCACTCACTTTTTTGTGTTCATTTTCCTATACTTAGCATTGTTCATCTCTTAGAAGGGTGGTGTAAGAACTTGAAAAAAAATAGAAGTATACCTGATATATTATAGAATATAACAATTTTAAAAGACTGGGTGGCTTTAAATGGATGGTTCTTAAAGACACCGTCTGAAATCACATCGTCTTGTCATTTTCCTGCTCCAACATACTCCTTCAGCATGGAATGCTGAACAGAAAGTTAATTTTAAATTTCTATATAGACATTTTTCTCAAAATAAAATTACCTTGCCAAAAGTAATTCTGGAGTAATCTGAAAGTTATATCAAGCTAAATTGAATTTCCTGTCTTAATATTATAGAATTCTATTTTTTTCCTTATTTTTCTTTTTCTCTCTTTTTTTTTTTTGCTTGTGAAACATCAGCTGCAAGGTTTAGAGTTGAAACACAGATTCTTTCTGAAATAAGACTGACCATTTGCAACACCTTCCAATTACCTGCAAGCATTGTTTGCCTTCATTAGGCTGATAAATGTAGCTCCTCACAATGTATGGGGAACTTGAACACATTTAATATGAGATAAACTCTACTTCAAGGTTGCTGTATTCCAAAAAACTAAATGAAAACTGAAATCTGAATTCTTTTCCAATGATTTTGTTGCCTGTCATTAGTTGCTGCTTTATAGGCAAGACAATTAACAACACTTTAGAAATATTTGTTTTCGTGTTTGTGTTTATCTCCTTTGCCTTCCTACACAGGGACAAATACTGCTGAAGTTTGTACTCTTTTTTACAACAGCCTCTGTTGTATTCAGACTAAGGTTTTTCAGAAGAAGAAATTTATTATTTTTTGTTTTATTCAGTTTTTATGTTCACAGTTGGAAGAATTCAAACACCTGGAAGTCTGATGTTTCTTTTTTGTCTCATGTTGAGAAGTCATAATAGTCAGACATTCTTCAAAACTGTATCAGTATTTTTTCTTTTTATGCTGTAGCAAGATTATTAATTTACTACTTAGGCCTACATCAGAGATGGATAAATTTATCCCCTTACTTTGATTATCCTTTTAACTTTTTTTGGAATTTGTATGGAGTTCGTTTTAGTACAAGAAGTAAATATAAATGAAGTCCTAGTTAAAAACAAAAACAAAGCAATTTTAACTACATAGTATCAACATTTAAATTATAAATTTGAATCAATTTAAATCGTCATGATATGTTTTACTTACAGTTCAGATGTCTAATGTAAAGCTATAGCTGCAAACTTTTATTTTCTAACTATCCTCATTTTGTCATTTCCTGCGTCGGAAATATGACCATACTATTTTGAGGACAAAATCTGTAGATAATCCTGTGTAGTAATATGAACAGCAGGAATGATGCAATTCCATTTACCTAAATGCTGGTGAAGTCTGACAGCTAAACTGCACCAGATAGTTATTAGAAAGCTAATGGGGAGAGAAACAGATATATTTGTATCAGTGTCTGAAGCAGGTTGAAACTTGCCTCAGTGAATTATATATCTACGTAAGCTGAAATCGTTTCAATATCAAAAGAACAGTCTAAATCTTCTCTATTTGTCTTTTTTTTTTTTTGGTGTATGGCCTTTGCTCCTTCCATGTTTACTCAACATTTTCTGATGCCTAATTTTTCTTTACTGATATTTTTGGAGGTTGAATTTTCTGTTCTGGATGGGTAACATTTGCATATTCCAGAAAATATACTTTCACATTATTCCTTTTAATGTGTTTTTTCATGCCCTCTATAACTTCAGACTTTTATTTTAGCTGGTAGCATTCATTACTATGCACTCTGGTACTCTTTCCTTTTTATTTTTCCTTTGTTTCTTTCATTAATGTTTACTCTGAATAAATAGGGTTCATGGGATTTTTTAGCTTATTTTACTCTTTTTTCTTCCCCAGAAATAAAGATGAATCGAACCAAAATGAGCATTTTTTTTCCTCAGCTCTCTTTTTCTTGTTCTATTCCTTCTTTGAAATTCAGACTCCATTATTCTCTTGGAGCATGATCTTTAAGCATCTGTGTTGTTCTTTTCACTTCAAAGGAAGAGCTGAGTGTCAATGCCAGTAAATGGCTGATATATGTGATTTTTTTGTTATGCAACATAGTAATAATCATGATTAAAACTCCTTTGTTTTTGTTGGGGATGGACACTGGAAAATCTTATATTTCAGGTCTATCTTCCTGTTATAAAGTGCTAGTGATTCAAACAAAATTGAAATATTATTTTGGTTAATGTATTTGCTTTTGCAAATTAATCGGTTAGGTTTCTCTCTGTCTGTACATACCTGTATCTCAAACCTAAAGTACGTGTCCGTGCTGTTAACGTTACTTCACAATAATGTAGGCAAATCTGTTTTGAGTCTATGACTTGGCAGTTGTTTATAGTGGTTCTTCCTGAAATCCGGGTTAGTTATACACACACACACGCTCAATACGCTAATTACATGTCAAGATATCCAAAACAGTACTTTTCTACTTGAAAGCACAGATGCCGTACCTTTGGATTTTGATGTTTAATTAATTGATTAATTCCAGTTCTGATAGTTGCTGTCATTACTGCTTTTACCCGAAGAAACCATTAAGAAAATATAACTCCAGCAACATTTGATAATGATTAATTTATATGAATTCCAAGAAAAATCTTTATTTAACAAAGAAAGGATAATAAAATAAGCCTGAGACTTAGCACAGTGTCTTTGTCTTAGATCCCAGATGGACTTATTATTTGACTGGCTTTCAGAATAAATGCTGTAGAATTCTGCTTTGTTTGAGAGTGTAAATGTGAAACTCATATTCCTTTGGGTATATTGCTTCATCTGATGTTAACAATCCACTCTTCATTGTATTATTCTTCATGCATATTGATTGAATAGTGGCAGAGAATGTGAAGCACTCCACTGACAGACTCTCAGAGGTAGAGAAATCATTTATTAGTTTTACTTCTCTTTTCAGCAACTGCTTTTCCTTATAATTCTAACGAGCTGAAGATACAGAACTAACTATGTATAAATAAACAAGTGTGATGCTTTATCAGGAATAATTTGCATTTATAGGAGAGTACATATTCCACCCTTACTGCTGTGTTATCCTAGAGGAAGTCAAATAACTGGCAATTTTTGGTGTTTTGCATTCTGTTGGTGCCAGTGGACTGTTCAGAACAGAAAATAACATTAGATCACATAAAAGTTGTTTGAGTTTTGTATGTCGATTCCTAATCATTTAGTAGTTCTTTTTATAGCTCTGCTCCATTTATTTCTGTATGTTTAGTTTTAAACTGCAGACTTGAATTTATTTCATTTGACCTGGCATGATATCATTTGCTCTTTCTTTGATTGAAAGAGTCTTTATTTCTCTCCTTTCTCTTGGGGTAAGCATGATAGGGAAACACATGCAGAAAATAAGAGTAGATTGCCTGTGGCATGAAAGATAAAGAGAGGGAGGCAGGGAAAAAAAAAGAAATCTGTTTAATTCAAGAAGGAGAAACAAACTCAGTAGCTAAGTTGCTTTTTTTTTTTGGTCTTTGTTTTTTAAGAAAAGACCTCTGCTCAGAGCCCATCAGCCTTAGGTTTAAGAGAAAACTAAACATATAATGAAAACTTGTCTAGAATAAGTTAGCTGAAATAGAGAAAGCAAAATATAAAAATAAATACAACATGAACCAGGTGACTTTCCACTTTGTTGTTAATTCTGCTGATGAGAATCTTACCTTAGATTTTCTGGGCAAATTTCAAGCTTTTGTGAAAGAAAAAGACGTATTAAGTCTGTGGCACTTACATATATCTAGTGGCTAAATTTGATCCTCTGTTGAAGAAATTAAACTCTGACTGTTTAGGTAGCCCTACAGTATTTCACGTCAGACTGAAAATAGATGTAGTTCCAAGGGGGTGAAATTGCTGTAGAAACAGCAGCTTAAAACTGGATGTGATTACTCACTTATAAAAATGGTAAGAGGAACTCATTTTGCTTTTAGTTTAAGTACAAAATATGTCTCTGCACTTTACTAGGATGCTAATCATCTCATATGGGGGGGGAGATTCAGTGGATTCAGCTTCTGAAACCACTTAGCTATTACATTGCATAAATCTAGAGTGATAATATAGTTCTGCAATTTATATTTCAAAAGTCACTCTTAAAATCATCCCGACACAATTACTGCAGATGAATTTCCAGTCAGGAATGGGTCATTTAAGAATTTGTTATTGGCAGGCAGAAGTCCCTGTCATTAAACCTAGCTCATCTCCACTTAATGGTAGATCTAAGAGAGATGATACCTCTCACCATTATTTGAACTTCTTATCTGAGCTCTCTGAGCCAGCTTGATTCTTTTGATTGCACTGGAATAACTTTACTGTTACTCTAACCAACTCTCTCTGGGAAAGTCAGACAAGGTCAGCCGAAAGCTTAGCATGGTTTTCTTTCCTTAGTTCTTTCATTAATCATATTTCAAAATGACCTCCACACTGATGCTAAATCTGATTGTGTCAGTTTGGTGCCATTCACAGTGTTCCTTTGATTCCTGCTGAAATTGCATATGGATTTTTATAGTTGAAATATAATTACTTAAGTTGAATTTTGTCTAAGGCCTGCATGTAACCAATCCATTTCTTGTGATCGTGTTAGGAGAGTGCTAATGGACAGAAGTTGTTAGGATCTGAGTGTTGTATGGCTCCTAAAAATGAAAGCTCCATCAGTCTTGCCTTCTAAGATGATTTTATGCAATATAATATAGGACAGAACAGTCCAAGAATATCATGAACTACACCATCGTGCTGTGGATGCACTTTGAAATTTTTTTATTCTATGTGTGGATGTTTATCTCTAGTTGTGTGACACATCCCTGTGATCCAAGGAATCACAGCCCAAAGTGTTATTGCTACAGCTTAGTTCAATACAATGTGAAACATAAAACAATGTACTTAGTGACTGATATCAGAAGTAAAAATAATTTTAAAAACTTGATTTTTATTTAATTCAGAGACAATAAAACAGATTTAGAAAAGTCAGATTTTTCTGGTATATATAATGATTTTCATACATGCATTAGCCTACCTTACCACGGAAAGTTTTTTTTTTTTTTTTTTAAACAGATTTATGCAAACAGCAGTCTGAATCAGACAAGGAGACATACTGGGAAAAGCTAGCTGGAAGGAATTCAGAATGTTTTTAGCAAAAAAAGATGTACTTTGGATTTGTGCTTCCTAACATACATACCATTTTGGTCAATTACCTGTTTATGCTATCAATTTGCAGATTCATCATTTCTTCAGTATTAGTAATATGTCTGAGAAAACTTGTTAGATTGAATCTAGTTTGCACAAAGAATTATGTAAATCAAGAGTCCTCTAAAATAAAGAATTTAGTAGAATTTTCTGCTGAATAGAATGACAGAAAAGAGCACCTGAACAATATACAAATACTATTTGACAAAGTGCATTCAGGGTTATGGCTCAGCCACTCTCCATCATCTTCGAGAGATCATGGAGGTCAGGGGAGGTGCCTGGAAGAAAGCCAACGTCACTCCAGTCTTCAAAAAAGGCAAGAGGGATGAGCCAGAAAACTACAGGCTGGTCAGCCTCACCTTCATCCCTGGAAAGGTGATGGAGCAGTTCATCCTAGAGACCATCTCTAGGTATGTCAAGGACAATACCAGGTGTAGTCAGCATGGATTCACCAGGGGAAAGTCATGCTGATGAACCTGATAGCTTTCTATAGTTAGGTGACCAGCTGGATGGATGATGGGAGAGCCGTGCATGTTGTCTACCTTGATTTCCGCAAGGCTTTTGACACAGTCTCCCATAGGAAAGCTCTGGAAGTGTGGACTGGACAAGTGGACAGTGAAGTGGATTGAGGATTGGCTGAATGGCAGAGCCCAGAGGGTGGTGATAAATGGGTCTGAGCCTAGTTGGAGGCCTGTGGCCCATGGTGTCCTGCAAGGGTCAGTCCTGGGCCCCCTGCTCTTCAACTTGTTCATCAATGACTTGGATGAGGGCACAGAGTGCCCCCTCAGCAAGTTTACAGATGACACCAAACTGGGAGGAGTGACCGACCCTCCCTAGGGCTGTGCCGCCATTCAGAGAGACCTAGCCAGGATGAAGAGTGGGGCAGAGAGGAACCTCAGGAGGTTCAACAAAGACAAGTGCAGGGGCCTGCACCTGGGAAGGAATAACTCCAGGCACCAGGACAGATTAGGGGTTGACCTGCTGGAAAGCAGCTCCGCAGAGCGGGCTTTGGGAATTCTGGTTGACAGCAAGTTAACCATGAGGCAGCAATGTGCCCTTGTGGCCAAGAAGGCCAATGGGATCCTGGCTGCATCAGGAGGAGCGTTGCCAGCAGGTGGAGGGAGGGAATCCTGCCCCTGTACTCAGCTCTGGTGAGGCCACATCTGGATTATTGTGTGCAGCTGTGGCCTCCCCAGGACAGGAAGGACATTTTGCTTCTAGAGCGGGTTCAGCGTAGAGCCATGAAGATGATTAAGGGACTGGAGTATCTGTCGTGTGAGGAAAGACTAAGTGAACTGGGCCTGTTTAGTGTGGAGAAGAGAAGGCTGAGAGGAGATCTGAACAACATGTTCAAGTACCTGAGGGGAGATTGTAGAGAGGATGGGGCCAGGCTCTTCTCGGTGGTGGCTGAGATGAGGGGTAACGAGTGTAATTTGAACCACAGGAAGTTCCATCTCCATGTGAGGAAGAACTTCTTTCCTGTGAGGGTGACAGAGCCCTGGCACAGGCTGCCCAGAGAGGCTGTGGAGTCTCCTTCTCTGGAGATCTTCCAAATCCGCCTGGATGCCACCCTGTGCCATGTGCTCTAGGTATCCCTGTTGGAGCAGGGAGGTTGGACTAGATGAATTATGAGAAATGCTGTTACCTTTTAATATCTGTTTTAAATTTCATAAACTATTAATATAACCAAATTGTAAATGAATAGAAGTCTGTTTGCCAACTTGTTATTGCAGTATATTCAGCATATATAGGAACCGCAGTGTTTATTTTGGCTGGTACTTGATACAAGTTTCATGAACTGTGTTATTCATTTGAGATGAGACCAGTTCTGGTCACTTCGAAGAAATTACCTTTCCTCTGTCAATCTTCCTGAACATGAGAGGGCAACATGTAACTTAAACAGGATTGTTGAACCCTTTAAAAAAAAATGTTAACATTGAGATTTTGTCCACTAGTGATATAGGATGCCTGATTGCTAAATAGATGCCTCCTAAATTTATACATGCGTATTTACTCACTACATTTAAACCAGAAAGAAGAATATCCTTGCTTTGTAGAGGAAGTGGATTATGTTTGGTACTACACCAACTCATTTCATGCATTGCATGAGATTTTCTTAGCCTTAGGAGAGAGTGATACTGTGATTTCCCATTGCCTCTTAAAAAAGAAAGTCTTATGCCTCATTCTTGTGTAAATAATATATGTCCCAGTATTTCAAATGTGATCAGTGATTTGGGGTCATTCAATTTTTTGTTTGCAAAGGGAAAGGACTTTAACTTGTTCAGAATTATTTGTTTACTATACATTTTTGAAAGCATACACCATACCTGCATAAACAAGAAGAGGGCATCTCTTACATCAGCTGATCAGAAACGAATCCACAGGCTACAGTGAGCTGTTATGTGAAATTGGTTTGGAGCATATTAGCAATGTTTTAAGTCATTAGTGAAGAAAAACATAGGAAGGCACCCAAAGCACTTTTTAGGTTTTACATCTTAACCCAATAAGCTTTATTTAATGAATCATCATTAAAAAAGTAATCAATGTTGATGAAAAAATTCCCTGAGGCTTGTAAACTTAATGCCATCTACATAGCAACTGGTGCTGAAGTAAGTATGAACTCAGAAATACCAAATTACTCCTGGTTGTAGGAGCAAAGTTCAAACATATTTCAGGACACTGACTGAACCTGTTTTCACTTGCAGGCAAACTGACTTTGCATATTCAGACATGCTCAATACTTCCTACTCTTTTATTATTATTGTCATTATACTTGTTATTTAATATATGTTTGACTTGAAAATTATTCTGGTAAGGTGATCATTCATGAGATCTTCTCCTGAGTGTTTTTGTCAGATAAAATAATGTGAGTTGGAGAAATGTGCACTACAAAGTATGCTGCCTTTATTATTTCTTTTAAGGTCATCTGAAGTGTGAAAAAATCTATTTTGAATCATTGCTGTCATGCATTCATTTTTTTCTTTAGTGGAATTTTCCTAGATTTACCATTACCATTTATGTGTACCATGTGCATTTTTATATTTGATTTTAGGAACAAAAGGCTAGAGTTGATAAATTAAATGTATTCCACAGGAATATCTATGCAATTAAAACAAAAATCTTTGAGTTTGTCATTTTGAGAATAAAGACCATGATGTATTTCTTCATTTACCATTTGAGTATATCTGCTGCCAGATAAATGATGCATATGGTGATAAATGTAAAAGTTATTGAACACTTTGCCATATAGGTACACTGCATACAGAGCCATTTAAGATTTTATGTTCTGAAAACATCAATGCCAAACTATACAGAACAGTACAATGGCTAATATAAACTTTTTGTGCTAAATATAATTTACTTAAGACATACTGTAACACGTGATTTACTCAGTTTAGAAAAATAAAAGCTAGATCTCTGCTCTGGCTTTCATGAAAGCTGTCTGTAATGTTTAATTTACTAATACTATACTCTTACTTTATTGGCTGACATTAACAGTTTTTCTTATCTTTAAAAAGCGATTTTTGGTGTCTTACTGCTCTAGTCATGAGCAGAGATCTATGTACCTAAATGGCTGGCAGTAATTTCAGTTCAGTGCTACTGCATGGCATAGTTTTTTTTTTTTTGCTCTGTTTAGGATAGGCTTAAACATTGAAGGCACAGGTTAAAAAAAGGCAGGAAAATACGCTCCTTTTCTCTCAAAGAAAAAGCCAGTAGCTATTCATTATCATGTTCTGTAAATGTTGTTGACTTCATTGATGTCAACCGTTTTGTTTTGTCCTTATCTCATTTCTGTTTACATATCAAACAGTGCTAAGTGCAAGGCAGCTTTTCCCCACTAAACAGAGTGCATCGACCTCTCATACTCACCTGACAGATCTAAAGAAGTAAAAATGTTTGTTGTAATGTCTTATGTGACTTCACAGATGCAGTAGGGATTATTATGTGTGCCTGTTTTTTAAATGTCCTGTATTTATATTCTCAATACTCGTGAATGCAGTAATTTTAAGAGCTTTTTTTTCAAAATATATGTAAATATGAAGTCATTCATTCTCAGCCTGGCAGAACTGTCCTTAAATTAAATGTTTAGTTCTACCTTGCTCAGCTCTTGGATTTAGCATGTAGGCATGAGAATAGGTCACCTTGTATCAAAATTTGATATATTTTAGAGAAATGGTTCACAAATATTCAAAAGAAGACAATAAACAGTCCTCATTTTTAGAAAACTAGTTGTATAAAAGGTTGTATTTTCTCTTGATTTGTCACATAATTATACACAGTAGCAGACTTAGATATATACTTACGTGTTGCAGTGATATAGTTTTCCCTTAGCTTAAAGTAAAAGTAACTGAACTGATAATTCAGTTGTATTTTCATGATGACCGTTGTGTTTAATCAGGGTGACTCTCCTGAGTTGAACAGGAAGGAAAGACATGGGCTGCACAGGCAAAAGCCACAAACGTTTCACATGACTGTGCAGGCATATGCTTCATTGGGCAGCACTAATAAGGGAAAGGAAGGGATTTAGCTTGTTAATCAGTGCTGCTTAATACAGTGTCACATTAAATGACATCCAAAACATGAATATTGACAGTGCCAGAGCTGCCACCAGGTTATGAAATACTACTTTTGCTCTCCTGTGACACTGGCTCTCTTGAGATTTTTCTAGCAATTCACAATTTCTTCACAAGAGAAATAAGGAATCTGAGTACAAAATGAAAATTTCTGAATTTTAACATCATCTGCAATTATTTATATTGAATAATTAAATAATTAAGCCAAATCCTGCATTTAGTTAATTATTTATTTACTCTTAGCTGCTTCCATGTGAAAATTCTTCACCCATTGATCTAGATTTTCCTTTAGCAAAATAAATATATTAGGTAATATGATCAATCATGCTAGCACAAGAATTGATGTTACTCTGTTTTTCTAGAGTTTAGCTAAGGCGAGTCAGTTAGCAGTTACCCTAATTTATCTGAGAAGAAACAAATTATGACATTCGACTCTTAGGCATTTTTTTTCCTTCATTACTGAAATTATATAAAGCAAAAAGAAATCCTATGTTATTTTACTCTTTGTTTGAAAGAGTTTTGAAGAGAATTGATCCAGCTCTGCATCAAGACACTTTGAAAGTCTATTGCAATAGCCACAGAAAAGGATGAGATTCTTAAGCTGATGTTAGGACTGTTTTAACTGCTTTCCCATTCATGCTCCTTGTTCTTACCAGGAAGAAATTTGTCCTTCTTGGATTTTGAAACTTGCAAATCTCTGCCTCAGGATGATTCTTGAATAAATGAACTTTCTGTAGTCACTCAGCCACATCTTTCCTCCAGTTTACCCAACATAAAAACTAACATTAGTAAGATAGTAGTAAAGATTAGTAAAGTAAGATGAGCTCATTTAGTGTACCACATCCTGCTGCCCTCTTTCAGTGTGCTTACCTGGGAGCCCAGTAGAATTTTTCAAAATAAAAGTTCTATCTTCACTGAGTTATTTTTAGTGGAGAAAGGATTATTCCAGCCAGCAACAGCATCATCAAGATAATTTGGCTTAAATTGATTTTGTATCCAGGCAATAAATGTTTCATACATTCTGCATAAATCAGTGATCTTACTATGTCCATGCTTTTGGACCCAACATATTCAAGAAACTGTAGAACTCTACCTCTTTGAATTTCAATCTTCTCTTAGTCTTAAATAGGCTACAAAAACCCTGCTCTTTTGCTTTAGGTGATATTTGCTGACATATTTCTAGTTGCTTTCACCTACATTCTCCTATCTGTTCCTATTTTCTCTGAAATTAGATTCCAAGATTGATGGAATAGTCTAGCTGAAGCTTGAGTAAAGTGTTTTATTGCTGTAGTACTGGATGTGTAAATAAGGATGTTAATATTATGATTACTTTTTTGGTTATTACTTTTTTTGCAGTCTTATGATGTAGGGCCTCCCATTTGCTTTGTGATACATTCTTTCTGAAGATCCATGACCTAGTCAGTTTGGCCTGGCTTAAGTCTGTACTTTCAATTATTGATGTGTTCTGCTTTTTATTTGTTCTAGTTGAATTGTATCTTGACAGTATGCATTTATGCTTGCCTTAGCTCCTTGAAGAAATGTGTTTTCATTTTTTTTTTCAGACACTTTCTTTAACTAAGAAACTACTTTAAATAATCTTAGCCATCACCTCATTCTTTTGTGATTTTATATTTGTATTAAACATGTCTTCTGTTTCTAACCTGAGCACAACCTGGAAGACTTTGAATACTCTGAGACCTCAAATGAATAAATTCAGTACAAGCAATTTGAAAATTAATCTTTTTACCTATTTTTATTCAAAAGGTTAACTGTGATGAGAGATCCTTATTACCCCAAGCAATACTTATTGCACTGAATTATCAGATATAATAAAATTTCAAGACTAACAACTGATCTTTGTATTTCGTTGCCTTTATGTCAAGCCTTCTGTGGCCCATCAAGCTTTACAAGAGAAATCATATATAACAGTACTCAGCTTCTACCAGGAAAGGACTCTTGATCTAGCAAACAACTAGATGTTGACTTAAAAAAAAAATCCATTTTCTTTCATCATGGAGCTTCATCCTAAATCTTTATAGTGACTTAGAACCACTTAATGATGTAATCCCACCAAGAATTCTCTTAATTATTCATGACAGAATGTATTTCCTTCAGGAAAGACTTCTGAAAAGAAGTGTCCATCTGGCAAAAACAAGCTTCCTCGTCACCCCTAATTGGAAGCCAACTTTAGCTATCCTGATGAAAGGGAATTTCTGATCAGGTGGACCGAGACTGGTAATCTCTTTCAGACAGCTGTGCTGTCAGATACTGTAGTGAACTATATACTTTTGTGTGAGAAACATGTATGTTGCATAGATAAAATGATTGTTCTTACAGAATACTTGAACATTTCAAGTGTCAGATTTTACAAATGCAGAGTGGCTGCGAGTTGAGGAAGTGTTTTGGCATGAGGTCTGCTATGACAGGGTCCCTATGGCAGCCCTTGTCTTCCCTCTTTGTGGTCAGCCATGTGTTCTAAGATCTTTTTTCTCACCTGGCAACAGTAAACAAAACATCCTCAATTCTGATTGTAGTCATCTGTAGAGATGATTAGTGTAAAATATCTTTTATTTTCAGCCTTTTTTTGCTAGAGAGGGAATAAGGTCAGATATATCAATATAAGGGTCTTTGAGCCTTACCTCAACACAGATATCTTTTGAATGACTAATGACTACAATCTAATGTGTAATGACTACCATCAGTAGACTTTGATAACTATTGCCTGGAAGTTTATGGATATGTCAGATTGTGATTAAAGTTTGAACCAGCTTTTCCAGACTAGGGACTAAACATGTGGCATGAAAGATGATTTTTTTTTCTGAGTTTGTTTTGACTCAAAATCTGAAGAAAAATATTAACTTTGAAAGCCCTTGGTATTCTTAAGTCTCACACTGAAAGATGCTGGAACTTCTTGAATTCAGCTGTGTAAAAGTTTCTGCGCCAGAATCTTTTTTATCAGCAAACTACAAAGTTGCAGCACTTACATAGGATGTGGCATATGAAGGCTTAATGTGCTCTTCTGCTTTGGATACTTTGAACTTGCTTTGAGATGGTCTGTCTAACACATAAGAGTAGGGAAACTCCAGGTCTTTACTGTGGAGCAGTAATCAGAAAACAGATACTGCTTTTCCAAATGATTATCAAATATGCAAATCTTGTGGAGGTTTGTTTTGTTTTGTTTTGTGTGTGTGTGTATGTGTTTTTTTTTCTCCCTCTGGATAGGTTCTAATAGGCCACTTTTCCATTTTCTGATAATTTTGTGAATCCTACCTTTCATTTCTTGTTTTTTAATGAAATGAAATGACATATTTTGCTTATTTCAAATCAAAGAAAATACTTCATTTGATACTTCATTGGTTGAAATTCAAAAGAAAAGAAAAGAAACAAAAAAGAAATGAATTTACATTCAATTCAGATCAGATTTTTTCTTCTGTGTTTTGGTAGAAGAGCAGACTGATAGTCAAACTTTTGTTTTTGATCTCAGCTCCCTGTTACTCACTTTATCATCTAAGTAGACTGTATTAATTTTTTTTAAGAAAAAACATCAGTTAAGAAATCAAAAAATTTTGAAATGTGCATATGTCAGAAAATCTCTAATTGTTCAAGGAAACTGACATTTTTTTCCTATGTAATTCCTCACTGTATTTGATAACTATGTACCAAATTGTGAATTTGAATGCAGGTGTAAGTGTAATAATAAAAATGAATTGTGAGAGTTACAATGAGAATGGTAATATGCACAATGCCTGTCAACTTATATTTGCATGAAAAATTTAATGTCACAATAAGTAACTTTTCATAACTTGGGAAAACTAATCATACTTCCTGAAAACTTGATCTATGTCCTTCAAATTACAACTGAAAATTATAGTATGATAAGCAGTATAAATAAAAATTACCACCGGTGACTTTTTTTCCTAAATAGCTCATTCTTTTTTATCCATTGGTAAATTAGGATAGATATAAGAATGTTATAAATGTACAAATTATGGTTTTTAGAAAAAAAAATGTGGATCAATTAATTTCTTCTTTTTGCAGTTGACAGTCACCGATCACGTCTTTAAAACTTTTCAGTGTGTTGATAAGCTGTCTTCCAGGAATACTAGTCCAATACAAATGTAGACATGGTGTCATTTAAACAGATGGTTAGACAGCCAGTAGAGAGAAGTTAATTATTAGAACTACATTGGTTGGTTCATCACTTTTATATATACATATATAAACATCACTTGTCAGAGCTGCTACCTACAACTAAAAAGATTCAACTTCAGCCAAAATCTGAGAATCTTTTTTTCTAAGGTACAGCAAAGATTAGGTGAATGTGCATTTGTGGAATGAATTTATACACATAAATGGGTAAATAAAGCTAATAAAATAAGTAATTCTAGTGCACAGTCTGCATGCATCAAATATTAGAAAAAAATGGTTATGGGTTGTGTACCGCAACATGTACCATAGTATTTTGTGTAGTCTATCTCTTTTTCTAATTTTTTTTTGGTAAGAAAGAGATCAGGAGTGACCAGGTCTGGTTTGTGTTTGCTTCCAGACTTTCCAAACTTTGCTGGAAACTTACGGGACCATCAGACACACTCTAGTAACTACATAGGATTCTATAAATGTGTGATGACTATAATACTTTAGTTTATGGTAACAAGCAAGTATGTAAAACTCATAACGCAAAGATACCTGGTAAGCTACATGGAAATTCTAAGCAGTTTAATCTCCCTTTAGCAGCAGTGTTATAATCCTGTGCAGGTCACTCAAAAGTTAAAAGACAAAAACATTCTGTAAATGAGAGAAAAGCTATGCCAACTAAAAAGAAGTTTACATTTTATAGAACAATGACATATCTTCAAGGTAAGACTTATAGGGACCATAAGAGTCCCTATTAGACACCCTTTTGACCTTTCTTATTTTTTACAGGAGTTGCAACAATTTATAATTCCTTTAGCACTCTGCTTCTTAAGTGTAAATACATAGGTAATAATATTAAAAGCATCTCAAAACTTTCTCATTCTTAAGATCTTCAGGGGAAAGGCAGGTGAGAAGGAAACAGCAGGGAAGCAGAAAAACATTTGTTCTTACTTGTGTCTAAATGTCACTATGTTTCTGAGCTAGAATGTGCTGATCATTAATCAGAAAAATACAATACGTGACTCCTTGTACATATAGTATGTACACTCCACCAACTCCCCCCCTCTGCTGCATTGCATATTTTGTGCACTTATTGGGATTTATATAGTATCCTTCTGTAGATCTAAGTGCTTTGTACAATTATTTCAGCCTTAAAATACTTGACATTGCAAACATACAGCGGTTAAGTGGGCACATCATTGAAGCAATTTTGATCTTCCAGCAGTCATTAAATAGCCTGGAAATGAGTGGGCCTTGTGATATGTTACAGAAGTTGAGGAACTTCATTGCTTTTAGATTGCAAAAATTGATTCTAAATTCAAACACACCTCAGAAAATGTCCAAATTCAGCCCTTTCCAAGGGGACCAGCACATCTACTGATTAGATCTTCAGGAGGTTTATACTGTCTTTATACTCTCTTCCAAGAGACATGTCCTGGCAGATGCTACCGTTTATGGCTGAGTTTGAAGGAGCCACAGGCATCTGGTTTGGCTGGTGCCTAGTTTGCCCCTTGCTGTCTCAGCAAGAAATGCATATGCTGAAGGCAAGAAGTGCCGCATGTTACATGTTGGTTCATACCCTGGGTTTTTTTTTTTTTTTTTCCTCTAAGGGGAGTAAACCTTCTGGGTCACTTTGCAATGCCTCAGCCTCCTTTGGTATGGATTAGTAGTAGTTGTTTACATTTTTGTTAAGACAATATCCACCAGCACTTTACCTATACTTGAAAAACAGAGCTAGTTAAATGAGATTGCTTGAATAACAAAGATCTGCAATCTCCTATTCATGGGACAGGGAAGTGTGTTTCTTGCTCAGTGCAGACAGAGGCAGTGAGTTCCTTAGCCAGAACCAGTGAGGAGTGTTTTTTTGCAAGCAGTAGCCATAAGCTTCCAGCTCCTCCAGTCTGTCAACAGCAGAACATTTGGACAGCAGAGTAGATGACTAGATGCCACTGGAAAGCTCCTGACGATCTATAAAAAAAGACACAGACACCTGATGCACAGCACTGAACTGGTATAAGTTTACACTGCAGGTCAAAGCTATGGAAAATGTTCTGGTGAATTAATCTTTAAACCAGTAGGTTCTAAACTATGCTCAGTTTCAGCTTTATTCTGGCTTCCCTTTGATACATGTAGGCAAGGTTAAAAAAAGAAGAGAGAAAGAAAAACAGTAACAAAACATAAATTTGGCATATGCTCTGAATCATCTCTTCAAACTAATTTGAAAGATGTTCTAGCATGTGCTTCTACCTAATTTAGACAAAATTCTTGTTTTGAAGAAGAAACACAGAAAAAACACTGCAGAGTTCTTGTATTGGTGATCATGGACCTGCATTCACAGGCTGTAGCCACTGTGTTGTGAGGCTTGTTTGTACTTGAAGTATCTTCAGATTGAGTTGTACTCTGGGCACAAAGAGTCTTTATGCATTCACGTGCTTCTCCCCATCATTCTCTCTCTGTCCACCTTCTAAGATATATTATACCCATATCAATCCAAGGTAAATCTGCACTGGTAAGTCCAGTATCAATCCACTGCTGTCACACTATGCATTTCATCACATACACCTCATAAATCTCAATGACAGTTAGAAATGTTCAAGCAGGTCAAGATACACTGTTGTAAAGGTTGAGTTGCTCTTTTCAATGGTCTGCTGGGCTAGTTTCTGGTTACTGGGTTGTATGTTACTACTTTTTCTGTTGGCACACACTGTTTTTTCTGAGTTGGTTGTTGCACTAGGTGTCTCCCTCTCTCTTCCAATCATTATTTTTGGGGGATTTGCAATGTGCTATGTTGTTTCCTTTCGATTCACAGTGTATACTGTGGTGCAGCTTAATGTACATAAAGTACAGCATAAGTTAAATGCACATACATTTACCACACTTTATACTTTTTGTATTCAGTGTGCTACCTTGGCGAAAGAGACGCTCGGTAGCCTGTCACCCCTTCAGCAGTTAGGGAGCAAATCATCTTGGCATAAGATCTGATGAGGGAGCTTAAAGCAGGAAATCTCAAATCTTCCTTCTGAAGGAGAATCTCTGTTAGTGCAAGCACAAGTTGTATAAATTAAATCTGAAGTTTTAGCTTACAGTTACGACTAGAGCGGAGAATCAAGGAGCCACAAAGAGCCCTTCAAGATTTCTTTTCTGAGCTTCTTATGGCCAGAGAATATCAGGATACAAAAATGAAACCATCTCACCTGACTCTTCACAAGCGACAGAAGTACTTTCACCCAGCGACAGAAAGTGTCACAAGTAAAACCTAGGATCTAATATCCATACTCGAGAAATGTACAGTTCAGTAAGAGCTTAAGGAAAGAAATATGGAGCATGCCGTCAAAAGTAACATTCCCTCCAAAGGCTGGTAAAACTCTGAGATCAATGTGTGGTTGACACTTAAGTACCTTGGATATGTATGTTTGCATACATCTTCTACTAGGTTAGAAGGGGAAAGAAGGCTTTAGCCTCACAAGTTTGGTTCTGCACTGGCCTAGTGAACTGTCTGTGTTCTTCTCCTTCTGCGCAGGTATCTAAGCCGGACAGCACTGGAAGAGACGGTGTTAGCGGCCAACCCTCAAAACAAGGAGAAATTTGCTGTGCTAAAACAAGCTCTAGGTGCTTTGGGATTCAATAGCCTGGTAAGTTATACAAGCTTGTGTTACTTTTAGCTAAAATTGCAGTGTTATTTAGTTAAAAGCTGGTCATGAGGAACTCTTACTGATAAACTTTTGTGGGGAAAAGAAGTGTCTTCCTGCCTCTCTATTTTTCCGTTGGTAAAGACCTTGAAACAATATACAGTGCTAGTTCACTCCAGGGAAATTACTGTAATCACTTTTAATTAGACACAGCACCAACAATGTAAATCTTTTTCATTCTTAAAGATTCACAAAACAGCTGCAAGGTATAATACTCTGAACAATTAAATTACATAGATAAAAAGAAGCAATCAAATCCCATGTGACAGAAACCTCATAAAACCCACAGGAATTTTTTTCCCCTCCCTGATTATCTCCCTGTCCCTTTTAATTTTGTGAAATACACATTCCAAATGCCTTTGCTAGCAGCACCTGAAAAGAAGCACGTATATATTTAGACCAAAAAAAAAATGTATGTAATATATATATATGAGTAACCTTAAAGAGCTGAATTAAGCTCCCCAAGACCATCAAGAGGAGACAGACAGACAGAGTTCTAGAGGACAAAGATGTAAGGGGAATCTGAACTCACATGTAAGATATGTAATTTCTTTCAGGGTACTAGAATATTTAACTGACTTTCCATATTTATTACAAAAGTATGTGCTGCATAACAAGCTGTAGTGATACATTTCGGTCCCCAAAAATGCATAAACAACAGTAATTCCAGAAAGGCAAACATTTACTTCCTGTGCCCCTACATGATATTTAGTGTCATAGGAAAAGAACCTGAGGAAAAGTTATTGTGCCAGGATGCTGTAAGCTGTAATAAAAAGGGATCAAGGAACATTGGCAAAAAAAAAAATTGTGACCTGATGCTGAAGCTATTTCTTATCTGTGAGGTAGACTACCTTCTCTGGCAGTAGTACATCATGTAGTTTCTGGTATTTTCTAGTGAAGATATTAACAAGTGATATTTTCTAACCTCTGAAAGGTGACAAACCTTTCAAAATTTCAAAAGTTCTTTTTTTTTTTTTTTTTACATGAGTATTCATGTCACCACTCAAGAAATCAAACACATATGGCTGTATTTAAAAGAATTATTTTTTTTTTTCTCTTAATGGTTCAAACTCTGTACCTGTAGAATCTGGTACAAAAGTTTTATTCTTTTTAGCATTTGGCCCAGTGTTCACAGACTGGTTACTCTCTCCCTCTCTTTTATTAACATTTCTGTTCAGTTGAGGAAGGGCTTCAGCCCATAAATAAATATCTAATACATAATGAATTACATTTTGGAAGCCTGCAGAAACTGTCTGGGAACCCTTTTCTTAGAAAAATACAGGGTTATTTTGGATTCAGCACTACAACAATCCTTTGTTCAGAGTTCCAAAAAGGAAGTTGCCCTGTCAAAATAAACTTAAATTGGTTTGCAGCTCCTCCACATACAAGTAGCACCAGAATAACCACTTAGGTAACTAGAAAGTTGTGGATTTGTATACAGATCTCCTATGGTAGAGGCTACAGATGGAGAGTAGTGTCAATAAATCACCAATTCTAAAATATATGGAAAGATTGCTGTGTTATTCTTGATCATCTAGCCACGTTTAATGATAGAACAGGTTATCTTTATGTAGAATAAAGCATTCCTAAACAATCGGTAATAAAATCTTGTAAAGTGCATAATTAGCTGAAAAATAAGTACATTATAAATTATTATAGATAAGTTATTTTACAGATAAGTATTTCAGAGTCTGGGCTAAGCCTGAGGCCTCACCAAATTCACCAAAAACAACAACTATCTCCTATTGAGGCAGTTCAGTACCATGCAGCCATACTCACACCTTCCGAACACCCTAACAAAGAAGCAAGAAATATACAATATACAATATTGGTACGGCATGCAGCGTCGCAAGAAGCAGGGTGTATCACCCTAGCCTGAATGCCATGTTAACATGGCTGTTTTCCTTTTGCTACAAATGCTATCTTATTCAGGGCTTCCCTGTGAAGAAGGGTAACAAAACATCTTGTTCTTTTCCTATTCTTCAGCGTGGGAACTATATATATAAAGGAAAAAAATACTATTGAATTTTTTATGTCTAACTCACACAGTAAGAAGTTGAAGCACTTGACTTCAAATGTAGTTTGCTTTAGAGAATCAAACTTTTTTAAACCCCATAGTGTGTA
Source organism: Crypturellus undulatus (assembly GCA_013389825.1). Lineage (NCBI taxonomy): Eukaryota > Metazoa > Chordata > Aves > Tinamiformes > Tinamidae > Crypturellus > Crypturellus undulatus. The sequence goes on from VWPW01016596.1 coordinate 913,505, forward strand.
TCCCAGAAACTAGAAACTTATTTTTTAGTGTCCTCTCATTAGTGGCATATTTATTAGATAAAGGAACAAGAATGAAACAGATCCGAAACAGATCCAAAACAGATCAGGATTTTTTTAATCCGATCTATTGTCTCTGCAAACCGCTTACAAGTTGTCCAAGATCGGTTTCAGCATTTTTAAACTTCAATACAATCTCTTAGTGTGTGCTGCAGTACTGAAAATAAAGAGGATGCAGTAGCTAAGTATTTTGTTTATAGTGTATTTTGAATCTTATTCTGCAAATTCCAATAAGTGAGGCTTCTCACTTTACATAATGTTTCAGTAGGATTAGGTTCTACATATTACTTCTCAGAAATATTTCAAGTAAAAATTGCCATATGCATTTGCTATATATAATACTGTATCATGCTATAGCATATATTGGATTTCCTTGCTTTATTATTTTTGGTTCATTTTCCATGGATCATTTTTTTGCTGGAATTTAAAAACACCATAAACAATCAAATGAAAGAACAGTTCTCCTACTTTGGTAAAAATCTAGCATTCATGATAACTGCTTCACAGCATTAGAGGATGTATTTGCATGTAACCATGGAGGGGGAAAGGTGTGGGTAAAATAGGTTTTTTGATTTCTTTTAAACATTAACTGCAGCTCCTAGTACCAGGAATCTGCTATAATTTAAAAATAAACCATTTGGTTATGAATGTGGGGCTGAGGGAAAAAACAAAACAAAGACAAAAATTAAACTTGCTGTTCCCAGATACAGAATTTGTCTTGCTTGCAGAGAAATTCTCCAAGAGGAAGAAATATTTGTTTCTTGCAGAAATAATGCATCCATTAAAGATATTTCAGTATTACTTTTCACATTCTAAAAAAGTTCTTAACCTAGCAGTTAATGTGACTTATATTAATGCAAAAGTTTAAAAAAAAGAAAATAGAAATTTACTGTTTTACATAAACTATTTTGTGATTCTGTTTTATATCCTAGATGGGTTCCAGTTTAATTTCTAAATCCATATTTCCTGTATGTTAGCATTTTACGTGTGAGCTCTTTTTATTTTAAAAAACGCTGGTGATATGAGCTGCTAGCACTTGTCTGCCTTGTGAAGCATTCCCCTTCACCGAGGTGCCCACCCCATCTCTTCTTTATCTCTGTGTCTCACACACGCGCAGGAGGTGGAGAACCTGTTCGTAATTCTCGCCGCGGTCCTGCACCTCGGGGACCTGCGTTTCACCACCCTGACCGATGCTGAGACTGCGTTTGTGGCGGACCTGCAGCTCCTGGAACAAGGTCAGTGGGACACGACGTGAGTGTCGCCGCGCGGCCGCACGCGGGGCTGTTGCGCTCATCCGCCGACAGATGGAAACCCAGTTCCAGCGAGACAAGGATCTGCCTTCGGAAGTCTCATAAATGGCTCTGGGAAGCGGGCGCCCAGCTGACTTGGATGCTTTATAAACTACAGATTTTTATGGGACTGAAGGAAATGCGCTTATGGCAAATTATCTAATTTGGTGTCACGCTTAATGATGTCGTTTGCCAAAAGGAATTGCATGGTGCACTTTGTGTGGTCTTATTTTAAAACACTCTTGCGCTGCTTGTCAACAGCTGAACAATATGCACGGGATTGAATCTCTTCCATGCAAATCCTTTGTCTTAAAAGAGGCTCTTGCCCGTGTGCTTTGAAGTTGCCCTGTTGGCTACTTGCAAATCTCTTCAAAGTGGCTTACGGATAGAGATTGTCAATAAGCAGCGTACCTTAATACTAGGCAGAGCCTGCCAAGCCCAGGGGAAAGTCCTGAGTAATCTGTAAAGGGGAAAGCTGTAAGTGTAATACAGAGGTGCATGCAAACTTCAAAAAGTGCTGATTATAGTATTCCAACTTTACATGTTTATTAATTTTGATTACTGATCTGACTGTGCTTTTTTTCCTTTAGTGTGCAGGTTCTTCCACTGTACAGAATATAGCACCTACATATGAAAATCTGCTTTACATGATGTGGAACACAAATCAGTCTCTCTTTTTATTTCAGTGGCAGGAATGCTGCAGGTTTCACCAGATGAATTTGCTTCAGCCTTAACAACTGATGTTCAGTATTTTAAAGGTAATCTCTTCCAAGCCTGTGTTCTCATAGATAAGAACTGATGTTCTCATAGAAAAGAACTGGTGGTATTATGCTTCTTCTGATATCAGAATTAAAAAAAAGCAGATGATCTTTGTTTCAAATTTCACGTGGTCTTGTAAAATTCTTCTCTGAGGAATACCTAGGATAATCTGCCGTGAAATGTCGGTCTGAACCATTGAATTAGAGTAGACTCTAACATGGAGCGAGGCAGTGTCTCAGTCTGACACTGATGGCCCCCTGGCACGGTCATCTCACAAAAGTGCATCAAGATAGCACTTGGATATTAATACTAAGAACTAAAGTCAATTGGAATGTTCTTAAAAAAGAGGGGGCCAGGAGAAGAGGGGAAACACTTCATATTCGCCAAAGTGCTTTTCTGTAAAATAATACTTGTGCGTGATTTGCATACCTTTTTTTCTTTTTTTGGAAAAGATGCATATTTCTAGCCTGTATATCTTGCAGGTATGGTATAGAGAGTCTTCTAGGCACTGAGCTTTCAGAGAGGCTCAGAGGCTTTCAGACTTTTTCTGTCTAGGTTTGGCAAAAGGAAAAATAAAAAGGTGGAAGGACTTATTATTTTAAGTAAAATTATTTAAAACAAGCTTTACATCAGGTTATCCTTTTCATCTTCTGTTTTCTGTCTTAGGTGACATGATTGTACGGAGACACACCATAGAGATTGCGGAATTTTACAGGGATCTCTTGGCAAAATCTCTATACGGTCGTTTATTTAGCTTTTTAGTCAACACAATCAACTGCTACCTCCAAAATCAAGATGAGACGGGCAGGTAGGAGTACCATTACAGACTAACAAAGATGTGTTGTTATCTGTCCAAATCCAGTTCCAGAAACATGATACCATCATTTAAAGTTTCTTATTATAGCATGATGCTGCCATTTGGGTCTTCAAACCACTGGTCAGTCCTGAAATATTTCAAATCCTTTCCTCCATGATATATTTCTTTTTACTTACCACTGAGTTAAATCTTTCAAGAATTTTCTGGGTGTCTCTAGGTTATCATTTGTGAAATTCAATGCAGTTGCTGTCCACTGTGGTTTCTTAGAAAAAAATGAAGGCTAATTAATGTGCATCAGCGGAGCAGTCAAGAAGTAAAAGGGAAGAAATCTTAGTAGAATCAAGGCAGCAAACTAAGACAAGAGACTTAATTAGATGATCATATGCATGCAACATAACCAAGATCCAACATCTCACATGCTCAGATGGGCTTTCTTATGAACATTAAATACAAGAGTTCTTGGCATTAATGATATATGGCAATCCACAAAAGACAGATGTGGGACTTGCAAAAAAGAGTAAGTATTTTTTCCTTGTTTCATAGCTGCATTGACTTCATTAACAAATTTTTACAAGAACTCTTTTAAACATGTGAAGAGTTTGAAGACTTCACAACCTTTTTTGTACCTGTTTTACTTGTAAGCAAATTGGTACAAAATGACATTTCTTTTCTATAACCTTAGCTAACAGGAAAAGTTACCATGCCTGAGTAACTCAGATCTTTGTGTGCATAAAAGCTTTCCCCTGCTTACATATAACACCTGAATGCTTAGCTGTATACAGCTTCCTGCTGGAGGAATAGGAAAGGCTTTCCAGTAATGAATAGTTGTACTTAGTCTCCTCCTGAACCTACAACCCCTTAAAACTGCAAGCACCTAGGCAGCCAGGCTAGGTCAACTGTCCAATCCATGTGTAAATTTGAAATAATCTGCTTATAAAACAAGGAAGGACAGCAACATATAGACGCAGATGATTTTTCCCTATTCATTCCTAGGACTTAGGAAATGTGTGCCCATCTTGACTCATGTCTGTTAAAAACAAGAATCTGGCTCAGGAATTCTTCATTACTGTGAGCTTGTTTGCAGTGACTTTTGAGGAAGAAATCTAGAATTAATACATTAAAAATTAGAAGGAAAAAAAATTTTTTTTTTCCAATTAGGTGTGTAATTCTGACGCATCTTTGATTTCTCAAAATCTTTTGGGATAAAGAGTTGTGCATCTTTGTTATATGGAAAGCTGTAATTTCTAGGTATTATAGGATCTTAACATAATGAAAAGTAAAAGGTGTTTTACTGTACATGAAAAGGTGTATATTGTTTATCTTTTATTCCTGTCTTACTGGAATCATATGTGTTTGAGGTGACTGCTACTTTGTGGAAATATTTCTCTGTGAAATTATTTCTAGCAGTCTGTAAGCTGGAAGAATATGTGACACTGTTTAATGCTACCTAAAGCAAGACAGTTGTTTGATGCTGTCAAGAAGGAGGAGGTTACAATAGTCTTATGGTATTCCTATGCTTGGAAAAGCAGAGTTAGATTTAGGTTGGCTGATGTGAGCTAACTAGTTCAGGATAAATTGGCAGTGCAGCTAAGAAAATAGATTTTTGCAGGTGAAATTCAGCCTCAAGTCTAATCTTGAAGTCAAACAGCTAGTTTCAAGTACAAGGGAATTTGACCTTCATTGGTAGTTCTGTCTCAGGTAACACATATGGGTTAGTCAGCTTGAGATGATACACAACTTTTTTTTTTTATTGTATAAGCTGTCATAGTAGATCAAGACATAATGCTGTTCACAATGAAAGTAGGATTAATGCAAGTCATGGCATGAATCTGATTTTTGGTGCATATTTCCTTTGCACCATGAGTCACTACATCAAATATCAGCTTATTCCACCAATTTAGTGTGATTTCAACATAATAATTTGGAACAGCATTTGACTTCAATTTGATTCTATGACTCAATATATAGAATTCTTTTAGAGATCTTTTAATAAGTCACTGCCTAACAATCCACCAAAGGCACCAAGTAATGTGGTTCAATAAGGCTAATATATTTCAGGCCACACTTCATTCCCCCGCTGGAAAGGTACACAATTGCTACTTCTCAGATGGGGTAAAACTTTCAGCACAAAACTGTAATAAGGTCTCTTATTTTGTTGTTAGGTAGCTTAAATGTGCTTCTGTCCCATTTCAGTGAGAATTTATGAAGCAGTAAAATTATATTTATTGGTTTAATAACTCTTACTAAAAGTAACATTTGACCATGGTCTTTTTGAGGAAACGAGTTACCTGATTTTAACTTTTATGGTGATGCTGTTTAGATTTTGATCATCCATATTGATTTAGATTTACCATGAAACAGCTTTAGATGAAGTAGGAGCGATGATATTCATAAGATTTAAGAGAGAGGGAGGAGATTCTGTAAATATATGTATAAAGACAAAGCTCTAAACGCAAAAAGTATAGAGGACAAAAGCATTGACAGAATCCAAGAAATGCATTACATTGTAATACTACCCCATAAATATCTAGCAAGATTTTTAATGGCAATTCCAAAATGTTCTCCTTCATAAGAAGATACTTTTGATTTTGTCTAATTAAAGCTAAATTATATCCATGCATGCTAGTTTAGACTAGCATTCATGCCTCCTTTCAAGGCACTTTGATGTTTCTTACTTTGTTCATCATTCTTGATATTGTTTTGAAGAAATTCACTGGAGAGAAACTGTTTTTCAGTAATTGGACTCTATAATGGGAATAGAATAAAGCTATTAAAATTCCTTACAGGTATTTATCATTTTTTAATGATTAACATTTAGACTAATTGACATCAGTGATTTCCCCTTCTGCTGATGATATTATTTTACAAATCACCAAGATTAGCATCTCCCCAAGAGTGTTAACTCTTAAAGTTTCTTATTACTTAGTATTTTCTTTTCAATCAAATAATTAAGCTGATGATTGTTAGTTTTGTGGATAGAAAAGACCAGAGGAGGCATAGTTGTCCAAGTGTTGCCATCAAAACTCTTGACTTGTATTTTGGCAAAGTTGGACCTAGGGAATCCAAAAGTAAAAAAATGTTATAAGATTATGTATCAAAGCTTGCTGATATTTTATGGAGGTGTAAGAATGTTTCTGAACTCTTGGGAAAGATATATTTTTTGTCTTTGATGATGAAAAGCATGCTTGGATGTATTTGGATGTATTGGATGTATTGGATGTATTTGTAACTATTTGCTTTAGAAAATCTAAACACTGTCTTCCCTGCTACTTAATAGAAGGCACTATGTTTGTAACTCCCAGTTAGTAAAAAATGTCTCTATTATGTGGCCTGAAGATGGGGCTAATGCCAATGTCTATGTTTTATTATAGACAAGTAAAAGAAATTAACATTCAGTTATGCCCTCCATCTGTGTCACCAGGTCAGCCACAGATTTCTGTATCAAATGTAGCATATAAAATATGTCTAAATCTGTCTGTTCTGAAAACTTGTGTATTCCAAGTATGTAATCTTGCTTCTAGTGAAATTAAATATTGACAGGCTGTAGCAGTGGTAATATCTGAGAAAGAATGGTATTTTAGGAGTCTCATTCAGAAAATCCTTAATACGCACCATCTGATTTACAACATGACCATGAGTGAAATATCAAGCAAAATTCTGCCCAGACTAAGAATTAAATCATAATATAAATTAAAATACATATTCCTCCTTTACCGACCTCAGTAGGAGAGTGTTGAGAATATGAGAGGGACAGAAAGAGAGGCCCTGCTCCGTACATGAACCCAGAGCATAATGACAGTTATCTCTGGCTGGGAGGGGAGGAAAATCTTTAAAGCAGCCAAGTAATACAAAGCATCCAATATAATATGATGCATAATATCATATTCTGAGATCTGCCTCAGTCTAGATCATTTCCAGTGTTTCCTTAAATAAGATGACATTGCTTTTTTTTTAAAGCATGGAATAAATTTTGCCTTAAAGAAGTGAAAAATATTATGTAGTTTTGAGAAGAAGCCTATAGGTTTTGAGTCTATTAGTTAAAAAAAAAAAAAGTCCTCCCTGCCATATTTGTCCTATCACTCAAAATAAATACCTGTCAAATAAGAGGCCAATATTTCTCCCCACTATGTCCAACGACTATCTGTCTGCAGCATTCCCATTTGGTAAGGTAATACTAAAGGAAAAATGGCAGTTTTTCAGCAAGATGAGAGATATCAATGCCACATAGTCTCAGCAAAATTCTGAGAAAAACAAATCTAAAAAATCTCACAGAAATCTGTGTCAAAAGCCTTAGAAATGGGTTTGTTTCAGTAGCTGTTCGAAGGCAACGAATATTTGCTACCAGGAGCTTGTCAGCCCCCCTCTCACGGACGTTACCCTTCAAGAACTGCATTATTGACAAGGGGTGTAACTGTGCCCCTGGGAATAGCGCGGGGTCGACGGAGGATTCACAAGGTGATGGCAAATGCTCTCCTGTGAAAGACATGTTATATATTTCATCTAATCCTAGAAATACTCCTCATTAATCAGTGTCACTTTTGCTTTATCCAGATCAGACATAAGCCAACTGGCTTCCTTCCTGGTTACTTGCAGAAGTGGAGGAAGAAACCTTATACCTGGGGCAAGTTAAAAGGCATGTTAGATCATAGCGCCTCAGCAAATTCCCCTCACTGCTTTATATAGGACAGATTACCAAAAAAAAAAAAAAAAAGACAATAGGAAGACAATAGGAGTGAACTCTGAGGGATTTTTATGTAGACAAAAACCATCTGGAATGACAAAATCATGATCAAATATCATCCTGTAGTTTTATCTGAAATGATCGTTGAGAACTCTAGTAAAGGGAATTCTGTTCACCTCCTCCAGGAATGACAAATGGGTCAAAAAAGCATGTCTTGATGAATGGAAAAATGTCTGCCAAGACAATAGATCATCAGACAGGATGTCTGGTACATGTGTATTTTTCTTAAGAGCTGCCAAGAATTTTTATATAGTTTCTCTATAATGCTGTTGTTCAGTGTATAAGAACAAAAGATGTTTCTAGCCTACGTGGAGCATCTTTACAAAGACTTCATTCTGAAGAAGAAAGCAAAACTGGAGACATTGTAAAATATTATATCAGTTGAAATGCTGTTTTGAAAATCACAAAAATCAAATCTTATGTAGTTCGAATCCACTTCATTTGTTTTTTAACCATTCACAGGTGTGTACTGGTCTGAGAGATGGCAACACTATCCTGATATGGGCAGAATTCTGCTTTTTTTCGTAATTGGTACACTAGGAAGTATGTCAAGCTTGAAAGAAATTAGTCACTAATAGTAACACATATCCAATTACTACAGAAAAAAATAATTACCACTTTAAAATTGAATTTTACATCCATCCAAAATAGAAATGCAAGCATCATTTTCTCTTATTTTCTGGATGGAAACAAAACATTACTTATGAAATCAGATCTCTGTGTCTAGTATTTCAATTTAATTCAATTGAATTAAATATTGAATGCCTGAAACATAAAAGGGAAATGTGTCAGTGATTCTTAGTAAACATAAAAGAATAAAGTAGAATAGGGAGATTCTTCAGAACAAGAAGTCCTCTTTCCTAATATTTGTTCTTTTAGACAATGGTGACATGCCCTTTCATTTGTAAACACAGAATTATTCATGCTTTATTTTGTCTTGGCCTATGATTAATTTAAGGAAAGTAATTTTGCTGGAATTAGTATGATTGACAGCTAGTATACGGACCCGTCCTCTGAGAAGAAATGTAGCATAAGATGGAGTAAGACATCAAGACAGAAAAATAAAGCAGAGTATTTTCTGGCCAAATATATGGTGCTTTTGGCTTTACTGTTTTATTGTCTTTTCATATTCAATTTGCCAAATCTGGCTAATTAATGAATACAAAGAATTGCTATAATTTTGATGAGATTTTGTGCATAGGTGCCACACTGATAAATTGTCACTCCTATAGAGGACAGACCCATGTTCTTATTTCTTATCTTTCTTCTATTGGTAAGATAAGACTTGCATTATGTAAAACCTCCTTCATGTAGCATGTGCATCTTTCAATAATACAAGGCCAAATCAAGTTCATGAAAAGTTTGAAATGACTTGTTTTTTTTGTCAAAGAGTACTTGCCATGAAAATCAAGATGTTTTCAGAAATTTCACTGTTTTGACAAGGAATGTTATTTGAGATAACCAATAAGCCAATGACTAAGGCATTTACCCAGATTATTAGAAACCAGGGCCAGGTTCTTGTTTTGTCTAATTTGTAATATCTTAGTAGGCCAGTTTATTTTGATACTTTCCATACACAAATGCTTAGATTTTCCTTCAGAAAGAACAAAAGAGACTCATGTGACAAAATAGCAGTCCTATAACTCAGATGGGATGTAAACAACCCAACTTCAAGTCCATTCATCCAATTAGATAGAGAAGCAGTAAGCTGTTCCATCAGTGCTAAGTAGCTCTTAGTAGTTGTAAAATGCAGTGCAATATTTCAGTTGTGCAGTATTAAATAGCAGTCTGTGTTTCGCCTTCCTATAAAATAGGTTATAGATAAATGAAACTTTTTTTCAAAAAACTTGTGTAAATAATGTAATGAATCTGTTTTTAGATGTTAATTTGAGGTAGTTTGTTTTCAAAAAGCTTCATTTTTCTTTATGAAAAATTGACTTTTTATGAAATCCCATTATAATGAAGAGTACCCACCTCTAATCAAGAATGCCTGAAAATGAGACTTACATTTTTAAGCACAAAATTTAAATTGCATTCATGGCTAGAGATAGAGGTAGTGATATATCTTTATGCTTTCTGTTGTAGAAATTCCCTTGGAGGCTAATCGACCTCACGATAACCTCTTCTGCCCAACAAAGTCATTCTAGCCTGGATTTATTATGCAGCTCTCTATATCTGACATTTACACATAGAGCCAGTCTTGTGGTGATCAGTAGTGCATTGAACTAGTATACCTTAGAAACGAAGGCAGATGTCATGAATATGGTATCTGTAGAAGGCTGTTTTTGTCCCTGAGGAAGGCTGCAAAGGAGCAAAATGTTCGCAATGTTGTTTTTTTTTCAGTCTGTTTTATTGTACTCAAATTTTTATTCTTTTTTCTGATTATGTGGAGTTTTTTCAGGTATGGATCCATGCCTAATTAAATGCTTGCAGTTGCCCTGTCTATTTTAGAACTATGCCAGAGTACTTCAGCGGTGAATCAGCCTTTTACACTCTTTTATCATTCAACTCTATGCCCTGATATATGCATAAATTTTTACATAGAGGAAAAGGGCAATGTGGAACAAAAGTAGGTTTCAAACCGGCAAACTGCAGTTTTAGTTGTATGCATATAACCTCAAGAAATACAAAAAATATGGGAAAGAGAAAGGAAAACTCATCTCCTTCAGAAAGTATCCATCTCATTTCTTGCAAAGCTGAAGGATTACCAAAGGAGAGAGACGCTGGCTATGGTGCAAAAATATTCCATTCTGTTGCTAGATCATTTCACCCTGAGACATTCCCAGTGGATTCATAAAGGCAAGCTCCAACAATTGCTTGGTGTCACCTTTTCTTCTGAACTTCTTCCAAAGCACACAAGCAGGTATCCCAAAACATCAGTTTTGCTTCCTTAGTTTATTCTTCAGATCTGGTTGAGAATGACAGAGTCCAAGTAAGAACAGAGTAATAAAGACTCTGCCTCATTCCCATATTCCCTCTCAGCAAACTAGTTGACTGCGCTACCCAAAGCCTTCTAGTGGGCCAAAATAAAAGGTCTTCACTGAATGAAAGTAGTGTCGTATGACAAATTATATGCCCAGTCAGCAAGTACCCCTTTATGAATACAGGGAAGAAACACCTTCCCAGGGCATGCCCAAATGTTGAATGTTGTTCTCCCAAGAGATGTTTCCTCTTGTGCAGCCTTAGCTCATGGCCTCTGCTTCAAGCTGGCACAGGGGGCTTTGGCTTAGTAGGTTTCTTTTATGTGCACATAGCAGGACTCTGTAGTAGTAGTACAGTAGGACTCGGAGACACAAACTCAGATTTTCATGAAATATAAACTGAATAAGGTAATTGTATGTAACCGAGCACCAATTCTGAAACTTCCCTTAGTTGATTTTCCCTCATCTGAGTGAGTGATACCTACACCTTTGGAAATGGGCCTTTAAAGAAACTATTCTTTTCCTTCTATTTCAGTTTTATTTTTAAAACTGTCTTCTAAAACAATCTCAAACCTCACTTTTTATTTATTTTTTTTTTACTTTGATATAATAGATTGGTGGGTAGAAATGAAGCAGTCAAAATCAGTACTGTTTGTTGTACTATTCTGCAATTTTGATTCTGTTGTTTAAATGACCTACTTGTGTATTAAATAGCATGTTTTTGAAATAGAGACTGCTTTCATGTTAGAACAAAAAAAATATATTGTTAGAAACAATAGATATATTGTTTACTTCCTTGAATACTTATGATCTATAATATTTTTTGTTACAGTGACCAGCTATTTGAAATTGGGATACTGGATATTTTTGGATTTGAAGAATTCCAAAAGAATACTTTTGAACAGGTAAGTAACTTTGTTTTGTTGATTTTACTGTAAGTATAACTGTCATGTGTCTTTTCAGTTTTTGAGTTTTCACCAAAACGAATGTTCTCATTAGGACATAAATATATATTGTGAATAAAATTTACTTTTAAATTATATATGCTTGTATTTTTTTTTCTATTCTGCCTGCATGGATCTGAATTAAAATCCAGTCTTTGCAGAGTTCTTAATCTTTTTAAAAGAATCTAGTAAACATAACCATAATCACTTGAAGAAGAGTAGAATCAGCATTTTGAGAAAAGTACGTAGTGTTTTCTGGTTTCATACTCATGGAAGTGATACTTCAACTAGGTCAGTTGAGTAGGAGTACAGAAGACTGGATTAGAAGTAAGATCAAAAGGTCTTCAGATGCCCCAGAAAAATAAAATAGAATAGAAATGCTACATGCTGTTACTGACAGATTCACCTCTGTTTGACTTTACAGCATGTGATTTAAAAACAAACAAACAAACAAAAAAAGTGAATTGCATCTATGGAAAATAAATTAAATTTTAGCTCACTGAATGCTTAAAATCCCTTTAACATCAAACATTTTTTGAAAATTACAGAACTGTGTTCCTGTCTTTAACAATGATCTCTGAACACCAAAGCTCTTCTGAACCGAGTATTTTAGAAAGCATTAGCAGCTCTCCACACTCCCTGAAAGAGATGTGTTCTTGTTAAGTAAGTTGTTCATCCTTTGTGTAATGCAGCAGAAGGAAATTAAAGCAGTAGAGGAAGAGCTGATGTCACAAACAGCAGAGGACCTGTTCCTCTTTGAAATGAGTAGAATGGTAGAAATCGCCCCTTTATATCATTTAACATTCTACTAAATGGGTGGCTAAACTTTCTAGTGTAACAGAAATCATAGAAGTGGTTAGTTCATGGTCTGTGGCATGTCTATTACATGGCTACTCAATTTTCAGATATGTAGGAACACAAGCAGGGTGAGTTTACCTCTTCCTTCAAAGAACAGGTCGATATACAGTAACACTTTTGCACAGGAATCACAGTTCCTCTTGCACAAAACTCTTTGGGCTATTAAATGTTACTTTGCTTGAAAGCTTTGCTGGGTTAAGGCATATTGATGCATCCCAATCTTTACAAGCATGAGTACGGATATCTGTTCTGGGGGAAAAATGAAGTGAAATATAGAAATCAATTTAACATACTGAAACTGAAATATTTGATAAAAAATCCATAAAACTTTCTAATAAGCATAAAGTCACTTTTATATATTTTAAATGTATCTCAAGGGGAGCAATGAATCTTGGAACTTATTATCTATGTTCTTTGCTCTGTATTGGTTTTTGTCATCAAATTCACATAAATTCTCTGACTGACCTCATATGAGATGCTCTGAATTCCAGTTTCTGGGGTAGTTCATTTTCTCCTTACTGAGTTCAGAGAATGCTAAAAAAGCAAATAAAGATACTTAGAGAAATAATTAGAGAGTAAGTTTTTTTATAATTTGTGTGTGACAATCATGGTAATTTCAAAGTCAATCTTGATATATATATATTTTTTTTTGGTAAGCAAATACATTTCAGTACATAAGACTGTCCTTCAGCCTGGATGGACTGCATTTTGTTGAGTAATATTCAGAGTCATCACCTCAGAAACTACTGAATTTACTGAATTGCACTCCTGCAATTATAGACTGGGGATTAATGAATTCCTGCATTCATTTTGATATGGATTCTTTAATGTGGCTAGCACACTGGAGTCCTGCAGAGGTGTATGAGTGAAGGGAAACTCTTGGTATCTCCGTATGGCACAATGTAATCAGGCAGACCAGCCCCAAACAGTTTGCACAAAGAAGCTTGATCTGTCTAGCAGTCTAGCCCCTTCAATCTCCTGCCTGGGCTCATTAACCCTGATGGGAAACAGGCTTATTAGTCCAGATAGGCTTTTCCTGCAATGTATTGCATAATGTCTACAAATAATGCCCACAATCAAGGCCTGTGGTTGAGGAATATTGATATTAAATGGACCTAAAAAGTCAAACAGTGGAGCAGCTGTAAAATTACTCCTGCCTTTTTCATTACATTTAGTTTAACATTTTGTAAAATGGCATTGAAAAAATAATTTGAGGAAAACGGTCTTTTTGTTTTGAAGGTTTATGTCTTGATATCTGTTTGCCTGCTTCCTTGAGAGAAGTTTGCAACTCTTTTTCAAGAAAGATTAAGACCCTCTAATTGCGCAAGCCTGGGGGACACTCCAAGCAGCTGCTCGAACCTCTCTGGTCCTTCCGTCAGATCATTGGCAGACATGTTAATGTAATACTTAAAAGAGCAGTACAGGACCGAATCATATGTCTGCTTAAGCAATTAATTTAAATAGACTATGTTTGAAGATAGTTCAGGAACAGAGAGCTGGACCAACTGGGTAAAATAACATGTACCTTCCAATGAGTGTGTTGGGATGATAAGGCATTAGAGTGTTGAAAAGTCAAAAGCAAGCAAAGAGTTACTCTAGTGATGGTTAATGAACAATGCATAGAAAAATTGATGTCAAAGAACTAGAAAAGTAAGGTTAATTATCGCCATACCAAGAATGTCAAATGATGTAACAGAGCTTACAAAGAGAAAGGCTTTATATAATGCCAGGAAATAATGAATTACAAGTAATAAGAAGTATTAATTATGTGCATGTATTTGGTGAGCATTAGGACTTCATTTTATACAACATATATGTGTTACATTATATTTAAAAAATAGTAACTATTTTTTTCTTATTAGTAAATGTTTATATAGAATAAGTGATAGTGAGTAGAGTTGTGATTTCTAGTATGAAAATCTTATAGCACAGGTTTAAAAACTGAAAGAAGCCACAAACAAAAGGAACTCATTGCTCAGGAAAGATTGAAAGCTTTTGAATTGCCAGGACTCAGAGAGATCCGGCTCATCATTTCGTCTATGGTAAATGACTGCAGCACATTTTTATCTCACCCCAATTACAAATTACAGTCACTCCTTAGCAGAAATCATTAGCCTGGGCACAGCATTTTCCTAGTGCATCTGCATACCTGCCCTGCCAGAGCAGCTTTCTACACAGCCAAGTGAGAGCATGGTGAAATGTGGGCAGAGATTGGTCTTTCTCATTCTGTACAAAAATGGCCCCACTCTTATGGTCATTTCGCGAAATAAGAGTGAGGTACCAAAAACAGCGATGGCAGTTTTCAGTGTTTTCTTAGGTTTCATCTCTGAGGGGCTACCTTTGCTTACATTTTAGCTTGCACTCATTTTAAAGCAGAGAATGACCACTTTTATTCTGGTGGAGGTTAAAAGTAGATTAGTTCTTATTCATGGTCCTTCATGAGGTACCACCGCATAATTCAGTCCAGGTCAAGACTCTTTTGTTGTGGTATAGGCCTTGACCATAAGAGCACCAAGCATCAAGGCTGAAGAAATTGCCCATATCATTTTTGCCAAACCATTTCTAAAGAAAACTGTGTTTTATCAGAAAAAAAAAATAAAACAAACAAACAAAAAACCCACACATTTCTACTTGCAGGAAGTTAGAGGAGCCACTCAAGTCTATACCCATTAAACTCTATGTGATGTTCTTGGTGCAGAGCACTGAAGCAGGGCAGCTTGCTCAACCTAGGTGTGTGCACAGGAATGTCCTTTTACCCTTTTTACTAGACATGGTAAATTTTAACTTTTCAGTGGGTTCTTTCTTCAGTTAACCCTGCTGAGATGGTGTTTGCCGTTCCCTAGCCCATATAGCCATGCAGGATGTTTGGGATGACATTGCATGGTCTAAGTCACAAGAGTGTTTAGGGTGTTGACTATCTACCTAAATGTAAGATACCAGTGCCTATTATATAGAAAAGCAGATATGAATAAATAAAAGTTACATGGCTTTAATTTTCTGCTGTCACTGTGATCTCAATGATCATAGATGTGAGGACTTGTATGCAAGTTCTGATTTGTTCCTGGACCAAATTAGTGAGGTGCTCTAACTCTGACTGGCGTTGGTCATGGCGTTTCCCTGTTCCCTCCTAGTTCCTTTGGGTTTAGTTTTATTGTTTGTTTCTTTTGTTTGTTTTTTGGTTTTGGACGTTTGGAGATTGTTGTTGTTTTCCCATTCTGCGCATAATTTTTTTTTCATTGTGCTTTTTTCATTTATCATTTTTCCAGTAAGCTCATTTTTAGAGCTGGATACATAATACATTTTATCATACACCTTTATGGATGCATTTTATCACACACCTGACATTAAAATGCTTTAAACACCTTCTTTGTTTTACAGTAGATATAGCTGGAAATAAAATCATTTACCTAAAATGTAGGTTTCCACGCAGACTCAGCTTGTGAATGGTAAAATATTGCACGAGGACAATTATTAATTGCTATGTTACTTTTTCATAGCAGCATCCTACAGTGCTTACTTGCTGGACAGTATGATACTGAATTATTGGCCTTAGGAACAATTTCAAAATCTTTAATTCCTAACAGTCTGAAAGACTGTTGTTACCATGTTTGTGTGGGAATTTATTATTATTATGGCTATTCTTTTTACTATACATTCAAAATCAAGTAAAGAATTTCCACTTTGAATTGAAATTATATCCATTTTGGAGCACTTTTCAGGTGAAAAGCGTTTCAAAATAAAATTGTAAAACGGTATTCATTTGTGTTTTCTGTATGTGGGAAACAAAAATCAGCTAATTTAAAATGACATCAGAGACAACTTGAATTCTTAACAAAAAAAAATGTTCTATCAAAAAGGCAGGACTCTGAATTGGTGTTCAGAGAATAGTTAATATTAGGCTTGGTTGTCCTGAAAAGGCAGAGATGTGTGGTGGGATTTGGTTTTGTTATATATTCATTAAAAATATTCTGAGTGGCAGTCTACGTAAAGATGTGGAAATCTAGTAACAGACACATACATCAGTAAAAGCAAAAATAGGAAGAGGAACAGTAGCCAAAATATTTCTGAGAAATGAATGATTATCTACATTAGGTATAAAATTATTTTCTGAATCTTACTTCAGTAAATAGATGATTCTGCATTCCGTTATCTCAGAATGATATTTTTGAGAAAAGCTAGAACACATCCTTGCAAATTAAACTTGTCATTGGAGTTTCATCATCTTGGCCCAACGCACAGAGCTTGATAGATGGGTTGATACGACAGCTGTAAGCTTTGCTTGATGTTCAGAATACACATCCCTAGAGAGAGCTAATCCTTCTGCATGACCAAAGGATGTGCTTTCCAGAGGGTGTTTACATCCATCATTTCCATCACTGATTGATAGTCACTCAGTTTTCTTTTAACAAATTCACATTTATTTTGCTATGCTTTTTTTCTTAAGATATATATTAAGCTAAGAGCAGGGCATGAGGAAATTTTAATTATTAAAGGATGTTTGATTTGCTTTGGAATACAGCACCATTTTGGTCTCCTACCTAAATTTGGATTTAATGTATGTGAAAGTGTTTTAAAGTTGACAAGTACACAAGTACTAACTAACTGCTCAAATGTGTTTGTAAGAGAGGGCTAGGACAAGTACTAACTAAGAAAATCAAATGCAATAAATATCTCCAGATTTTACCAAATGCCATTATAATTTCCTACTAAATTCTTAACAAATGCTATTGTATTCTCTTATCAAATTCCACAGCCCCCCCAAAAGTTAGCTATACTTAGTTTTTTTATATACTTGAACAAGAAATAAATCTTTTTTTTTCTAGTAATGGTCTAAAAGTACTTTTTAATGAAGAGTCTGACACAGACTGTGTATTTGTCTTTACCTAGAAATGTTAGTGGTGAGCAGCATTAGATAGAGGATTTCCTACAGAAGGTCTTACAGTGGAGTCAGTAAAAAGACTGTGGGTGATTGATAGTTTAATATTGGTGATTAATGAAAAAGAAGCACGTAAGTAATGTTGAGTAGCTCTGCAAAATGAAGCGAATATGCTGCTTAAGGGTGACAGCAAAAAAAAAAAAAAGGGAAAGAAAAAAGGAGTAGGTTAGAAAAGTTAGCTTAGTTCATTTTCATCCCATTTCTACATTTCTGCCATTTAAAGTATCACATCAGCTTGTGTCAGGCTCTTATTTTGAAGTGTTCCTTATATCACCTTTTCCCAGCATACTGTATAAAACATACTGAAATGGGGAAAAAAAATGCAATCTGAAGGTCCTGCTTTGCAGCAGTCCCTGGCTGGGCTCCTGGTTCTCATTCTGCAGAGCTGTTGCTCACAACCACTGCTTGCGAGAGCAGCTTTGGAGCAGCCTGCAGTTCGTGTGAGCACCTGAGCTTGCTTTCTGCTCTGGTTTGCACCACCTTCTTGTCTGGAGCGCACGTCTCCTCATCTGGATGGTGCTGCTGCTTACGCTGCTGGAGAGCAGAGCTGTGTATTCCATAATAAACTGATCAGGAAAATCTATAAATGCTTTCTGCCTTTACTAATCCAACGTGTTCTGTGCGAATATGTTAACAAAATAATGTCTTTTACTTTTGGCAGTGGAATTCAGTGTTATTTATCAGATCTTTGTAAGATATGACTAAGACATTCTTACCCTCCAGCTCAATTTACACAGTTTAATAATTTTGCTGCACAATCAGATCTTAAAGTAGTTTTATTCTGTTTATTTATTTTAGGGAAATTACAGGATAGGGGAATCACGGGATAAAAAGGAAACGATTCTATACCTTTTTTTTTCGCTTCTCTAACTGTAAAATAGAGTTTTATGAAATTGAATATCATGATTCTCTGAAGTACACTTTTGCACATGAAGGTGTATAAGCAGCAGCTTTACATATCCTGTCAGACATAAGCTTGTGACCTTGTATCTGTCTTCTAAAATAATGTTAAGAAGCTTCTGAAAAATTTTGTAATTAGAATTAGAATTTGGAAAGCATTTCAATAAAGAATATTTTGACTGCCTTAAATTGTAAAAACCTGTTTCTTTCCTTAAATTATAAATCAATCTTATGCCAGCTTTATACTTTGATTTTAATCAAATGAGATAAGGAAATTTTAAAAGTACTATTTTTAAAAATCTAGCATTTTAAGACTCTCTTTTGTCTGTACTTTTCTGTTCAGTGAAGACACTCAATTAACAGACACTTGGTTATAAAATTTTGTTCTATTTTTCTTTCTGTTATTCACACTAGCATATTTCACTATAGAGCAAATATAAGTAGACTGTATTAGCATGAGGTGTTAATGGAAAATTCAGGCAGATATTATACATTACTTGAGTTCTTTTCCCTCATCTGGATGTTAAGCCATGTACTTTTATGATTGATCTGAATATTTCATGTTTTTTAATATTACTTGCTGTTGGAATTGCTTTTATATACTTTATTCATGGAAGATGAATAAAGATTTGTTTTGGCCATTTATGGCCAAAACAAATATGTGCCTAGTTTAATCTGAAAAGAGACTGTGTGCATTCATTTCTTGCATCATTCATCATATATGAGTTCTTCCAATCCTTTAAGAGTGTCTATTTTCTTAATTTCCTATTGTTTCTTAATATAACAACTGAAGAGATTTTATAATTTTCCACTAAATTTTCCACTTCAGTATAAATAAACCAATTAAAAATTGTATCCCTCAAAGTTATTCAGCATTTACTTTTGCAGGTTGTCGACTTTGAAGTAAGAAAAGACCCAAAATAAGCCTGATACAACCTCAACCTGTTTTTACTTGAAATCAGATTCCTACAAACTGTTTGTTTTGTAATAGTGGCATTGTATAGATAATTGGGGGAATATTTTTTTAAGTGGAAATTGATATGGCAAATTTCATTTTCAGCCCCAAATCACACAGTTTAGCTGAGAACAGAGGCATCTAGAGACATTTAATGCTAGTGAAGCATTCTGCAGGAGCTGCAATTCAGCTCTCTTTGGAACCCGTTCCTCCTGCAGCAAATTAAAGGCTTAGCCTTTAGCTCCCAGACGCTCCATTGTCATAAAAGGCAACCCCCCCGCGCCACCACACGCACACACGCTCCGTGCAGTGCTGTATTTCAGGAGGTGGGGTGCGTTATTGGGGGTATTAAATCAGGCAGCTGGTCCCCTGGCAGGAGAATGAAAGCAAGAAGCACTATAACTCTCATAAGGCGCTCAATATTCAAGGGATTTTTATATTATTATTTCTTGCCAACCTTGCCTTAGAATGGTGATAGAATGCAGGAAGACATCTAGTAGACTGCGCCTAGTTGTTTTAGAAGATATATGTGGGCAAGATGGAGCAGGCTCTTAAAAGACTGTTTTAGACTTCAGTGACGTTGTTACACGCAGAAACAGAAATTGAATATCTTTGTTAGTATTGAGCTAGCTGCATAATCTGTAGTTGTTTTTCTAAAACACACTGTGACTGTGTAGTCTTCCTAATTATAGGCTGCAGAATATTAAGTGTACCAATTTATATGGAGTGTTATTCCATTTCAGTCAATAGAATTAGTGTGACTTTACATTATATTTGATAATTCTGGTTGAAATTGGCATATGTGAAATTCTTATGTGGAATTCTCAATGATCTATGCAGACAGAAAACTGTTTCTTCCCAATTTAATAATAATGGTTGTTACAATGGAAATTTCCCTCGGGGCTTCCTAATCTGTGGTTTACCGAGAGATAACATGTTGTAGATTGACATTTCATCAAATTCAGTATTAGACATGCAGTAAACCTTATACTGATGAATTATCCAGTAAACTTCTAATACTCATTTTTTTTCTTCCTTTTACAACAGCTGTGTGTCAACATGACCAATGAGAAGATACACCAGTATATCAATGAAGTGCTTTTCCTACAAGAGCAAGCCGAATGTGTACAAGAGGGAGTTACCATGGAAACCGTGTATTCTCCTGGTAACCATAGCGCAGCCTTGGATTTTTTCTTTCAGGTAGTTTTCAGATCCATTTTCCGCCATGCATATTTATGCACATACTCTGTGTGTTAGACTAATAAAAACTTGTGCCTGTGTTTTCTGATGTATTAATCTTGTTGAGAACTTTATGAGTCCGGTGAGACCATGGAGAGGGGTCATCATAACTGCCCAGCGCATGAGGACTAATAGAGATTTGTAACAGTCCTGGGCAGAAGAGGATATAATCACAGCTCCTTGCCCCTACAGGCCCACACGTAGGATCTGTGTGCCATTCCATGCCCTTTGGCCCCTGTTGTAAGCATGACCATTTCTTTTGTGCCTGGATCTAGTTACTGAAGTATAATTATTATGAAAAAAATAGTCTAATGGTTTTCTTAAAAGATCAGCAATATTTGCCATTTTAGGGAAATGAATTATTCCCCGTATTTCGTAGAATTATCTGATGTGCATAGACTTAACCAACATATTTTTTAATTTTTTTTCCCCTAAAAGGTATAAAACAGTTTTGTTTACTAAACTACAAACTGTGTCACTCTGCAACAAACAACTGGAATTCTATTGCTCCTGTATAAAAACTGAAAAAGTCTTTATTTTATTCATTTCAGAAGCCATCAGGTTTTTTGTCAATGCTGGATGAGGAAAGTCAATCAATTTGGTCAATGGAACAGAGTCTTTCTAAACGCATTCAGTCTTACCTGGATACATCAGAGACAAATACAGTATATTCCTCCACAAAAGATGGAAATGGTAACCTTGCCCCAAAGGATCAGGGCTCCTCTTTCACTGTTATGCATTATGCTGGGCGGGTAAGTTGTTTGAATGGTTGTGTACGCATAGATAATGCATAGTTAATGTTTCCTAAAACAAAAGGAAATTCTGACAGGTCTTTCCAGCTTTTGGTTGTAAATGTAATATTTACCTGATCACTTTAGGTTTTTTTTTTGTCTTGTTTTGTTTTTTGTGAAAGGCACATGAGAACAGGAGGTACTTCAGTATAGCAACTAACCGCTTACACAAACAGAGACAGAAAAGGCAAGGTTGGTAAGCAAGAAATTGGTCAGCTATGATAAAGTGTTTTGATGAGAATTCATATTACCAGTCTGAAACAGTAAAATGCTCCAGTCTCAGACAAAATAGAAAAAAATCAATAGGAATATTTAACTCTCCTTCTTGGAATAGTGATTTCATCAGGATCCTTAAAGATATCTCATGGAACTATCATATTATGAACATAGATTGTATTTTCCAGTGATCTATATGTATTTATATAATACCTGATGGTAGCATTTATGTACTAAACAAGTACAGAAGTGTACTAAATAATTACACACATATCCTGATAAGTTGATAAAAAAATGGATTTTTTAAGGGATTTTAAAATTGCTGATGCTATTCTTGACACTGTGGTATTATTATATTGTAGCACTGATTTTATGGTAGTCATTTGTGATTTATGCTTGATAAAAATTGTTAATAGGTCAGACTTCTAAATATATCAGGTTTTATTGGCACTGTCATATATAAAGTAACAGTATAGTTAGGCAGATTTTGATAGCCATTATTATAGTCTTATATCAATTAAATGAGTCTAAAGTAAGTGAAGGATAAAACAATTTTTTTTCTCTGAGTGATTACCTTCAGAGATACCCAAATTTAAAACAAGACGATCTGATTTTATTCTTACCGCAATTTTTCACTGATGTAACTCCTTTAACTTGGTAAAGCTTCTCATTATTTACATGAGTGTAACTGAAAGATGAATCAGACTCAGAGGGTAGAAACAGAATTAACAGTAAAATGTGACAGGTAATTGAATATGAAATTTTCCCATTCTCAACCTACTCATTTATATTCTGGTGGTGTCTAGGTTGGTATTTGTGAAGGAAGTTAGTTTCAGTGACGACTTTATGTTAAACAGAAAGTGAGGGCAGACAGCCTGATTTCCCTGGGTATCAGAAGTTGTAACTGTGATATAGTGTCCAGTCAATGTGAAACAGCTGGTTCTCCATGTCATCTGGTTCACAAAAAGACTAATATTCCACCTTGGTTCTGGTGTGACCTCCATATGGACCCTCATAATTTGGGTTTGTTTTACTTCAGTGGAATACTAGTGTAGCTGTAAGTCTCAAAAGATGTGGGTTCACATCTGTACCCATACACTTCCAGTTGCTGCAAGTGCAGTTGTATTGGAAAAAGCAGATGTTAAAAATGCTACTTTCTCACTGAATAGGAGTTTTACTTATTTTTGTCCTTTTTTTTTAATGGAGATTAACAGGGAGCCTTTCATGAACAAAACTGAGATGTCTATTACGAGGGAGTTATAGCTGATGCTACAAGCATGTCCAATAAATACAACTAACATCTTCATAACTTAACACTTTGTGTCAGCATTGTCATGGGAATATAAATTGCCTTTCTTTTCCACTAGCAGGCCCTTTTGATTGATTGTAGTCACGCATTATCACGTACCACCCTTTCCCATATATTTTATACCCAGTAGCCTTTCCTAGAAATAATGTTGTTAGTCCTAATGTTGTAATTAAACTTAAACTGTTCCAGGAAAGGCAGTACTAAGAGGAAACGAGTGGAAATAATAGGAAGAAGTGGATGAAAAAAGAGCAAGAGAGAGGAATGAGTCTAAGAAGGCATGTGGGGGGAGAAGGCTCAGAATAATGTCTAACGGAAACAAAAATGCAAAGTATTTGGAATGCATACTTGATGTAGTGGGGGAGACAGTATTTTAAGAAAGTCGTGATTCTAAGAGGCCTTATTTGATTTTTTTCTTGATTGATTGGGGGTAAAGAAGAAGTGTGCAACTATCTTGGAGATGAAGAATGAGTGTGCACATGGAAGAGATCAGAGTATGTGTGAGGTCTTTCAGTGGAAACAGAGAGAGAATGCTGTATTAGAGAAGTTTGACAGAATGGGCCTGTGAAAGAAAGTAAACAACTTTTTCCTCTTTTAACTTGATTTTTATTCAATACCATGTCTGCACAGTACTAAATCTGCCATTCTGTGCAGAAGTAATATGATACAGTTGTTAACTATATGACCACACACTTAGTAAAGACCACTGAGAGTATTAATACTTGATCATATCAAGTATTTTACTTTATCTCCCAGTTTGAATTTTGCAGCTGAACATTCCACAATGCTTTGATATATTGTGAGTCTGTTCTGAGAACCATTTAATGTCTTGACATCTGAGTGCTATAAGACAAAAAGCTTATCTCTGTTCTGTTCAGGCAGAAGGCAGAAAAGAATGATTTATGCTGTGTATGACTTAAAAATCTAGTGGAAGGCTTTTTCTGAAAGTTGTTTTACACATTGTTCTGAACACTGGTATCATCTGATCTCTTCTGGAAAAAATCTGCTCATGTAGGATATTGTTTTACGTCAGATTCTTTAACATGAATATGGGTATTCTCAGCTGCTTTTGGAAGAGGCTGTCTGCCTGGCAGCATCGTGAGGGCTGTGACAGGTTGGTTCAGCACCACGTACTGCACACTTGTGTTGTGGAGACAAAGGGTTTTGTGGGCGTAGTTGATCAATGCATCTTATCATCAGCTGAAACTGTAGTAAGAATGTGTCATACTGAATTTCTACCTACTTTTAGGATAACACATTTTACAGGTTCTCACGTGACATACGGCTTTGCATGAATTACATTACTGCCCTTCTGATAGTAGTGATTTTTGAAGGATAATCTTATATTCCTTAACTTTCTCCAGGATTCAAAGTCCTCTTAACTTTGTGGAGGTATTAACGTACCAAGAAGCAAATTTGAAATATGTTCCCTTAATACAATACCAAGAGATGCATCATTGGCCAGGTGGTATTTAGCATGCTGATGTCTGAGATAATGAACTACTTGCCCTTTCTTCATGTAATCTGAATAATCTATCATCATAATTTAAGTTTTATGCAGTTTAAATTTATACTTGCATTAACAAATCTGATAGGTCTCCTGTCACTGTTTCTCTTGCCACTGTACTATAGTACTACCATAAACTGAACCAAAAGACCAAGTCCTTTGCTCTTTAAAGAAGTGTTCTTAATGTTCTTTAAGTGCAGATCGATATCTGTTCAATTTCTAAGATATGCAAATTTCAAAATAACTCTCAGTTGTCCACTCACCTTCTCCAATGAAGTCTTCTCTGAAATGCTGTATATATCTCAGGCAGACTGAAACTGAAACTCTAAATCAAAAGTCAAAAGGAGATGGATTAATCAATAAGAACACTTTCATTTTCTTTATTTTTTCCCCAGGCTGAATCCCCAGACATAACAATCAAATCAGTCTAGTCTAAGCTATACCAAAACCTCTAAAGGTTATTTGACAAAGATTATCTTTTTCACATAGACAAGATAGTTGTGTTCTTTCTCTTTTCCTTCCTTCCTTCCTTCCTTCTTTCCTTCCTTCCTCCCTTCCTTCCTTCCTTCTTTTCTTCCTCCCTCCCTCCCTCCCTCCCTTCCTTCCTCTCTTCCTTCCTTCCTCCCTTCCTCCCTTCCTCCCTTCCTCCCTTCCTCCCTTCCTTCCTTCCTTCCTTCCTTCCTTCCTTTTATCAGGAAGGATACATTTTGTCAATTTGGACATTCACTAGCAGGCTTTTCTAAAAGAGGCAGTAGTAGAACAATACTGTGTTCTGCAGTAGAAGAACATAGTTTTTGCACATTATTATCTCTGTTTTTTAACATTATTATCTCTGTTATTTCTATTGGAGTATTTGAATAACATTTACAGAATATACAGAGAGTATTTAGTTCACACATTGTTTAACAAGACTTGTTTTGGGTTGGACACAGCTAACCTAAAAATTTGGCAGGTTCAACTTTTAAATAGTATAATTCATATTTAAGTACTGGCTGAAAAGTAATAACAAGAGACCTTTCTGTGCATTGAAAATGACCTCTAACATTTTAAATGAGCTGAGTATATCCTCATTAACTTAGTTTAATAAAATATATAAAATTGTGAATATCTGAATTAAATATGATTATTCAAATAATATTTTCCTTTTCAGTTATGAATGCAGCCAAATTGACGTTACTATTCCACGTGTCAGTTTCCTGATTTTTTTCAGGGTTCTCACTGGATTTGCCATGAACCATGGGTGCCAAAGGGCATTCTAGGCAGAGTTAAATTCCAATTTCTACTTTGGACTATCACAAGACATGACAATGTTTGATGAAAAGGTATTATTTGAAAAACTGGAAGAAAAATATGGATAAAGATGGCCTTGTTGACACCCTTTCCGAAGTCAGATGATATGAGGGGATATACATGAGCTCAGAAGGAAGATCTCTTAGAGAAGATGCTATAGAAGATAGCATAAATAGTGTGAGGATGAATAATGCAGTGGAGAGCATATGCAGAAACACAAGAGGTTTGCATGGGTCCAAAAATAGCTCTGTGCATGTCTGTATTTTTTTATTCTGTTGTCTTTATATGTTGGTTCTTGTGATACAAGAATCAAGGACACCAATCTAAATGAGCAGAAAACAAGTTTGAAGCAGACAGAGTGAAATATTTTCTCATATATCCAGTAACTAATGAAAGTCACAGGATCACAGTATGGTTAAGGTTGGAAGGGANTAGTAACTAATGAAAGTCACAGAATCACAGTATGGTTAAGGTTTGAAGGGACCTCTAGAGATCATGTAGTCCAACAGGGACACCTAGAGCACATGGCACAGGGTCACATCCAGGCGGGTTTGAAAGATCTCCAGAGAAGGAGACTCCACAGCCTCTCCAGGACTCTGTCACCCTCACAGGTCCTTTCTCACATGGAGATGGAACTTCCTGAGTTTCATCTTGTACCCATTATGCCTTGTTCTGTTGCTGGCCACCACCAAAAAGAGTTTGGCCCCATCCTCCCTACATTCTCCTCGGGTACTTATAAATATTGATCAGATCTCCTCTCATTCTTCTCTTCTGTACGCTAAACAGTCCCAGCGCACTCAGTCTTTCCTCATAAGATAGATGTTCCAGTCCCTTAATCATCTTTGTGGCTCTATGCTGAACTCTCTCTAGAGCTCCATGTTCCTCTTGTACAGGGGAGCCCAGAACTGCACCCAGTACTCCAGGTGCAGCCTCACCAGAGCTGAGGAGAAGAGGAGGATCACCTCTCCCGACCTGCTGGAACGCTCCTCCTCGTGCAGCCAGGATCAGGATCACTTACCCCAACCTGCTGGCAACGCTCCTCCTCATGCAGGCCTGGATCCCATTGGCCTTCTTGGCCACAAGGGCACATTGCTGCCTCATGGTTAACTTGTTGTCAACCAGGACTCCCAAATCCCTCTCTGCGCAGCTGCTTTCCAGGTCAATCCGTAATCTACCCTGGTGCCTGGGGTTATTTCTCCCCAGGCGCAGGACCCTGCACTTGTCCTTGTTGAACCTCATGTTCCTCTCTACCCAACTCTAAAAGTTGAGCAAGAAAGTCCCTGCCACAGAGGCAATGTTTTGGCAATGCCAAAAGTATTGATTTGCAAAAGCAGTTAGATGGACTCATGGAGAAAATGTCCATTAAGAGCAAGATGAGATACAGTCTTCAATTCAAGAAATCCCTGATGGTTGGAGTTCTGACTGAGGTGGGAGCTTGTGGGAGTCTTACGCTCTATTTTTCCCTAAATGTCCAGAACAGAATAGCAGGGCTGAATGAACATTTGGCCTGACACACTACCAGGATGCATAGTTTAGGAAGTTTTTTAAATCAAATAGGGAGCCAAATGAAATCATTTTTTTGTTTTATTCTGTTTTTTTTGTTGATATAAGGTGCTGTGTGGAACTTTAAGCTATTTGATTTTTAATGAAAAGAACTCATTGAGATAGTATCTAAAGATCTGGTTTCCTTTGATCAATATAGAAATGTAGGTTCACATACTCTGTACCCAAAGAGTTCACCATGCGGAGCAAGACAGAACAAACAGCTGTAATAAATAATAGAAAGTGGAAATAACGGATATGTTTTCTGTTACTAGAACCATGAGCTAAGTTCACATTTCTTGTCTGAAACATTCAGTGTTTGCTGGGTTTTTTTTCCTATTTAAAATAGCTACATTTGAGCACACTATATTTGAGCACCAATCAGTGTAGAGTTTTAGCCTGCTTTATTTTAGAAAACTGGAACCTGGAAAAAACGCTGAGGAAATATGTGCGCTTTAGGTAAAATACCATTGTAGGTTGGCACCTCTGATTGGAGCAGGATGCAATTTACAGAATCCACAGTCTTTTTTTATTTCCCTTATTTGTGGAACTGACAGTAAACACTGAACTTCAAAGTGCCATTTGATTGGGTGAGTTTCAGCTTCTTTAGTGAGCAACTTAACTTACCAGTTCTCTGGAAAAAACGGTGTTAGAGAGTTAGCAATTTCTTCATAAAAGGGAATCCTATTAAACTTTATGTACTTCATATGATATGAGGGATGTAATAAGAATATAGCTCTAGAGGTGGGTGATATATTATACCAATACTCAACTTCCCTCTGTTTCAGTGCAGACATTTCTCCTAATTTATTATCTCCCACTGCTACTTACCTACTCTTCCCACCAGTACTAACTCACTTTTTCTAATTTAGTTAAAGACTAATATGCTCAATTAGGAATTGGCCTTATAGATTTGCAGAATAAGTTTTGTTAATTATCTTTTATGGACCAACTGCAGCAGAACATTTACTTTAAATATACTAAAAGCATTTAATAGTATACTTAAGTTATTCTAATAGTTTACTAACTGTGTAGTATTTTCTTAGGAGGTACAATTAGAAAATTGCATAATATTACATCTGTCACAAAAAAGACCATAATACCATTGTTATACCTTTTCTATGGTAGATGCCATGCTAATTGCATCATTTGACAATTACTTAGTATAACAGATCATATAGATTCGAGTAATATAATCTTTTTCATGATTAAGATAGCATTACATAATTGTCAAATGACCTAATGGAAAAAAATAATTAATGTACTGATTAATATTGCTAATCTTAATTATGTATTTACAGCTTTATTAAATGTATTTAAACAAGGATAAAAAGTTCCCCAAATACCTAAGTGGCTTAGGATAGAGATCCAACAAAAAATTGCAATCAGATTTAGATAGAAGCATAGCCCCTTGTTAAATAATTTTTTTTAAAAAAAGGGAAAAAAATAAAGTGTTTTGAGAGGCTCCTGTCAAGAATTTTCCTAATCCTAGAGGTATAATACACCATAATTTTATTCCTATTTAACTTTACAATTCTCTTTGAGTTCTACTACTGTGCAAGCCAGAGCTGTTTATTTCCAAAGCTAACCAAGGCACTAGCTGTTTATCCATCAGAAGCCAAGCTGAACACCCATCAAGAGAAACACGCATCCCGCAAAATTTCTCTTTCATGAATAAAGTAGCACATACCTATCATGTAGTAGTTTGGTGGTGAGAGCTTTCATCTTAGAAGTAGGAAGCACTAGTTTTATTACTGTTTCAATCCAAGGGGACTCAGATCTGCATGTCCTGGTTAGTATGGGAGTGATGAAGCTCCAGTTTAGGGATAATGATGTTTTTCAGAGAGGAAGTGAGAAGAGCACTTCCTTCCCTAAGTTAAAGCTAGATTGACATGCAGTACAGAATTCAACATTAACAATATATTCAGAAAAACTTCAATGACTTAATTACAATTTTGCAATGCCCCAGTAGAAAGGAGAGGACTGTTTCTTTCAATCCTGAGAAGTCTATCCTCCCATTTACAAATTGCCTTGAGAGGGAAGAACTCTAAATTCCCATCTCAGTGTGAGGAGGGAAAATGATTTCTTTCCTCCTTTACATTTTTGTTTGCTTTAAAAACTGAAGCTGGACCTATTTTTGTAGGTTTAGCAAAACTGGCAAAGGGTGTGCAAGAAAATATCACTTGGCACCCCAGATTCAGTGTCTATTTTTGGTCTCAGTGCTGCTCCTGTGGACGGTGGGTCGCAGTCTCAATACTAAAAAGCCACTGGGTCATATTTCTTTGAGCATATCCTGAGGGATTCTGGCTTGAGTTTGCTCCCTTCTCAGTGCCCTTTACATGTTAGTCTATGTGCACCATAGTAGGTGCAGTAATGCAGCAACTGTCTGATCTGGAAGTAATGGTATCAGGCAGCCAAGGTGATCCAAAGTCTTTTTGTTTTTTTTTTGTATATCTGATAGAAGAGTAAATGGGGTTTTTACATAACATGTAGACTGAAGGCAACTTTCCCTCAAAGGCTGAATAAATGGCTGGAGCTTGTCCGGGGTGTAAGCTGGGATTCAGATCGCACCAGGAGTGTTTTGTCATGGTGAGTGTGGAGAGTTTCCCATTGACAAGGAAACCTGTGGATTAGGAGTAACTTGCTTATCCTGGAGGGACAGTGATGTCTACATCACTGTTTCCTGCTCTGTACTATACCTCTGAGTCTTGCACTGGGAAAGTGTTTTACAATCAGTCTGATGCTGTTTCTTCTGTAAGTTTTTTAATGAATGTGTTGGTCATTACTAATGATATCACAATATTTTTTCATAGGTTACTTATGAAATTGCTGGCTCAGTAGAAAAAAATAAGGATTCCCTTTCACAAAATCTCATATTTGTAATGAAAAGTAAGTAAATAATTGGTTTTGTGATTGCTGTTGTTAGTCATGTTAGTCATTGTCAGCCAAGTCATGTTGTTCTCGTGATTTGGCTGTAAATTTCATTTTACTTTATAGACAAATTTATATATATAGTTTTGTTCCCAGTAACAAAAATCCTCTTCTTTTGATATATACATTGTTTGAAATCTACTCTGTTTATAAAATATGTTTATATAATGTGATGTGATATAAAGAACTGATGTTTTGTAAAAATATATAGTGTGATAGATAAGTATGATTCAAAAAATATCATTAGATGTGAATTAAAAATGAATTCATCCCAGAAAATAAGTAAATAAGGCTTCTGAAATCATAGAGAGTGCAATGGAATGTACTATCCTTTCTAAAAGTAGCATCTTGTGGGTGTTCTTTTGTTTTTCAATGAATAGATACAATGTCTAATGAATTGCAAAATGAAGTACCTTTTCTTGTGCATATTTTATAATTATATGTCTAAAAATAATGCATCCTAGTTTATTCATTAATGATCTCTAATTAGATAATTAAAAACCTCTACAATTTACTCGTTCTGTTAAGAAAAACAAAACACTTTCCTCAGGGAAATGTCAGTGAATCCTGAGATGTCACTTTTCTTCAACTGCTGCAGAATTTCTCACTTAATGTAGGATATAGTTATATATAGTTATATTTCCTATAAAGGTCTTCTGGAGGTCATATTTGTCTTTCAAATAAACACTGCTATTACAATATATTGGCTTTTAGCAATTTCTCTGTGAAATTAGCTGAACTCCCTAGTAAAATCATTGATGCATTTTAAAGGCAAGTAATATGCACTAATGATTTAAAAAAGAAATGGACAAATTGATCTTGAATAAAATTCTATTGATCATAGTTTTAGAGACATTCCAGTTCTCACTAGTTGGAACTTGCATAATAATTTGTCAAACAGTATAAGAAGGTGTACCATTTTTCATTATGTTCTATCAGTGCAGCAGAGTATTCTTCTGTTCTCTCAAGTAGGCTCATTTTTTATTTTCTTTGCTACTTTGTGTAATCAGCTATGGAACTTTTAAAAGGGAAAAATGGAGATTTGGATTGGATATTAAATGTTTGATTTGCAGAAAATATATATAATGAAGAAGTCAAATAATAACAAATGTAATGAATGGAAAAATTCTGAAAGCAGAATATTTGAAAGTATGCAGGTGATTTAAGGTTATGCTCCTTCTTTTTAGGTGACATAGTTCTTTGGGGAACTTGAATATCAATGACATATCTCCTTTGGGCCAGTTCCATAAGTTGAAAGTGTTTGCTTCTTTCTGTTTTCATTGAATTTAGTTACTTTAATCAGTTCAAAAGTTTTATATACACTAAAGATATCTAATGCCTTTCAAAAATATACATTGGAATGGAAAACATACCTGTCCCCAAAATAAAATAGGAAACACTATTAAAATAGGTTGTATCTGCTTTAATTTAAAAGACAGCTTTAATGCCTTCACTAGCCCTACCTACAACATTTATCCTGATTTAAAATATGGAGGTAGACCTTGTCCTCTACTGACTGTGCTTACGACTGTGCTTCAACAACTTTGTGTTGCTGAAATTGATTCAAGTATGTTTGCTGTCCCTCTCATAACTTTATTATTCCTGTTAAGTCAACTGTAGTGATTTCCACAAAAAAAATGGGAAAACAAATCTCTTATATTTAAACTTCTTCTAAATATATCTTTACACAGGTAATAAAGATCAAAATGATGGGTATAGCATGCTCCCAGATTATTAGTTCTTAAAGAGACACAGTTTGAGGATATATAATGCACAGTGGATTTTCAGTGCTTATTGATGCTGTGGCAATACAAACAGCATGTAATTACTATGTTCATCTTAAAAGCCAGTCACCATAATCTTATGAAGTAGAATTTAATTGGAATGAGCATGAAGTGTCCTCTTTGTTTTAGAATTTAGAGATCTTTATAAAAAACAAACATACAAACAAAAACATTTTGGAAGTGTATTCTCTTGTGCTAGTTGCCAGTACTACATCAAAATGGCATTATGCGCTATTTTTTGAAAATATAAAAGCATGGTATTAAGGTGGAGAAGTGTGAATGTAGCTTGATATATGTCTATCCTTCTCTCAACCCATTATATTTTGTATAACTATTTTCCTTTGGTGAAGTGACTGTCTATAATTGGCATCTGTCAAATGTTTTGATCATTGCTAAATGTTTTATGTTAAGTAAATGTTTTATAACATGTATGTATCTCAGTTGTATTGCTTTAATATGTGGATAAATAGCTGTAGGATATGACTCTGGAATGGAACAAAATTCAGAGGGAATTATGACGGTAAGCAAAAGTTTAGATAGATCGCAGTCTGAAAGGCTTTGTTTTTCATGTTGTTTTGTTTAGTAGAAGACTTGAATGTGTATAAAAATAATGTTGCTGATAGATAACATCCTTAGATTTGAAATACCATTTCAAAACTGATACTGTATTAAACAAGCATTTATTGGTTTTGCTTTTCTAACTATGTCTTTTGCCTTCAAAATACCGCATATATACTTTTATTATGTATAGGCTATCTTCATGCATTAATTTCTTCTTTTTTTTCCCAGCCAGTGAAAATATAGTCATCAATCAGTTATTTCAATCCAAGCTGACACAAACTGGATCACTTGTTCCCCCATATCATTCTCTTAAAATCAAAGGGTGTAAATCAGCTTTGCTCAGTAAAAAGCCATCAGTGGCCTATGCAAGCAGAGAGGCAAAAAAGTATATGGAGCTCAGCAAGGTAAGAATTTGGGACTCTGTGCTCTTTTTCTAAGGTTACTCAGTTACTTTGTCTCTTCAGAAAGTTTCATTTCCTCACTTAGTTCTTTGTATTCAGTAAATTATTGAAATAATCTGGTTCATGAATAATAATTTATTTATTTATTATTTATTATTACTATCACATAATTTACCAAGTCCATTCTTTAGAGTTTGGAATTCTTTTTTTTTTTTTTTTTTAAGGATAGAAGCAAACAGTTGTTTCGGTCAACTGCCTTTCCAGGCTTGTTGAAGCTTACAACTTTATTTTGGCATACAACCACATTAAATTGATTTGCCATGGGATAAAGGAGGCTGCTTTCATATGCTGTTGGGGCATACAAATTTGTGTGTGACATAATGTATGTATGTATATGCCTGTGTGTCTTCATGGAAGTACATTCAAAAAATGTCATTGGAGTTTTTCTCATAGCCAAACTCTGTTTGGCCACGTAACTTCAGTTTCAGATGTTTCAGTAATCTTAGTGGAAATGCTGTTGGTTTAAGGACAGATTTATCAAATAACTGAGGCACAGCAGTGACTACTTTTCAGTGCCCTTCTGCTAGTGTAAAATTCATAACTTCCTAGTGAAAGTTTCCTAAGGAAATGAGAAAGATCCTAGTCCCATTCATGAAAGGAAGCATAGAGAGTGCATTTAATTAGAGCCGTAGTTCTAACTCCAAGTTCAAGCCAAGGAGAAACCACTGAGAGTCATTTTACTATTCTAGAATAGTTTATAAGCTGGATTTCTCTCCTGAGAGATAGGAAAACTGTTCAGATTCTTTTGGGGAGCACAATATATAAAGCCATATCCTCCAAATTTGGTGAGGATACTGTCAGCTTTTAGGTACTAGACAAAAGTTGGTCGGAACTTCATCCATTATCTGCACACAGAAGACAAAGATGTCCATAAGGATGTGCTTTGAGAAGAGTTGTGCAAGTGAGACAGAAGATCACTTTGTAGGTACTAAGTTGACCTAATCTGAACAAAGTACTGTGCTGACCAGCTGGACTAAAGAAAAGTCCTAGGCACTTGAGCTATTCCAGTGGCAAAAAACAGAGGAAGTTGGCATTTTGGAATCGGCCATGTGATGCAGGAGATGGAACCAGATATGTACTTAAATTCATCAGTGTATCACAGCCAAATCTATGGCCTTCCTATCTTACATAATGTCTTCGGCTTTCCAGTACAACCTTGAAAAAGTATTTAAATTTAAAATATATAGTAAGGAACATTCTTTTTCAGCTTAGAATTAAAATGAGTATATTTTGTAGCATCATAACCACTGCCTTTTTGGAGTTCATCCTAAGAGTAAAGGTAATGATGAAAATAAGAAATGAGGGCAGTCAATTATCAACAAGTAGCGTTCTATTAATATTTGAAACTTAGGTCTAAGACTGAATTGCAGCTTTCTGTGCTGTAAGCAGTGAGCAATACAAAATGAGAGATAATCATGTTTCAGTATTCGGATGAAATGGAAAGGATCAGAAGATACAGACTGATAGAAACATTTCTGAGGGCAGTATTTTATGTTTGATCTTTTCATGATCTAAAAGTTAGTGTAAATTTGCTGATAGCTTTTGTAAATGCATTCATTATAATAGAGGCCCCAAAATGCACCTATGAACAGCTTCATTCTTAGGTGTCTACCCGTAGAAATCTCAGCTGAGGCAAATGAGATCCTTTTCAGAGATGAGATTGCACTTGACTGAGGCGGTCATCAAGACTCCATCATAGCTGGGGAACTAAAACAGACACCTTTAGAGGTCAGAAGGCTGTTGCTTTACTCCACCCTCTCAGCTTGTCATCTGCAGTCCTAGCTTTTGGTAAGGCTATATGCAATTCTAATAAGTTCTAACTTTGGAGTGGACATATTTCCTTATTAGTATTCAGACCTTTTCATGGGTGACCCTTTCTTTGATTTGGAGAATGCTGTCACACCTAAAAAGAGGCTACGTCTGCAGACTCACCACTCCACTTGTAGTACCATCCAAGGGGGCACCCTGAGACAAATGTGACCAGATCTAACATCCAGACAGAATTCTGGAGCACGTACGGAGTCATGGAAATTCAAGGCTGTCTGCAGAAAGCTGCCAGATCAAGTCTATGTGACTTGAGAAGTCTGTGTGTCCTTTCTAAGTAGAAGTCCGTACATCCAGAATTGGAGTATCCTTATTTATGCCATCTTTATTCAACTCTCCTTCACTTGCAGCAGTTCTCATCCTCCTTGTTTTTGCATAATCTTTGCCTAACACATAGTTTTAGACCTGCTGCCTCCCCTGTCCTTCCTTTGGGTGAATCAGTGGACTTCAGGATTCTCACAGCAGAAGTTTGATAACATGAATACACATCACTGACACATGGCTTTCCTCTCTGTTAGCTTTTTATTCTCTTTCTGACTATTTTACTTCATTGCCTCCTAATTTAAGAACTCACCTACTGAAAAGCTCTTGGTGTGTCTTTCATTGAAAGTTTTACAAGATTGTGTTGTTAGAGAGAGATTTTTTAAGAGAAATTTTCATCTTCTTAATAGAAATTACAAAATTTTATATATGCATTCCTTTGAGTAAATTGGAGCTACGTGATATTCCAGTATAAAATTTCCTCTTGAAACTGTTAGAGGATAATAGAGAGTACAGCTTGAGTGATAAGGTCTTATTGCTAAGTCCATTGTTGACATATTGACATCCAGGTTTGGAGAGGTTGATCTTTTTTTTTTTTGTTCTTACCTTGTTTCTTTTCTTTTTTTTTCTCCCTCATTCTTATCGAAACATTTCTTTGCCATGGAAAGAACTATGCAACATGGCACAGCAGGTAGGAGTTTTAGTATCTGAAATTTGGTTCCTGGTTCTTCTACTGACTCAGTAAGTGGTCTTGAACCAGTGATATAAACTGTTGGGAGGAAAGGGAGACTGCGTGGAGAGAACTATTCTACTTCCATCCCTAAAACATTTTGTAAACTTTGCCTGAGAAGCATTATAGGTATGCTAGTGATTTCTTTTTTTATGAGAAGACCTGGAACAAGCACATCTCTTTTACTTATTTCATTCTAGTAAGCGAGATTTAAAATGAAAAAGAGCTCCACAGTCGAGGATAGTGAGTAGAGCCTGGCGCCCTGTTATTTTTAGTGAAGTTTGGCCTACATGGGGCAAATTGAGGAAATATACTTTTTTGATGCAACTAGAAAAAGATAGGAGCAGGCCAGAACATGCTGACCTGATAGAAAGCGAGTTTTATGGTATAAGTGGACTGGAGAAAGGCAATAAAGAGAGGTTAGAGGAGAAAAGGCTGTTACTGGTAGAGATTTCAATACTAATCTCTGTTTGGCCACTTCATATAATGCAGTGGTTTTGCCAGCATTTCTGCAGATAGAGCAGAAAAAAAGCAAGAAGAGAATCAAGCAATAAAAGCTTGTTTCTTGAGACTGCTTTTAGAATGATTTTTTTTTTATCATTTTAGTCTCAAAGATAGGAAGGATAGGAAGTAAAAGAGAAGTTTATTTGCCACTCCCAACTCTGTTGTGTAGTATACTATTGGTTCTAACGGGACATAAAACTATTAATAATTTATGGCTAAAATGGGTAAAATCTTTTTAAAAAGAAATGAAAAAAATTAACTACATTCACTTGTGCAGGAAGAAAACAGAAGGTATTTTTATAAGAATACTATGATTTTGTATTCAAAAATTTTCAGACCTTCTTGTTTATGTTTATTCACTTAAGCATCTGCCAGAAACATAAGGAACCTCTTTAGAGAGAAACAGATTTGTACTATTAATATGCAAACTGAATGGGATACTAACTGCACAAGTTCTGTGTCTGCAGTAGATTTCCAGATCATATTACACTGCTGAGTTATCTGGAAATGGAATTTTATCTTTAGCTTAGCACACAGCTGCTTTTGAAATCAAAACTTTCTAACCAACCATGTCTCAACAGATACTTAAGGATATTTAACCACTTTCTCAGTTCTTTCTGAAATGCAAATGATTTGTCTGTCTATGTCTATGTGTGTAAATATTTGCCTTTGTTAGTAAATTATATAGTGGAAATTAAGGTTCACTGCTCGTCCTGAGTTTAAGATATTGCACGTGTGCTTTTCTCTTGACAGCTGTTGAAGAAGAAAGGAACTTCCTCATTTCTTCAGAGATTGGAACGAGGGGGCCCAACCACTGTGGCAACACAGCTCAGGGTTAGTGAATATTTTCTGATCAGAAATTAAAAAAATAAAAATAAAACAGTGTTAGGCTTTACCAACTGCAAGGGCATAAAAATGATATACTTGAGTAAGCAACTTGTCTGACTTTTAAGAAAATGATATTCAAAAGTGCAGAAAAGCATGTATGTGTTGCACTGAAGAACTGCTTTTGCTGCACAGTAATGACTGATAGCTGATTTTTTTCCACAGAAGTCACTCACAGATATTATTGGGAAACTGCAGAACTGCACACCACATTCTGTTCATTGCATAAAACCTAATAATTCAAAGTCACCAGATACTTTCGACAATTTTTATGTGTCTGCTCAGCTGCAGTATATCGGTGTCCTAGAAATGGTCAAAATCATACGTCACGGATTTCCAATACGTCTGTCTTTCACGGACTTCTTGTCAAGGTAAATTCTTTTGAGTTGACAAAAGCTTTTTCTTACCTACAATACAATGCCTTCTGTCATGTGCTGAAAGTGCTTGCAGTCTTGTTTTGCTGATGAACCTTGCATACTTTCTTCAGATAAAAATCGTATCTGTCAGCATGGATTGTAGGTTTGTCCTTTGTTTGAAATAATTTGCAATAATCATGAACTGTGTGAAAATATACTTATGAAATATCATCATCAAAGTATATTCAAATAATTAAAAAAAGAGCCATAATAAAATAGAGTCGGATATTGCCTCCAGATAATTAGGAAGCAGGTGGAGAAATAGTCTTATTTCTCTGGTTTATCATTGTAGGTATAGTGGGTCCAGTATTTTATTTCATACGTTAGAATTTATTTCTGCATGGTGATTAGTTCTTAATGTTCGTTCTACAGCTCCATTTTCATTATTATTGTTAGAAATGAGTGAAATTTTGAATTAATTTGAGGAAAGGAAGAAAAGATTTATGTTAGCAAATATAGATGAAAGCAAACTTTTCCCCCCATTTCCTTTATTGGGTTTTGGCTAACTTACATTCTGAAATGCTTCAGCAGGGACAAAGCACCATCTAAAAGACATAAGCTAAGCAACATCATACCCATGAACATATCCTCTCTGCGTGTTCTGTGCCCTGACTGATGTATCAATCAGTCAGAATCTGGCTATGTATTATTTTAATTCTGCACAAGCACAGGAATATTAGCTGTTTACTCATATCTAAACTTCTAGTTGTCTTCTTGAGAATACATTGTGTGTGTTAAATTATGGATTAGACAAGGTCATATTGTGTTTGAGTATTCTGTGAATATTCCAAAAGTGCAGGACTAGAGGATCTTACAACATCCCCAGTTTCAAAGGTGGCCAATCAGTTGTGCAACAATATTAATCTGTAGTGTGAATGCAGAAATGCAGGCTGGGTGAAGCCAGTTTAAAAGTTGTAGCTCTGTTTTGGAGGGTAAAGAGTGTAACTGTATGTACAAGGACCATTTTTTTGTCATTCATTTTCAGTCCCAGAGAATGGTTTTACTCATCTTCCCTCAACAATATAGGCATTTTTTTATGGAGAAACTTTATTTTAAAAACCACTAAAATAATACCTGAGTATTCAAATATTTTATATATTCTTCTCCTCTGCTTCTTCAAGGACTTCTTGAAGACTGACTTCGCCTAGAAGTCTAGAGGATGCATGCTCTATCAAATACAATGCAAATGGCTAAAAAAGTCTCAGTTATAATTAGTATTGGACACTGTAGGCCACAGTAATGCACAGCTCAAATGTATTTGAAAAGACTCCTTGTTATTCAGGAGCCAAGGGGAAAAACAAACAAACAAACAAACAAAACACTTGAAAAACCTCCTTTTGCTCTAGATAAACAGATGGGTTATAAGATGTTGAATAGAAACTTCACATTTAAGGAAGGATCATGAGCAGGAATAGAAGGTAAGAAACAATGAAGACTTGCTAATTAACCATAGAGTACAGAAATATATGACATCTGATATGCTGGCTTCCACTTTCTGCGATACTTTCACATTCAGAAAGGTACATTATGCCCAGAGGCCCAGAGGCAAACTAGAGCCTCTATCATAGTGAAAGAGAATGATGCTGTTTTGTTTTCTTTTTTGTTTTAACAGATAAGCTAGTGCAGTTGTTTATAATGATTTTACTGACGCAGTCAGAAAAATTAGGAAACAAAACAAGCTGAAAGAGTTTTTTTTTATTCAAGGTGGGGAGCTGTGACCAAGTGAATGCTCTTAGCAAGCTCCCACCATGCTGAAAAGGTTTAGTCTCCCCATGGCTTGCCCCAAGGAGCAAAAGAAACACTGTCCGTGACTAGGAGGAGAAAGACATTGACAGCTAACAAGCGAAACACAGGCAGAGAGAAAAAAACATACAATTTGCTGCTCTCAACTCAGAGATGGATGCACTAGAGTGAAATGCAATTTGCCTATGCCTTAATCTCTTCTTGAATGACTTTTAAGAAATAGCAATACAAATCATTTTTGGTCATTGTTCTGTTCTGTGTGCCTGTTTGTAAAAACTAAAAGAATATTCTTTGTTTTCATGTGTGTTGTCTCTTTTGGGGGGAGAGTTTCTTAATCATTCGATTCACATTAACTCTAAATTTGACCATGTGACCCCAAAGGTAGGGAAAAGATCTATAATTGTAAGAGTTTCACCTTAAGTGTTTGTCTTGAGATTTCTCTTTGAGGGCCTGCGTTCCAGTGAATGCAGTTGTGCGGTTCACAGCTTCGCTCAGGTCAGCCGCAAAGTGTTTTATGTTAGTAATGCAAGGAGATCTCCTTTTTTCTGGAGCTGAATGTACTGTACAGTTCTCCTGGGCCTGACTGGCCTGAGAAGTTAAGAATATTAATGGCGTGTCTGAAAGCACTATACAAAATCAGAGTGAATTTGTGGCCCAGATCCCAATTTGAATTCCCAAGTGACAATAAATTGTTACACTCCTCCCAGTCCCCTGCAGTTTTTGTTTATTTATTTTTAGGCTATTGCTTATCACATCAATAATGTGGTCAGAGTTTTAAAAAAAAATAATTAATGGCAAGTTATAAAACAGAAGCTTTTTTGTAAGCAATTAAAAGAGAGTGTGTTTTAATTACAGACCTTTGTGGAGGAGTAGTAGTATATCAGAACAACTGGATATTCTATCAGCAATAGGGATCAAACAGTATCATTCCTTTTTTAATTGAATTAAATTAAATGAATTTCAATTAATGTGTAATTAGAGATAGATATGACTGGTCTCTAGCATATACCTATGAGTCATATTTGAACTCTTTCACTAGCTAAAGAAAGATTGTTGCTAGGGAAAGGCCATATTTTGCAAGAGCACTTCTTCCTGGTCTACAAAACTTAATCAATCATTTTTTCTATTGTTATCCTTTTGGATTTACCAGTTCTGATTCTGTATTGTGAAAGTAGAAGTTGACAGCTGCTAAGTGAACCCCTCAGTCGCCAAGGTTCGTTGATCATAAAAGAAATTTCGTGAAAATTAGGGTGCTTAAGTGGTAGCTGTGACAGTTACTGTCAATGAATACATAATAAAAATGGGAATTGATAAGGTCAGATGCTATTAAATGCTGTAAAAACAGGCAGCACCAATATAATTGTAAGATGATATATGTGATTTCAGAGGATGTGCCAACTGCAACTGCAGTGTTTCTGCTGAATTTGCCTGCAGTGCTGGCTCAGTTTCTAAAGTTCTTTGAGTAGACAGACAGAAATCAAGCTTTACCTTATTTTTAAAATAGGAAGTCTTGAGTAACATGCATTCTGAACTTCAGGAAAATTTTACTCAGATATTTTTCATTAAATCATAAGAATCACTTTTAGATTTTGAGATTTCAGCTTTCATTTTTAGGCAAAAGAGATGTGCAAAAAGCTCAAAGATTCTAATTTGCAGCAAAAATTGTATGGCATAGCTAAAATATCTTCAGACATCCTTTTCTTGGAAAAAAAAAGAAAACAGTAAAATAATCATAGAAAAAGGAACTTTTCACAGGCTTTCTCAGGGTTTACTCTATTTTTCTGGTTTGTACACAACTATTACAAAGACCATAGTTGAGAGATGGTGGAATTCTTCTCTTTTACTTAGCGCAAGCTAGCACAAGTATCTGGGTCAAAAAAAAAAAAGTTATGTTTGTGGTATCTGGTGCAATGATAAAACAAGTGAGTGTCCAGTGTGTGCTGTCACAGTGGGTCACAGGAACTCTTCAAGGTACAGACAGAGCCTGGTTCTGCAAGCTTAATATTGAGGACCTAATCTCTTTGCATCAA
Organism: Crypturellus undulatus; assembly: GCA_013389825.1. Classification (NCBI taxonomy): domain Eukaryota; kingdom Metazoa; phylum Chordata; class Aves; order Tinamiformes; family Tinamidae; genus Crypturellus; species Crypturellus undulatus. Next base: position 954,703 of record VWPW01016596.1, read on the forward strand.
TTAATAAAATGGAAACTGGCTGACTTTTGTGTCATTCACCTCACTTACTGCTCAAAGAAGACATGTAAAAGTCATTTGGAATATAAATTTTTAAAAATAATGATAGTGATCAAGGACCCATCTACAGCAATGAGCTAGTCTCATATTTCTTGCTCAGTGTAGGAGAGGAATACAGCTGTTCAGGCATTTTCAGGAAGAAATGAGGCAGTGGGCTGCCCTGTTTCACTTATTTTGAGCAATTTTGTTTTGATCCCATCATCCTCAAATGATTTTCTCAACCACTAGTGTGTTATAAATTGAACTAGAACTAAAAATACTTTTCCTCTCTTTTTCTTCTTTAAAGAGCAAGTTGCTGAACCATACCCAGTCCTTTGCTCTGCCCAAGTTTTGGTTTCCATAGTTAATTCAGAATTTACGAATTCTCCTTTGCCTCTGAGATTAAGGTGCACATGCCAGGCATAGGTCTTGTGGCTGGGAACCAATTTAACCATGGAGATTACCAGGTCCACCTGCACAGGTCCTGAAATAAGAGCATCCATGTTATCCTTCCCTGCCAATTGTGCCACTTGGGCTTTTGACACTCTGAATAATCTTTATAGACATGGTGAACTGGCTAGCAAATTCTGCCTTTCAATTAATAGCTTATAGGAACTGCAGCATTTCTCTAACAGACCATATAGTGTTCAGAAAGCTCAAATAATTGCCTGCTAGTATGCTGCTCCTTCTCTTTCTTTCTGTGATTTTTGAATATTTCTTAGGATTTCATCACTATCTGACAGGATTCCGGACTGCCTTGTAGAGTCTTAACTCTTTCAGCTCCATCTTGTCTTTTGCATGATGGAGCTTCCATCCTGATGCCTATTGCTGCTTGAGGAACAACACCTAAAATTTGATATTTCCGAGTACAAAATGTCAAGTGCTTAGAAGCTATTTGTAGAGATATCTCTTAAATGTTACAGAAAGAAGACATAGCTCTTTAGAAAAGCATGGTTCACCATTTCCAGTTATCTTTAACAGTGACCTAAATTGTATCAATCCCTTTTTTGTTGTCATTTTACTTACGCATATACTGATACACAACTAGATTATAGCAATCATTTCTTCTAACAGCTTTGACAATGTTCTGTGCAGGTTTGGGGACGTGATACTAGACCTTATAATTACTATTTTTCATTAGTTGGCTGATCTTATATTCTGTCCTATGCACAGAATACATTAAAATATCTAAATTATAACACATAAGCCATATGGAACCAATTAAAATAATAAAAAGACTTTAAATTTTTAATGTCTTAAAAATAGAATGTTAAAGTAATTTAACATTCTGAGGATTTTTGTCTTTAAATAATTTTTAAAGAGATGGCAAAACATCTATTTTAGTAGGAAATATTAGGGATGAAGATATGAAACACAGTAATAACAGATTCATAGCAGTGAGGTTGAAAAAAAAAGTATATTCAATGCCTCTTCTAATTACAGGTTTTACACTGATTTCAGAATGAGGTTCTGCTTAGAAATCATGCCTAACTGCAGATCCTGAAATTTGCAGTTCTCCTCGGGACACTCTTTATTGATACTGAAATGCCCTAATAGTGGGTTTTAGTAAAATTTTTCTTTGGGGATCATTTTGAGGAGGTACCCTTTTCCCAGGAGAGTTTATGTTCATCCCAATATCAAAAATTGCCTGTCTTTCTGCAACTGGTATAAAGCCAACATTAAGCCTACTGTAAGCTTTTGAGCCAATCTGTACTGTTGGCACAGATGCGTTGTTAATGTTTGTGCTCCTGTGGAAGAACCATTATTCAATTCCCAATTTTCAGTGGGCTTTTTTTGTTTTGTTTTGGTTTGGTTTGGTTTTTCCTTCTTTTTTTGTCCCCTTAAAACTAACTATTTTTTTAAATAACATTTGTGAACAACAATAATGCAGCAAAACTTTTCAGACATTTGTGAGCAAGTTAGGTTGGGCATTAGCGAGAATGATGTACTGAATAGACTGTGAAATGATAGGTCGTCAGACTGACTGGTCCTTTTAGTTTTGCTGACTGTGATACTANTTCAATTCCTTTATCCAGAAGCTTTTCAGTGGGCTTTTTTTGTTTTGGTTTGGTTTAGTTTGGTTTTTCCTTCTTTTTTTGTCCCCTTAAAACTAACTATTTTTTTAAATAACATTTGTGAACAACAATAATGCAGCAAAACTTTTCAGACATTTGTGAGCAAGTTAGGTTGGGCATTAGCGAGAATGATGTACTGAATAGACTGTGAAATGATAGGTCGTCAGACTGACTGGTCCTTTTAGTTTTGCTGACTGTGATACTATATTATCACTGTTCTCATAAAGCAGTAGGATGATATATGCCATGATACCTTTAATCCTTGCAAGAAAAGCAACACATTGCTGGTGGTAAAAAGCAATGTCCCATTAAAGTAGATGTAATGGTGCCGATTTAAACCAATTGGCAGTTCAGCCATTATGTAAGTTGCATCTTCAGAGTTAGAGCTGGGAGTAATATATCTGGTTGATATAATAATGTGATCATTTTTGTTTGTCTTTCAATAAAGGAAAATGCACATTCTTTCAGAATGCAAGAGAAGATGAATAAATAAAGTATTTTGAAGCCATCATTATGAGATCACTTTAAATCCAGATTCATAAACATGATGATGACTAATTTCCTGTAAAGGATGAAGGTCATTCACAAAGCGTAAAACAGTGATTTTTAAAATGACCATCTCTTTGACAGTTTTTGTAATCATCAAATTCTATAAGTTGTCATAATAGTTGTAAAAAGAATAAAAAATAGAGGTCTTGTGGAGGAGACTCGTTTTGTTAATGAGGTAGCTACGTGGGGAAAAAAAATAAGTGTCCTAATATCAGAGACAAATCTTGACCTTGGCCATTCGTAAGTCTGGACCTGCAAAGAAATAGAGAAAATAGAACCTTACCATTTCTGCGAGGTTCAAATGTGAATGGTGCTTCAGAGAAATCTTAGGGCAATTGTGGGTTTTTTTTCCCATTAACAGTGGAAAATGGGGAGTGGGAGAAATGGTGTATATCATCTTTGTCCTTTTTCACCCACCAGTGGTGTCCATTCTACAATAGTTTACAGTGGTCTCAGGCTTAGTCTAAGTTAGTGGTCCCTTGTGAACACTTGTTGATGTGAGAGGTTTATTATGTTGTAAGGGCTGACCAGAATTCAAAGCACTCTGGCACTACCCCTAGCAAGTGGTAATGTCAATATAATATATTAGAATATATTAGAACTGCTGCACTTCACCAAGGGAGTTGCCTAGATGTGGTACTGCCTTAGAGGCCACTGGCCATTTGAATTGTAGCAGTATCTTTTCTATGCATATAATGAACAAACTAAATATCTATATACAGTAAACATGTATTAAATGTTGTTACACTATATATTTTTTATCTTTTTATTGGTGCTTACTTGTAGCTGTTTAACTTTGTTATCTCCCTTGTTTTCCCTAGGGCCTGTGTAATACTCAAAATACAAGAAATAAACTGTGACAACTTTAGTGATTCAACTAGGACTTTATTTCTAGAGAAGAGATGGGACTTTTAGGTCATGATTTGACTGGGATTTTTGCATATATTTCACATTCTCCCTTTTATGGCAAAGAATTTTAACATGCTAAAAAAAAAAAAAATTGGAGTTGAAACAGAAACAGCTTTTGAAGTTACCACACTGTATCATCAGTTCTACAGTCCACAGAATTAGCAGTATTGTACATGCAAAATATCAATCCTTAAGTTACAGTGTTGGACTATGGGGATGATAATGGTGCCAGGGTTTCTGGGATTTACCATCAGTGCAGCAATAAGTATAAGAGAAAAGAAAGATTCTTTTTTTTTCCACTGGAATTTTCAAGGTAGATCAAGCATTTACTCTATATGTAGAAGACAAATATTTCATGTGCATTGTTGGCTGGGCACGTCCTAAGTTTTAAGAAGACACCCTTGTTTGCTAACGCCACTGCAATTGCATGTGAATTGTGTCATTCTGCTGAAGTCAGTGGAATTATTCGTGTTTGGCATGTCCTTAGAGCTCTGCAGGGCCAAGACTCACATGATGCAGGGGTTGCTTGTGTGGGGGAAAATGGAGATGAGGTATTTAAATACACAGGTAAAAGGAAATAGTAAGGAAATGGAATGTAGTAAGTAAGTAAGTAGTAAGTAAGGAAATAGACTGGAATAGTAAATTCTGTTACTATTGATATGAGAGTGATTTTTTACTCCATTTTTTCCCTGTTAGGTTCATTTTCTTATATCTTTATAAATATACTAAGCGCACACAAACATCATTCTGGCTGAACTATTTCAGCAGTTCCAGTATTTTGTTATTATTATTTTAACTAGAGGGAGTATCTCTAAAATTTTTAAATGTTTATTTCATTTCCAGAGTTACATGCCACTGTTGCTACCTCTGGACTAGCATTCAGCTCCCACTAGCATTTGACATTCTCATCTTTCAAGGTTAACTAAACATTTATTAAATAAATAAATAGTCCTGTTATTCTGCATATCCTTATAATATCTACACATATTTTATATCTATGAATTTAAAAGTTCATAGTGTTTCTAAACATGAAGAAATGTTCCCACAGAGTACTAAAATACCACAGTACTGGATTCCATCTAAAGGCTTGGATAATAAAGAGAGATAAAATTATATCTGTGTACAAATACAAATATTGAAAATTCTTGACCCATATCTCATCAAACTTCCTGAGGTCTCTGTGTCCATAACAAGTAGCTAATAACATTAAATGATTTTAGGACCTTGATATTTCAACCAAAATAATTCTTGAGTACTTCATAATTTGCTGACAGCACATAATGACAAAGATAATGGACATAGATTTATGTATGGTAGTAAGAACTTCAGTTAAAAGCCTACCATAGAAATAAAACTGTAAAAAGAAAATATTGTCAGCCACTAATTTCTCCACAAATTCTTATGGATTTCCTTTTAAGGAAATGCCTATTAAAATAACAGACCTCTCAAATTAATGCAAGAAGACTATATCAGAGAGTAAACACTTAAAAATTTAAATGTGCTATGCATTAGTTTATACTAATAGCAATGTTTAGGTAGCTTGTACCTAAGCACAATTATGGTGTAAATAGTCACATGGACAGATTAATTTTACCATAAAATATTTTTTTAATAATTCCTATTTATTTCTTGATGAATTTGATATAACAGTGTGCTTCCAATGCCTAGAAAGCTATTTATTTCCATAAAGCTAAGATTGTGGAGAAGGGAAACTTGCACCATCTTCATTGTACACCAAGGCAGTATCAGCTCTGTGCTATACAGAATTAAATTAACAACTTGATAAAGAAAGCTTTTTTAAAAAAAAAGTCATATATGCTGCATACAGTGAAGCATTTCACATCTTCTTCACTTGATGTCTACTTTTGTGGGGTGCCCAAGCAAGCATGAAGTTAGCTATGGAGAAAGGTAACCACCTCCAGGTATATGTAAACATTTACAGAGTTAGAAGCAAGTGTTCATCATGTAATAGGGCTGATTGTTTGATGCTAGTGTAATTCTTAATTAACATGTCATTTTGCCGATTTCTTAAGTAAATTCATTTTTACGTTGCTTTATCAAGATGGAATGAGAATGTCAGCTTTAAGTAAGATGATGCAAAAGTATTGTAATGCAAATCTCTAGCAGATGTTGAGAATTCAATTTTTATTTGCATAGCTGAATCCACTAATCCCAAGAGCTGAACTATAATTTATATTCTACTTATTATTCTGCTACCACATTGTCTGAGATGAGGAAGCCCCTGCTTAATTGCATGAAGTATATGAATAAATATGCTAGGATTAAGACACACATATCTTTGTTATTTCTTTTCTCCAGAAATTGGAATTCAGATGCCTAGAAAAGATTGAAGGTGGTAAAAATAAACCTAACACAAAAGCATAAAATTTAAAAAAGAAAAAGAAATCCTTGTCTATCACTCAGCACAAAGTAGCATCTTTACTTCGGGTATTTTTTTTAGATTTTGTCCAGTCTAAATTAAAATATTCCAAGTGGCAACATCCTTTGCATGGATATCCTAATCTAGTGGATTTCATGGCTACAGTCATTCTTCAGAAGTCTGAAATGAGCACTGCAAGAGTCCAATAGCTGACCCCACAGATTTTTCCCTGAGACTTTTCTGACTTCATTTTTATTTCTTTGTCCATAATTTTGCTTTTTCATCTCAGTTATAAACCTCTTTTTTCACCTTAAATATACTTTCCTTTTTTTTCACAAACATGTTAAGCTCTGCTTTATAGGCACCTGTACCTTTTTGTGTAAGAAGTGAAATTTTAAGTGCTGAAGTGGAAAATGAGACTATTTCATTGGTAGGAAAGTTTCTGACTTCCAGTGACTTCTTTCCACTGGACTGTAGTAAAACAATGATACTTGGTCAGTTTGCCCTAAGGTCACTCTCTGTATTATTATTTTCCAAATTTCTTTTTATCAGTAAAAATATCTGTCTATCAGATTAACCCAGAGAAAACAAGGCTGCTTGCAGAGGGTTTTTTTTGTGTGCGGTTTTTTCTTTTTCTTTTTTTTTTGTAATCCCATCAAGTCCTAACAAAGAAAACCCAAAATGCATTTTTTTCCGCTGTGATCTATTTGTTACAAAGGCATCCTTTTCTTCTTCCCATCCAACGATTTATGCTGTCCAAAATCCTGAATGCATGCTTTTGGTGTTAATATTTCATGTCATGTAACTGAGATTTATGTTATATATATGTTGTACAGAAATTGGCAGAATCATTCTTTTCTTGTCTTGAAAACTATAGTATTCTATTTCCCTTTTTTAATTATCCGGAATTTCCCCTGTTCCTCATATTTCAAAACTAATTAGGTTATTTCTTTAATAAAAGAAGATATAACACAGCGAACTGGAATGAGTATGTATCATTTATATATACATGACATTAATCAAAATTCTGCCCTGTTCGCTGCTAGTGGCTGTTTTTACAAGATTTTAGTATGGGAAAATTTTCCAGACATCCTTTATTTTCCTTAAAAAAATTTCCTTTGCAGCAGATAGGACGGCTAGATATTTCTCACTTCATAGTTTTTCTTTCAAATACAAACCACGCCTAACCCACTCTCCCAATCTCCCCAAATCTAAATAAACAGAGCATAAACAGAACATACTTGAGGTATGAGCACACAGCGACAAGTTTTGCAAACAAAGTCCATCTCACTCATGTATTTCACACAAATAATAATATATCAGTCTGTTACTAGTTGTCAAAGGAAGAAAAGAGGAAGTTTACAGGGAAAGGAGAATTTAGCAAGACAGTGCAACCTGTTTTTACTCCTTTCTGAAGATAATTTTTAATTTTTTTAGGAGAATCACAGGATACAAATTAGTTTTGATTGTCTTTTTAATGCCTTCCCTTTTGAATTGAATTAACAGAATCCTGCCATTTTAACTTGGAAAACAGAATACGTTGAAATAAAGAGAAAATGAAACAACAACATAATGAATTACGCTGACAAAACTGGTTATTTTTCCTTATGTAAACTGTGCTTGAATGTTTAGAAGTGTATTGCTTAGCACTGTTATGAGGCACTACATGCTAGCTATGCACAATTTGGGGTTTTTGTTTTTTAAATAGCGAGACCAAGGCGTGATGAGAAGAAGATGCTTTCAGGAATGATTTGAGATCTAGTGTTCGAAGTTATTACCACGGAGTTTGGGTTGCAGTCAGTAGATAAATCTGACTTCATCAGTTTGGGACTTTCTTTTTCTGACTGGGAGAGACCCTCATGAAAAGAGCATAAATCTGGAAGGGGGCTAGTGGTCTGAAGCGTTAGTTCAAGGACTCTATGTAGTTTGTTCAAGCTGTTGGTTTGGAGCTTTTGCTTTTGTGCTCTGTGTGCTTGCCCTGTTCTTTCCCTTAGCCTCTTCTATCATGTTGACATGCTATTGAAATCGAGTGTGTGGTGCTTATTCCGCCACCCACAGATTTGCAGCGCGTGCAGAACTGGGAGTGCAGCCCTGCGGCTTATTTGTGCGCCCTCCACGTAAATCACAGAGCGTGCTGGGCCCGAGCACGTTGCTGCTGTGGGTTGCTGTGCCATCCCCTGCACGGGGGATATTCCGTCTCCGGAAACGGCAGCTGCCTGGATCTCGTCAGCTGTGCACTTAGGGAAGCGAGGGAGAAAATGATCAGATAACGTGCTTATTTGCGAAGGCCCAGGAGAACTGAGCTCTCCATATTCACAAACTACCTCCATATTAGCGGCGGCAGCAGCAGCGTTGTGTCTGAGCAAGCAGAAAAATCTCCCTGACAGAGGACATGGTTCAGAAGCAGCAGAGGCAGCATGTGCAGGCCAGGCTGGACTGCTTGGCCAAAGATTCAGTGTGTATAAAAATGAGAGATGAGGATGATGCAAAGGCTATGGGCAAAGCAAGGCAAATGAGGCTCTGGCTGATTTCTGGTGGCCAGGACACAGTGGGACTTGCTCCCGTGCTCATCTTTATGTGCTTTTTCACTTGCCGAGGGGAGAGATTTGCCTCATCTACAGCTGATGTCTATGCTGGAGTGAACAGCATAGACTACCTTTATACTCAATGGGAAGAAATGGAGTCTTGCAGTACACCGTTCATCTGACCTGTTTTAAACATCAGTATTACTATAGGGTAAACTAAACCCTAATAGGGGTTGGGGGGGGTTCTACCGACCCTTAAGGAAGTCCAGGCAACTAGCTCCTCAATCGATATTTATCTGCAATGAACTCCTCCTGATTAAAGCCTTTTCTAACAAGGTAGCAGCGAATTTGATCACTGAGTCCCTTAGAAACCTTTCTAATGCTTTACACTCTGCATTGTTTTGGTAGGGTAACATACGTGACCTGCCATTTGAAACGCAGCCTGTTTTTTAACCATTTTTGGCAATTCACATAGGAATGAACTAAGGCTGTGCTTGTGGCAGAAGAATTCTCCAGTAAGGGAAAATCTCAAGGTCTTTACAGATTATGTTTTCACAGAAGCAGGCTGTTTGCAAGTTGTACATACAAACCTGCTGCATCAATTCAGTGTACATTTATTACTGTTTGCTGTGATATAGTAAGTTTGACAAAATTAGGCATTCTGTGATAATCTTGAGGTTGCAAAAGCACTAAGTTTACGAGGACACTAAATTTATGCGTCTGCGTGGTAACACAACCTTCATTTCACAATAGAAAAAAAGTTGACACTTAAAGTCCTTTTGCATTTGGATAATAATGCAATGTTTATTTAAAGTTTTTATTTCTTTTTTATTTCTTAGTTTATTGACAATTTTGTTTTGCTTTCTTTTTAACACTGAGTCCATAGCAACTTTGTGTCTAGGATAAATTTGGACTGCCACCAACAGGTGTGGTCTGTCTGTCACTACGTTGTATTCTAGTTATTGCCCTGATGTGAACACTAGGATTTGCATAACTAGACTGAGAATCAATTCAGGGAACCAGACTAGCTGAAAACTAGCTATGCTTTTTCTTTCTTTCTTTCTTTCTTTCTTTCTTTCTTTCTTTCTTTCTTTCTTTCTTTCTTTCTTTCTTTCTTTCTTTCTTTCTTTCT